>QANY01000464.1:0-83535 GCA_003255025.1 Datisca glomerata
TATCTGTATTGGTACAGTTCCTAGTGCCAATGGTTGCTGACTACCTGCTTTCTGTAAAGACCTTTGTTTTTCTGTATTATGAATTTCTGTAGTTTAACATAATACTTGTAAAAACTAGTCATCTTTTAGTTCCTTTGCATCAATCTGCAAAACAGCTTAATAATTATTTTGTATGCGAGTGATAATCGGTATAGTAAATTCAGCTGGGTACTTAGGTCTTACTGTCATAAGCAGGATGCTTACCTTACAACCTTGGGAACTTTGATTAATGTTCTTCTAGCTTCGCTATTGATGTTAAAATCATTTCCAATTTGATTGGATATTTTTTGGGATATCCTATGTGTGAACAGGATCTGGATATATCTGATGTATCTGTATTGTACGATGTTGATGAGCCTACTGTTCGAAGTTTAAATGGCTGCCGGGTTGCGGATCAAATTCTCAAACTTGTTCCGAAGATGGAGGTAAAATGCTTGATCTCGTGCTTTGCTTGGTCCTCATGTATGGTTATAGCCATGTTCAAACCCATTTATTATTTTTGGTGGATGTAGAATTTTCGCGCAACGCTTCGGTGCTTGAAGTTTTGGGCCAAACGTCGTGGCGTTTATTCTAATGTGAGTTCTTCCCAATGATATCCTATTTATTAAGTAGATTAATTTATCTTCTCTTCTTAATCTCCTTTTTGTATTTATGCTCAGGTAACCGGTTTTCTTGGTGGTGTGAATTGGGCCCTTCTCGTAGCACGTATTTGCCAGCTTTATCCTAACGCTACACCTAGTATGCTTGTCTCTCGGTTTTTTAGGGTTTATACGCAGTGGCGTTGGCCAAACCCTGTGATGTTATGTCCAATTGAAGAGGATGAGCTTGGCTTTTCTGTTTGGGATCCCCGTAAAAATCCCCGTGACCGGACTCATCATATGCCAATCATAACTCCTGCATACCCTTGCATGAATTCTAGCTACAACGTTTCAACTAGTACCCTTCGAGTTATGATGGAGCAGTTTCAGTTCGGTAACAAAATCTGCGAGGTAAATGTGTATGTGCTTAAATAAGCAAATATTTTCCATGTGCATAAAGTATTAACGTACATACTACAGACGCACATGATTAAGATGGATGCTTTCTTGCTACTTCCCATTATAAAAAAAATCTATTTTAACAGGAGATCGAACTGAATAAAGCCCAATGGAATTCTCTTTTCGAGCCCTACTTGTTCTTCGAAAGCTATAAAAACTATTTGCAAGTTGACATAGTTGCAGCTGATGTTGACGATTTGCGTGCCTGGAGAGGCTGGGTGGAATCACGTCTCAGGCAGCTGACTTTGATGGTATGTTTCTGTGAACTTTGATCGTTATTGAACTTGAAAAGGTTCTGTTTTTCAGACGAACAAAATTCGTGATGGAAACAATACTTTGTAATGGTGATTTTTTATGAACATTTTCAGATTGAGAGGGACACTTTGGGAAAATTACAGTGCCATCCTTACCCGCACGAGTATGTTGATACTTCCAAGCCATGTGCCCATTGTGCTTTCTTTATGGGATTGCAGCGGAGACAGGGAGAGAAAATTGAAGAAGGCCAGCAGTTTGATATACGCGGAACTGTTGATGAATTCAGGCATTCGGTGAATATGTACATGTTTTGGAAACCAGGAATGGAAATTTTTGTTTCTCACGTCCGTAGAAGGCAGATCCCTTCTTATGTGTTCCCTGATGGCTATAAACGATCTCGACATCCAAGGTCGACAGTCTTGCAGCGAGCTGATAGTTCTCCCGAGGGATGCCTTAAAAGGAAAAATGCTCCTGTTGGAACTCACACAGAGCAAGATATATTAAATAAACGACAATGTATTAGTCCTCAAAGACTGGAGTCGTTTTCTCCACAAGTGAGCTGTCTTCATTCTGCTAATCCTTCTCCTGAGAGTTTGATAGCTGGTGGGGTTGGAAAAATTACTGCTGTAAAGAACAAAACGTGCCAGTTTGTTGCTGGGAAGATGGAAGATTTGGCTTTCAGTGGCACAACTAGTGGGGCTGAATTGTCCGGGCAAGAGCCAAGAAGGGTGGAGGGAGATGAAGGATCCTACAAGGATACTGAGCATGGATGTGCTTCAAATTCTAGCGTTGTCACTGCCCTCACAAGTGAGGGTAGTTCTGGTGAGGATGTTGCGTTTGAATCAGCAGCAGGTAGCAGTGAGGAGAATACTAGGACCAATGGAGAGGAAGGTAGTAATTACACTGGGGTTTCGCTGGGTGGTGATGCATGTGAGGCAGATTCCAGATCACAGTTAGGGACTAAATGTTCAATTGGTGATGGAGTATCTAACAATGGATCATCTTTGGAGGTTTTGAATTCTCTTACTCAGATATGTTTAGCTGCCATTTATGGGTTTCTTTTTTCTTTCTTTCTATTTTCTGTTTTACTAGTAGGATAAGCTTCTTAATTCCTCTGTTCAGAGCTTTTATTTCATTTAATCCAACCAGTTGGATTATAAAACTGCATTAAAACATTTCGTGAAAGCATCCAACCAAATGGGACCAAAGGTTTTACTCTGATTTACCTTTGGTCTTGACTGTGGCTGCGAATAATTGGTGGGTGGATTAAGAATTAATTACGTACTAACACTATGCTAGAAGTTTCTTTTTACGGGTTTGTTATGCATTTTGATAGGGTAGTTCATCCCTGGAGAACTGACCAATCTAACTAGTCTTATTCTATTTTCCTTTTTTGTTTCAAATTGTAAAGCCAAACACTGCACTTGGGATGGTTTTGAACCCCGTGGATGGAGTAGAGTCAGGATCTGCACCGAAACCATTGATAAGGCACGCTTTATCTATTTTTTTATATACTGTTAGTCAAGCTCTTCTGGTTTGTGGTTTGTCTTTATACTGCTCTTTCTGGTGGTTTGTGGTTATTTGACTGACAGGAGATTAAGTTTAACGTCAACGGCATGAGGGATCAGAAAACTGCAATCAGTTCAGCGGAAGAGAAAGAAAGCCAGCAGTTCGGGGTAAGTATTATATTGGTAGCCGGCTTTCATTTGGTTCCTCTTTTTCAGGCTTGCTCGTTTATTGAAATCAAAAAGCGACAGCATATAGTGAAGAAGAGTTCTTTGGTAAAGTTTCAATGTCCTCCTATGAATGGTGGTAATCAATAATCTCTGCAAGTCATATGGTGGTTGTGTTGAAACTCCCAATTCCCTTCGGATGGTTTGCTGATGCTCCCATGCTTGGCAGAGATAGATAGGATAACCCCTTTTTTTTCTCTTCAAACACGTCGGAAAAAAGGAAAAAAAATAGTTGGCTGTAACATATTAGTCCATTAATTGCTGACATTTTTCTGTTTTTTTATCAGTTCGTCCAAAATCTTGTACGTTAACGCTGTAATGACATGGCATTTGACATCTCTCTCTCTCTCTCTCTCTCTCTCTCTCTCTCTCTCTCTCTCTCTCTCTCTCTCTCCACACATGATGTGAATTCAAAGTGTTGAAAAAATAAATCTTCAACAATCAAGTGGCAAAGTAAAAAAAAAAGCTGTGTAGTTGGTTTAAGTAAGTTGGTGCCTGTCTTGTATTATGGTTGAAGAAGTTTATTAGTAAGCGGAGAATATACATTTTTCTACTGGACAATTTGTCATATTCGAAAAGGAATAAGTTGCTACTGTTTTCATCGACTCTCATTTTGTTTACCCTCGCAAAATCACATCACATCATGAGAGCGTAGCATAGGTGACCATTGTTGGTCATTGCGTTTCTTTTCATTTGAAGAAGCTACATTTTAGACTATAAATTCTCGCCAACTAATTAAGGTAGTTCTTGAGAGAATAGCCTCTTAATCCTAAAAAGAAATGAGCAATTAAATTTTTCAATTTTCTTTGTGCTAAAAATTGGTCTGCCTTCGTTCATTCTGTCATTTAAAATCCTGACATATTGAGGAAAATCGTGAAACAAAATGGAGCTTAAGAGTTTTTCTGTTGCTGGTAGCACTTGTGGCGTTGGTTGATTGAACAAAAGAAATGATCATAAAGAAAAATGGACTAAAATTGATTTATTTAAGTGAAGGATACAGGTTGAATTTAACCCAAAAAAAAAACAAAAACAAATAACCTTGAAGCAACAGAAAAGAAAAAGTTTTTCAAAGGGAAGGCCGTTGACCTCGATATTTTGCTGCTTAATTGACATGTTTGTTTCTTTGGGCTTCCCATTTATCGGGAGATTTCCTCTATTTCCAACGCTTTTAACATGCTCAGTCACTGTCACTATATATATGAAACAAAAAATGCATTGAATTTCATTACTACTCTACACTCTGAATCAATCTGACTTTCTTAAGAACAAAGTTCTCCGCTTTCCTCTTTGAGTCTAAACAATAATGGGGAAGCTACCCGCCGGAACGGCGTTGATATGTGCCGCCACAGTATGCGCGGCGGCAGCTCTTGTTGTGAGTCACCAAATGAAGAGCTCGGCGAGGTAGGCCAAAGCAGTGGCAAATCTGAAGGAGTTGGAAGAGAAATGTGCGACCCCCATTGAGAACCTGAACGAGGTGGCTAATGTCACGGAGGATGAGATGCAAGCGGGGAATGCTTCCGATGGTGGCAGCATGCTCAAGATGCTGGTAAGTCATGCCGACAACTTGCCAACTGGGTATTCCAAACCGTGGTCATACGTGTTCCATTTTATCCATTTTGCGTCAATTCGACGTCGGCATGTATCGTTTATGTCCATTATGTTAACGGATCCATGTTTCGATCCTTTTTGTTTATATCTTGATTAAAAATGTATTTTATTGTAAATATATTTCCATTTTCCATGATTGGGTGAATGGAGGGACCCTAGAGTTCTTTTGCGATGAAGCAGGACATGCTTGATTTGAGAAATTTCATTGGTTTATTATTCGAACACCTCCGAGACGTGGTTCATTTTTGTATCATTAACTCACGCCTGGTTTGATATATGAACCAGCTTAGTTCCTTTTGCTTTCTATGCATGTACACACAAGCCTTTAATGTTTCACTGAAGAACAAAAAGAAAGCCATAAGTAGAACCCAGATCTCATTTTTGCTTCTTCCTGTTGCAGGAATGAGAAGAGGTTGTTTTATGCATTGGACATTGGAGGAACAAACTTCCGTGTTTTCAACTTGGTCCAGGCAAGCAGAGAGAGCTAGGTATTACCTTCTCATTCCCTGTAATGCAGTTATCAATTGCTTCTGGTACAGTTATTAAGTGGACAAAAGGCTTCTCTATAGACGATGCGGTACATCAACACACTTATGTTTTCTTTCTGGTCATTTACTTCTTTCATAGCAATTGTCTCTTAGATTTAAGTGGCAAGAGCTTGATAAGATAAACGTTATGGTGGGCCTCAGAATGCAAATTTCTTTCATTTTTCATCCGAAGCAATTAATTGTTATGATACTCGTATATTAGTTAATTTATCTAATATATGAAAATTCAGAAGCATATGCCACTTTTGTCCCTGCAAGTTTATTCGAGAAGTTGCAGCAGTTCTTCCTCTTGTGGATAAGGAAGTTGCTGGCCTTTCTGGCATCTGTGACTTATCAAGCATCGACTGCTTGTTAGCTCCAAGCTTTCTTGTTTATGAAGGTCCTAGTAGTAGTTTCTTGTTTTAACTTACATTACTATTGTTAAAGTTCATTGATTTGAAATGAGATGATGCAGAGGTTTTTGAACAAGTATATCAAATTTGTGTTCCTTTCACTAGAACCACTTGCATTTATTATCTTCAAGCTAATATCATCATCTGCAAATAAAATGTACCAAATATCTTTCGTTTCTTTATCTTTCAGTCAGATAAGCTTCAATATTTTTATTATCGTTTGGTCTTATTCTAGTGTTGTATTGTAGTAGAACATGGTGGTGAATGTTTAAACCTTGGTTTGGCACTAATGCATTTTTGCTACATTTGTTTCTTGGAACGTATTTTCTCCTGTTTGGCTAGTTACTGCTGGGTGGGTAGATTGAGCAAGATGTTGTGAAAGAATTGACCAGAGCCTTGGAAATACAAGGGCTTGATATGCTCGTGTCAGGCGTCAGCTTTGGTAAGGATATATGTTTTCTGCAAGGGCTTCAAGAGATACGACCTTCTAAGTTTGTTATTTCCAATTTCGTCCTTAATGAATAGTTTTGGCCACAGGTTAATGGTACGGTTGGGAAATTAGCTGGAGGTAGTTACTCCAACAAGGATGTTATTGCTGCAGTGATTTTAGGGACTGTAACTAATGCAGCATATGTAGAACATGCCAATGCGATACCAAAATGGAATGGCCTTCTGTCCAAATCGGAAGAGATGGTTGGCATTATCTTTATAACCGATTTCAAAATATAGGTTATCAACATGGAGTGGGGTAACTTTACGTCTTCACACCTTCCATTGACAGATTATGATCGTCCATTGGATGCAGAGAGCTTAAACCCTGGCGAACAGGTAATTAAATACTTAGCCATTCTTTAAAACACTCGATCGAGTAAATTTTAGAACCTCTCTGCTGGTGCATGCAGATTTTTGAGAAGATAATATCTGGTATGTAATTGGGAGAAATTGTCCGCAGGGTGGTTTTTAGGATAGTTGAAGAAGCTTATATCTTCGGTGATACAGTTCCTCCATCATTAAGAGTTCCTTTCATCTTGAGGTAGTTTGTAAAATAAGTATTGGAATACCAATATAGTTCCTCCTGTTTTTCTTATGGAGTTTTTTTTTACTGCAATTCAGCATTTGTGATTGTCAAAAAGCAAATGCTGAAAACACTACCTCTCTCTTTAATTCATTTGTGATGATCTACATGTTCTTTCATCCTTTTGAGACCATATTGGAGATTGGAGTAATCAATACTCCTTTGAATATCATTATTTTCTTTATGATCTTTTTAGACTGATTTATGTACAGGTGTACTATGATATATAAAAATATATCATGGTATATTTTAATATATCATAGTATATTTTTATATACCATCAATTTATTGTAATATATTTTTAGTATATTTTTATATATGATTCGTGATAATCTGTGATATATTTTTTATATCATAATATATTTTAATATATTATCAATATATCATAGTATATATATAGTATATTTTTATATAATATCTGTGATAATCATACATCATATCTGTACTACACCCCTTATCACACTCAAACTCGTCTCCTCTTCCTTCTCCTCTCGCTTTTCTTCAATTCTCCATCTTAATTTTTTAAACTTTTCTTCAATTCTTCATCTTAATTTGGTGGCTGCAATTAGTTTTAGGAAAATTTAAAAGATTTAAGAAGGAAAATGAACCAGCTTGTGGTAAAAATGGTAATAAGCTGAAAAAACAAAACAATATTGAACCTATTGGATAAAAGGGATTTGAAATTAAGCAATAACATGATGATTTTGTTCAGCGTTGTGTATTTTGAGTTTGGAAAGAAGTTTTCTGTCAGAAAGCTCCAACTATTGAATAAAAAAAGACTAAATCTCCACCCTGGGTGCCGGCCTCTTAGTGGCTATCGTTGAAAAATTTAAAGTAAATGAAAACCATCCTCTGGGTGTTGGATCATCGGTGATGCTTCTTGTTTGCGTATGTGATTTTTGACACCAAGTGATGTAAACCCTCTATTTTGTTAAAAGGAGAGAGGGCGTGAGATAAAAAATGCAGAGAAGATGTGTATATTAAATTCCATCATTTGTTTAAAAGTAAAAAAATGGTCATTATGTAGGCTTTGAGTATTGCCGAAATCTGATACTTCTAAAGCACAAAATTTATTGAATCAAGCCGAAAAGAAATTAAATTGAAAATATTTAAAAGCAATTTTGTATCAAGCCGAAAAGAAATTAAATTGAAAATATTTAAAAGCAAGAAACTGGGCGAGTGAGAGGGATTTTCATAACTGAGAGATGGAGTTGAGATTTGGGTACTGTTATTGAGAACATCTTGAGTCATGGAGGAAGAGGGTGTGATTTTTGTGTTGTTTTGCCCATAGATTTGAGACTGATTTTGCGAATAGGTTTGATGACTAATTCCCATCACTGTAAGATCTGGAATTTCGGAGGATGAGTCTTCTGGATTGTTGGCCATTGACGAAGACGAGGGTCAATTACAGCTTTGATACCATGTGGAAAGGCAAGAAGGATTGAAAAAGAAGAGAGCTGCTGAGATTTTGGAGAAGCAGTGGTCGAAGAAATAAGAAAAAGAATGAATTCTTTTTATTCTCAAATAATATTAAGAATTAACCTGTAGCCTCATATGCAAGTTACGTTTTACATATGAAAATGACATAAAATATGTGCAGGACACCTGACATGTCGCCAATGCATCACGACACCTCCTCCGATCTCAATGTCGTTGCAGATATATTGAAGAATGTTTTAGTGGTAATTTACCTCTGAGTTCTGTGAAAGAACATCTAGTAATCATCAGCCATCCTGCTGAAACGACTGTTTGTTTTTCCAGATACCCAATACTTCATTGAAAGTAAGAAAAATTGTCATCGAGCTCTGTAGCATTGTTTCTACTCGTAGGACTCGCCCTGCTGCTGCTGGGATTTTGGGTATTCTGAAGAAATTGAGAAGAGACAGATTTGATATGCGAAAAAATTGAGGACAGTGATAGCCATGGATGGTGGACTGTAGAGCATTATACTGAATATAGAAAATGCTTGGAGTACACGTTAAAAAAAATGCTTGGGGAGGAAGTCTCAGAATACATTATTCTAGAGCACTCCAACGATGGCTCAGGCATTGGATCTGCCCTTGTTGCTGCTTCCCATTCTCAATAACTTGGAGTTGTGAACAGTCATAATTTGTTTAAGAATAGCAGCATCCCCCACATCTTTATCTTTCCACCTTGATATTCTGTCCTTTTGGGTTCTATTTCTATGATTCCCTTCTTTTAATTGGAAGTGGTTTCTTAAGTCTAAAAGCAGGACCTGTAAGCGGACATGATGTTCCGCTTCAATTGCTTGCTTTTCTGAAATATTTAACTTCAAGTTCTAATTCTAGTGTTCTATTTCAGAATAATAATAAACTACTGAATTCTATTCTGAGACATAGGTGTCATATCGAAACAACCTTTTGTAAGTTTCTTTTCATGTAATGAGTATTTGGTAATTAACAGTGAATTATTATGGTGATTCCAATTTAAAGCTGTCTAAAATCAATCAGATTGATGGTCAAGTTGAAGGGATAAAACCAGTGTTAACACACTCTATCTGTAGTTGATGTGGTGACAACTCAACTACAGTCCATAATATTAGGTGGTACAGAAACAACTGAATCATTTCAAATCCACAAGGATCTATTTCCAATCTGTTTCTGGCTATTCATTCCTTGAGGTTCTTTTACATCTGGAATATGCTATTCTGAAAAGGGAATAATATCTTTGAGACCTTAAAAACAGCTGCGGAACATATTATCAACTTGTAAAATTTTCTTTAACATAGGCAATCATAATAAGATATACGAACTAAAAAAGTATCTCAAGCAAATGTGACAAGTAGTGAAGTGGCAACAGCTTAACATACTCATGATGTTTTGACCAACAGAAAGATCTGCATTGAATTATGTATTGAGTGGAAGTGCACCAACTGAGAGATCTGTATTTGAATGTTATCTTTTTCATTTGGTTTAGTCTAAAGGGAAATGAATTCAAAGTTGAATTTTGCTAAGAGGCATTCCCTGCCAACCCCACTAGCAGCAGAGGAATATTATGAAATGTACACTAATGCCTCTGTTGCTCTTCCATCAAACTAGATTGTAATTGCACCATTACATTACCATTATTACCCCATGTTTTTTAATATATAATAACAGAAGATGATAAGTTTATTTACTCCATCTTTTCTGCATTGGCCGGAGCACTTTCTTGACTTTTCCATTTTCTATTTCAAACTACACATATAAGAACATGACTTTTTCAGTGAACAAATAATTTCTGTTCTATAACGCCAATGTTGAAAATGGGTGGTTCGTTAATCTCAGAGAGCTTAATGTATATTAGCTTTGCATATCTTCTCTTCAAGTACTTTGTTAAGTGAGTAATTTACATGTGACAGCTAATGAAATGCAATAGATTTCAAGGCCTAGTGCTCACCAAGTTGACTTGCATATTATTACGTGTAGATCTAAAGGTAGTTAGATTCTGTGTCATATACATATTGCAGCTATGCAACCACATTGTCTTGTAGTTTTGCCAGTGATAGTGGGCATTACTTTTCTTCAAGCAAAGTACTAACTTCATTCAAGCAATACCCTTTAAAAGAAGATGCATATATCAGGGCTTTGGGAAGAGCCTTTCTTCCACTTCATGTAAGAGCAGAAAGCTACTAAAGAGAATATTACTTTCATCTCATGGCTATTTTGGTTTTCTTCACCCTTATCGTCAGCCGTATCGGACGAAAACACGTCCAAATTTGGCAGGATATACGGTTAAGTTATTCGTAATAGGTACATGTCCTTTGTTATGCTATTTGCGTGTGGTATATTAGTTGAGGCACACAGGACAGAGCCAGGCAAAGAAAGAAGTTTAAGGCAAAAGAAGAAGAAGGTGCAAGATATGAGAATCAAAACTGCGAGACACGCCAGGTGATCGAGATTAAATGAACTATTTTACTCTTGTTTTACGGATATACGAGATTTAATCCGAAGGCAACACTTCCTCCTGGGAATTGGGATAGGTTGGTTTTGAACAATGATCGTTCTAGTAGAGAGTTTGGCATTTGTTCACTTATGTCTTTTTTATATCCTTTTACAGTTTTGTATGTTTCCTTTGTTTTCCCCTGAATATTTGGGTTTGTACAGTCGCTTGAAGGCCTTGATAAATTTGTAGGTGAGCATGTACACTCCTATTATATTACTTGAGACGATGAAGCAGGTGACATGAGGATCTAAGTTAATTAGTTACCTCATGAGATTAAGTTATGTATCATTCTGAGTTTTCCTTTTTTGTTTCTTGTTTTCCTTCAGTAGTAATATCTTTATTTGTTATGTTTGATTTTGTGTAGAATTAGATTTTATAAGGTTAAATTTGGGACCAACATAAACAAGAGTTTGTGCTTCGGAACTTTGACATTGTTCATGAACTTGATTACAGATATGCATCAGTTTAGATCCTAACGCTATTTGAAAGTCAGTATGTTTATGTACAAAACTTCCTTATGAAGGTTATAATTACTCTCGTTTGTTTTCTGTTATGATAGTATTCGGCCAACTTGCTGGGCTGAAAATCACCTAGAACGCGTGTACCAAAACTGCGTTTCTCTTGAGTTAACGTGTGAGCGTGTGAAATTTGGTCAGAGATACAGCATTTGAAAGTATTTTAAAAAATAATTTTTATTAGGAAAGCAGTGTTAAGAAGTAGGGAATGAATATCCTCTAGAGTTCCAATTTAGATGAATAAAATGCAATGAAGCAAAGAAAGAACTCTGATATTTTATTGAAATACTCAGAAGAGCAAATAACAAATCTAGGAATTGATTCTAAGGTTGCAGAGTGGAAATAACTTGAAATTTATTGAAACTAAAATGAAATTACGAAAACTACAAAAACTGATCGCAAAAAATAGAGAGCAAGATGATAACCTGGGTAACCCATTTTCTGCCTTCGATCTTTAAAAAAAAATGGAGCGAGAGGGAGATAGATTTGATTTTCCTGCCTTCCATTGATAGTTCTCATTCGACTGATATATATTTTTTCCTGCGATTTACTACAAGAAATGGAGCGACGGCAAGATATTGCCTTCGATTGACATAGTTTTTTGCCCGAGAAATGGAGAGATGGGAGGGAGGGATAGAGAGAGAGTGTGTGTGAGGAGGATAATGATAGAGATAGGGAAAGGAAAGGGTTGGGTTAGGAAAGAGTACCCAAAACAAAATGTACATGTACTTATATATTTTTTTTTTTAATTTCAATTCGGTTCAATTTAAAAATGGATGATTACTTATAGAACCGACCAAATCGATATTTTTTTATTCAATTCGGTACATTTTTACACACTCCTTAATGGCCTGATCTTCACCCTAATTGGAATTTAAAATCCTTTTTCACTAGAGTTATCATCTCTTCATCTTCATGTTGATCTTATGTTGATAGTTGAATTTCCAATGCATTTAATATGACTCTACATTATCATCTTGGTGCCGAAATCAATCCATAATCTATTCTGACTGTTTAAATAGTAAAAAGGATTTAATTTAGTTTTATTTTTTCAAAAAACATTAAATTTGATTTGAAAACTCACTCAATCCAACCGAATACTTAAACATAAAGATAAGTTTAATTACATTCAATCCTCCTAGAGAACAAGATCTATAATATAACAAGATAATACTAATTTTTATTATTTACTGATTGGGGAGAAGAAATTAATTAATAATATGAGGAACGAAATAGAAGAGTGAAGAAAATCTATAATATAACAAAAGTTACCTACTTTAAAAGGAGAACAAAAACTGAAGGATGGAGAAACTCTCTTGTTTAGGATAACGATCATATTCCATTCTTATCTTACTACTTGTTAAAATGCTCTAAAAAAACCAAGCTACTTCTTACTACTTGTTTCTTTATACAAATCAGATGACTTAATAATCTTAAGCCTACAGCTGGTAGAGAGATCTTTTAATGACAGTCACGTTAAATTTACCCTGCAAACTACAGAGATCTTCATTTCTCGACTGGTAATTGTTTGGCCTTCCTGCTCCCGACTGAAGACAACAAACAAACAAACACACCAACAAATTAATTATGTTATCCAATTACTAAACTTAATTATTTAATAATGAAGATATCAGTTCTATGAACAAAGGGAAATCAGAGAGACTCACGATTTAGAGCTGAAAGTTCAGAGCTTTTCAAGACCCGTATCCTCTTCACCGTAGACATAAACATGCTGTCAATTCATCATCCAGAAAGAAACCAACACCCAGATTACTTGTCAGTAAACAGTTGGGTGTTTTATCATATTAACCAATAACCAATGAGTGTAATAATAATCTATACTAAAAGGACAAAAGATGCAGAGTAAATAGATTCTTACTGCCATGGGACATCCCCGACAAGCATTTGATCTCCTACATTGTCAGCATAAACAAGAGTATATTCCCCACTTCCCACCAATAACCCTGTCATCTCTCTCTCTTCCTGTTGGCTTTCCTTGATTACACTTGCTGAGGAATCTTTTTGAGCTGAAAGAAAGATAAACCCAAAATAATAGAGGAACACCATTAAACTAATAGTTCAGCAGATTCATTATCATTTGATTGGGTTGAAGGAATCGTAGGCAAACCTAACCTGCAAGGAGGTCTCTGAAGAGTTTATCAACAGCAGAAGAGAGCTTTTGGTAGCTATCATAGGCATTAAGATCCACTTTCCTTCCTATAGGAACTCCATCCATATTTATCTTCACAAACTGAATTTTTCTTCCATTTTCAGATGGCTTTTCACATGCAAAGTTATTTCGTGAGTCTTGATAAGGTTTGGTGGAGCTGGTGCTCGCGAGATTCTTTCTGAAGGAACGAATTGGAGGCCATCCCACTACTGGAGCAGGCGCACTTCTGTTTTTAGTTGACATTTAAGGCACAATTAGTGAAGACAATGCGTTTTTCAACTCACAATTAGCTAAGCATAACTACTAACTAATAGATAAATTGCCTATATTACAGAGAACTTAAAAGTGGGAAAAGTTGGAACCTTTTCTGAGAGATGTGGGGAACAACTGCATTTAAAGAAGATGGTAAAAATGCTTCATTTTCTAGATCCTGCAACTCGACAGCTTTATTGCAACAGGCATGTGACACTTCCTTGCTCAATACAGGCAAGCTGCGAGGAGTTGATGGGAACTGAAGACAAGGTTGAGACTTTTGCTTTCGTTGGTTTTGCTGAAGCTTTCCCTGTTGACAAACAGCATCAACTTGATTCTCTGAGGAAGAAAACTTCTGGGTTTTTTGGATTATGTGGTTCTGGGTCTTCACGGAAGACATGGATGAGAAATACCCAAGAGAGAGAAAAGATTCGTCTCTTTGTGAGCTGCTTTTGGTACTATTGTTTTTAACAGTCCATTCTTGACCTGGTAGACCAAGTCTAAGCTCTAGGCTTTTCTCCACTGCGAAGCCATGGCTTCTAATTTCATTTCTGTCCACAAACCACTCTCTGTTTTGGCAAATCAAATCCAGCAGTGGAGGACACTTATCTTCCTCTTCCCTTGAACTTCCCTCCTTCTCCATTACAGAACGGACACTGAGAGAAGTAACCCAGATTGGACGGTTTCAAAAGTCCTCCGTTTTCCCCTTTTTACTCTTCGCACCAGATAGAAAAACGAAGTAATCAAAAGGTTAGGGGATTAGCACAGCCGAAACAGAATACGAAATCGAAAATCTGAACATGTGAACATAGAAATCAGGGAGAAAACTAAAAAACCAGAGAGGACACTACCTACTGAGTCGTTAACCAATAAATCAACCGGCTTCAACTTCTTCACGTCTGCTAAAGCACGTATGGGATAAAACCAAGAGACAGAGCACTCAGAACAGAGGAAGACAGAAAAAGATTCTATCTTTAAGGAACAACCACTAACCCACAAACTCCAATGCATCAACCCAATAAAACCAACAAAAAAATGCAAACCCGAAAGACCTTTTGATGCAGATTACAAAATGAAGTAAAAAGAAAAGAGGAAAAAACCCAAAAAGTAAAAGACAAGATAAGGAGTTATAATAGAGTGTGGGATTTTTGAAGTGAGGGTTGTCCTATCTTTCAAATTCACTGCTTTAAGTACACTATGGGAGAGAAATATGATGAGAAAGCGCATTGATTCGCTCCACTCTAATAACCCAATTGAGGAAAAAAATAATAAGAACATAACGCACGCAACTACAACTACCCATCTATTATAAAATAAGCTGTTCAAGCTTGAGGAAACAAAGCCTGCTGGTGCTGACCTCCCTCCCTAACATTTTCTCTCTCTCCACCGGCACCACATTGACAAACACACTCGCACACGTACATTGTCCTAGTTTCAACACCAACCGAAACGTCCAGCCCCACCTCCTTTAAATGGATAATACTCGATTTGACGTGGTTCAATCTTGTCTTAATAATAATTAATGATAGATTAAGTTTTACATTATTTTTTAAAACTATTAAGATATGAGGATCTATTATTTTTTAGTTAAGTCTAAATTTATTCTATAACGCGTATAATAATATGATTGATAGGTCTTGATTAAAATTTAAGTGTTATCGATACTATAGTAGTTTTTATCTTAAAAGTTAAAGTACAACAAGAGACACTACAACATATAACAGTCTTATAATTAAAGCTACCACACTTGTAACGCTCATCTTATGCAACTTTGATATGGTTACAATCTTGAGAAGAAAGCATTGATGCCTTGTTCACGTTACCATATATCTTATCTTTCTTGTAATTTTTCATGTCAAAGTCATGGGTTTGGTACTTTGGTTAAGTATTGTGCTAATCAAAGTGATTATGACTTTTTTGGGTCAAAAATACAGTTTTATTGAAATTGAGGTACGAGGGTAGTGAATTACAGTGTAAACCAAATTTGTTGATTCAAGTTAATTAGAGAGATAATTGTGGCTTAATTAAGCCTGGTGTGATCGTGATGGATGTGATGGCCTTTGGAAATATCCTTTTGCTTCAATCAGAGAGGATTTGCATGATCCATGTTTTGCAGATCCCATGATTTTGTTTTGTCTCCTGGGAAGACGATAGTTATAAGCTGCATTCGCATCAGATCAAGTATGTACTACACCTTACAGCCGTTGGATCTTTCATCTTTTGTGATTTAAGATTGGAGAAAGGCAGGGTCTCTTGAGACTGAACTCCATGATTTATTTGAAAAATTATATCATTTTCAATTTGACTAAAAAAGTTTATACCCTTCTTTAAAATAAAAAAATTTATATCAATATCCCACCAACTTTACATCATCATTTGTAATTTCTCTATTTTATCATCATTTTTTTTATTTCTCAATATACATGTCAAACCAATTTAATCAATCTTCTCTGTTTTATTGTTATTTATTTTTCAATGAATTTTTTTCTTCTACTTGAAGGGTTCAAGTAATTTTTTTATGACTAGTTCAACTATTTCAAATAATTTTTTTATCAGTCAGCACTCATATACTAGGTGACTAGTTGAAAGGTTCAAATAATTATTTATGACTACTTGAACCCTTCAAGTAGTTGTTTATGACTACTTGAACCCTTCAAGTAGTTGTTTATGACTACTTGAACCCTTCAAGTAATTATTTATGACTACTTGAACCTTTTAAGTAATTTTTTATGACTACTTGAACCCTTCAAGTAATTTTTTTTGTCAGTCAATTACTCATACAACAAGTGACTATTTGAAGGGTTCAAATAGTTGTTTATGACTATTTAAACACTTCAAGTAGTTATTTTTTATTTGATCAGTCATCAACCCAAACGCTAGTGACTACTTGAAGGTATCAAATAGATTTTTATGACTACTTGAATCCTTCAAGTAGCTTTTTATAACTATTTGAGCATTTTTTAAGTCCGAAAAATAAGAAAAATTGAATATTGAATATTTGAAACGTTCAAGTAACTTTTGATTCCCCTTAAATATGTTGTCTGGATCACGTGTGTTTTTGAAGATTGATATGAGAAGTAGCTTATCCTTTATGGGGAATCAATGCTCCGGGCCGAATAAAGCTTACCTCCGGCACCTGGCTTTCTCCGGCGCATATTAGCTTAGATGTGCTTAATAGACCGGTTTGGCTTCCTCTCTGGCAGTCACCGCCTTCCGACCCGCTAGAGTATACAATCACAACTTCCGGACACTCACGCCCGATCGTGACACTGCATGTTGAATGTCTGATGGCGCGTTGCTACAACCTGAGCTATGCAACAACGAGATCCCCTTTGATCATTGCCGAATGTGCTTGACGGTCCCCCATAATACGCTCACTTGGGGACTTCTTACTCAAGTTGTTCCAAGAGACTCCGCTAGTTGAACCCCGCCCAATAGACTCCATGTTTGGCTCATCCCCTTCGTTAGTTGTTTGATCGGGATACTCTTACCAAGGTTCCTAGAGTTAGAATGGATGGCAGAGCGTAGGTGGCAAGCAATTATATGGATACAATGCTTTACCCGTAGACGCTTCTCCAGCTCTCGTCAGAATTGTATCGGAGTCGTCCTCAGAGGGACTTCCCGAATGACCATACCAGGGAATTCTACCGTACTCCATGCAGCTATTGTCGTTGTTCCTGCAAAGCCTACCAAAAGGTTCAGGCCAGATTCTAGGAAAGTGGGCGATGCGTTTTTTATATTTCTATGAGAAGCTCTACGGCACCCACGATTCCCAGTAGTAAGTCAGGGGGCCAAGCATTCTTCCAGGCGTCCCGGCCTAGGAGCCCCTTTCGCCTTTGGTACTTCAGTAGATCTTAAAAAAAAAAGAATAAAAGCGCTACTTCAATGCAGCCTTAATTCAAGTAGCTATTTTTTTCGTCAGTCAGCAACCTAAACATTAGGTGACTACTTGAAAAGTTCAAGTAGTTATTTTTTACTACTTGAAAAGTTCAAGTAGTTATTTTTTACTACTTGAAAAATTCAAGTAGTTATTTTTTACTACTTGAAGGGTTCGAGTGGTTGTTTACGACTACTTGAAGGGTTCAAGTGGTTGTTTACGACTACTTGAAAGGTTCAAGTGGTTGTTTATTACTACTTGAACCCTTCAAGTCGTTATTTTTTGTTTGGTTAGTCAGTAATCCAAACACCATGTGACTACTTGAAGGGTTCAAGTAATTTTTTATGACTACTTGAACATTTTTTGTGTTAGACTTATCTCCATAAAGTAGGGTGTAATAACTATTTATGAGTATTTAATTATTTCTCACACATTTTGAATTATTGATTTTAATGAGGAAATAAAAGTTTTTATTTAATTCAAATGTGCTTATAATTTACTCAAGTTCTGAAACTATTATAAACGTAAGAAGAATAAAGACAGAGGAGTTTTCCAGACAAACTCTTCTGAAATAGTTCAAAACATTATTCACAGTCTTAGGATCGACTGGACAATCGAATCCAATTACGATTGTTAGGGTGAACCAATGGATATCAGTCTTGGGACATGAAAGTGGAGACTCAAACGGTTAACCTGGACATGATATGGAACATGTTGAATAGACCGATAACAAATTAGTTTAGAGTAAAAATCGTTTACCTAGTTTTGAATCTAATTGTTATATTTTAAGAGTATTTTTATAATTACGTTAATCTTGAGGTGAATACGTAGCTTGACTTAGTTACTTACAATATTTGATATGTCAATTGATATTTCACTCACGAACCGTTCGTGGTTCAAAATTATTTTTCTTTAATTTTAAAATCACTGATCCAACATTTTACATCCAAAAAAAAATAAGAGAAATGGAACGTTGAGTACTTGAAAGGTTCAAATAACTTTTTACGACTACTTGAATCCTTCAAGTACTCAACATTCTTTTTCTCCTTTTTTTACGTAAAAAAGGTTCAAATAGTCATAAAAACTATTTGAACTCTTCGAGTAGTCATAAAAATCTACTTGAATCCTTCAAGTAGTCACCTGGTATTTGCGTTGCTGACTAAAAAAATAAAGAACGACTACTTGAAAGGTTTAAATAGTCATAAACAACTACTTGAACCCTTCAAGTAGTCACATGATGTCTAGGTTGCTGACTGACGAAATAAAATAACTAATTGAAGGGTTTCGAATAGTCATAAAAAACTATTTGAACTCTTCAAGTACTCAACGTTTATTTTTTCTTATTTTTTTTAGATGTAAAAAAAGACTCAAGTAGTAATAAAAAGTTACTTGAAGGGTTTAAGTAATCATACAAATTATTATTATTTGATACCTCAAGTAGTCACTAGTGTTTGAGTTGTTGACTGATCAAACAATAAATAACTACTTGAAGGTCCAAGTAGTCATAAACAACTACTTGAAGGGTTCAGATAGTCATAAACAACTACTTAAAAGGTTCATATAGTCATAAACAAATATTTGAAAAGTTCAGATAGTCATAAACAACTACTTGAAGAGTTCAGATAGTCGTAAACAACTACTTGAACCCTTCAAGTAGTCACCTAGTGTATGAGTATTGAGTGACAAAAAAAATACAACTACTTGAAGTGTTCAAGTAGTCATAAAAATTACTTGAAGGGTTCAGGTAGTTATAAAAACTACTTGAAGGGTTCAGGTACTCATAAAAACTACTTGAACCCTTCAAGTAGAAGAAAAATCTTCGTTGAAAAATAAATAATAAAAAGAAGAAGAATATGTTATTAAATTGATTGGACATGTGCATTGCAATAAAAATGATAAGGGAAGAGAGAGAGATGCAAATTGCGATGTGAAATTGGTGGGCCAGTAGTATAGAAATTTTTGTTTTCAAAAAGGGGTATAAAATTCTTTAACCAAATTGCAAAGGGTATAACTTTTCCAAATAACTGAACTCTGAACCTAACAGCTTTGAGGAAAACATCTTTTGTTGCTTTCATTGTTATGGCAATAGATCCCCTTCTATTGGGAATCTCAACACAAGGGATCTGCTCCTTCAATCGTGGCGTCCGTTATAGAAAAGACGGTCATCATCACCTCGGCACTATTGCCGCGGTGACATGATAATTTTTTTATATTTTTTATCTATTTCTAACTTTAAATCTAGGCTGTTCATTCTTTTAATGGATGACTCAAATTTAACAGAATCATCTCTAAAATAGGAGAGGATCATGATGCCCTTGCTGTCGAATCACACTTGACACCACTGCTTGTACTTGTGTTTCCCCAAAGAGAAACATGCATATTCTCAACTAATCGACAAAATATCGTTCATCCTCTTCTGGTAAACAAACACATACATTCTCAATTGATCGGCAAAATATCGCTAATCCCCTTTTGGTTCAAAATTCTAGTACTAGTAGCGAAAACTCAACATTCCTCCTAAACATCATTTTACTATCACGGGCTTCACTCAAATAAAAATAAAGTATTGTATTTTAAAGCATACGCCCACAAATGACTGGAAGAGAGTTCAAATTCAATACTCTGAAACTACTGAAAAGTTTTTTGTCATACTGGTTGTTAGTGTAGACAATAAGGCCTTGTTTGGTAATCAGAATAATATTGAATAATACGTACTAAATCTATCGAATTAGATTCTACTATATTGTATTGGATTAAATAGTGTAGTCCAATATTATGTGCTATATTGGTTAAAAAATTATACTACTTGTACAGTGTTTGATACATAATAATACTAGATTGTAAATTTATTTTTCATAATTTATTCATGAAACTACATGTTATTTTGCATTTCCAATCACAAATAAAAATATTTATTTTTAAGTAGACAATACATTCCATTATTAAAAACTCTTTAAATATATATAACAACATTAAATTATTAGATAAATATGAATATTATATAAATATGTGAAAAAAGCTTATTAAAAGAAAATTCAAATCCTGAAAATCTTAGCATGCCATCATCACGTTAAAATTTCAAAAGTAAAATGTTCTTTCAATTTTATTAAGAGGAGGATTTGAAATATTTGTATGTCTCTTAGTCTCGCTAAGTCCTAGTGATAGAAGTACTATTTAGTCTCACTGTATTAGCTAATGCGGTTAGACTGTCAAGCCAAATGCATGACGGTATTAAAATAGTAGTATCCAACTTTTAGTATCGTCTAGTACTAGCAGCTAAACAATTCCTAAATTCTCATATTGTCCAATCATAAAAAAGTAAATAATGGTATTGATGGGGAATTTTGGAGAGAGACTGACCTTTGCGTTTGTGAGCTCGTTTAGGGTTTTTTAAGGGGCGAGACTCAACTTACGCCCTCGGTGGTATCAAATTCCCACATTTTTAGTTGAAGGGTTTGACCTCAAGAATGACTAATTTGTGACAAATGAAAGAGGGTTATAATCTCATCGGTTGTATGTCAAACTCTTTTAATGTAGTTGATTGATTCAAAGTAGAAGCGAGCACGGTTGCTCCAATGATCCAATCATATCTTACGCGACTTTAGAGGGCCCATTGGGAAACGGCCAAATGGACGACTCCTTGCATCTCATTAATGGCATTATTGTGTCATGGACGAGAGCTAAGCTGGCGAGATGCCTATCGTCGAGTTGGGATCTCCAAACTTATCTTTATTCGGTGACCATCTAGCTTACTCATGTCTCGCTTAAGGTCATTCAAGTGGAGCCTCTTCCGTCGACTCCTACACACATGACATGAATCTAGAGTCTCCGAAACATACCAACAACAATTCCCCATAAACTATGAGGTATATGAAATATCTTATGCCACCTGCATTACCACATCATAACAATACTTAATTCTAGAACACTACCTAACATTGTTCTTCTCTCCCACTTCATCTGGATAGGCAATAAGTGAGTGCTGTTTTTTTGTTTACATGAAATACTTGATAGTTTAATTTAGAGAAAAAACATGGCTCATGGGGTGGTAATCTCCCTACAAGATTTATAACTTTTTAATAATGAAACCTAATTTGTTGAATTATACAAGTTTGAAGGCCGAAATCATGATTTTAAGAATTTGACTTGTGCACCTTTACGATATGTAATTTTAGGAAACTTAATTCGATTTCCTGATTTTTTTGTATTATTATTCTTTTCATTAGGAGGAGGTTTGGTGGTGTGAGTATGGAGGAAAGCATATTGGCACTTTCTAATCAATATTTGTTATTGTCATCATTAGGTTTATAAGCATATTCTGCCGAGCGATTTTCATAGACGACGTCAATTCTTATCCGAACAGTATCAGTCCCCTACTTGTCTCCCCAATAAAAAGTTGTCGTTCATCTACTCATACAGTTACTTAAAGGGAAGAATAAGGTGATTAAGCATCTGACACTCATTAAATAGTTGTGGGTTTGAGTTTAACCGTCACCAATTTATCTTCTAATTTGTAACTTTGAAAAAAGTCACTTAAATATAAGTTAATATCAAATCTCATTCTTGTTAAACGAAAGTCAGCATCCATCTAATTGTTTTATTAACTATTGGGGAAGAACGAAAAAACCCCAATTTGAAGACCCACTTTGCAAACTCAAATATAGACCATCTCGAATTAGGCAGGAACATGCGAAAGTTATGTTCGGCTAATCTGGACTGTTGAATAAAAAACAACGGTCTAGATTAGTCGGACTCAAAAACAATTTTTTTTAATTTGTTTAGGTGATCTAGACGGTTGTTATTTCTTTTGTCGTTGAATCGTGATTTCCAAAAAAGTCATAAATGTGATAAAAATGAGGGCTTTCATCAAGAATGGACAATTCTTAAGAAAAAAATATACAAGCATAAATAAAAAATTAGTATTCTTAATAAATAGTCAATTTAAAAAAATCATAAAAAATGAGCACGAATATAAAAAAACATCAAAAATAGTCTCTAAACACGATTTTCAAGAAAAATGGACTCCCACGTAGAGAGAGAATCTCGTGCACACATGCACCGGTGCTCAGATTTTGTCAGTTTATATAATATATATTTTATATTTTATACACTTGTGTAATTTATGCAGTATATATTATATAAATTTGTGGGAAAAAAATTCAAAATTTTGCTGGCGCGTGTGGGGCCGATTTTTGGTGCGAGTTTTTTTTGTTTTTTTTTCAAATTTGGGTGGCTATTTTTTTTATTTTTGTTTCATTCTTGATCATTCTTATTTTTTTTTCTTAAAAACGACATATCTTGATGATCACTCAGTAAAAAATAACCACTAACTTGTCAAAAGCCCGTTTGTCCAGCCTAATTCGCTGCCACCCAACCCAATCTCCTCCTCCCCCTTTCTAACTTCTCACCTCTCAACTCTCTCGACCCACCCCAATCTCATTCCCCTCTCATGCCCGTCCCACCCAGCCCACTCGCCTCCCCCATCTAGTCACCCAACCCACTTCCCTCCCTTAAATCACCAATTTCTTCTATCTTTCTCATTTATCTCATTTTCTCAAATGATAAAAATAATTGATTGATTAATTATTAATTTAGTTAATTTAATGAATCAATTGATATTTTAACTGATTACGGATCTAGGTACTCACCCAGCTATCATTATCGTCCCACATAATAGTATCAAAACAAATTATATGTTGAAAGAACATATGAATGCGTGTGTGAGATTATGAGTATATCTGTATTAATTTTGTATTAAAAAATTTAAGATTTCAAGCAACGTTTGTATAAATATAATTACATATATTAAAAAATAATATTATATACATACAATAAATAGAGAAAAAAATATCATCTAACATTCATATTATCACAAACCTAAATAATGTAAAATATACTATTTTATATATACCATAAATATACTACATGTGTATTTTAAAAACACCTTAAGTTTCGTAAAAATAAAATATCAATATAATATATTTAATATATATCATATATACCATTTACTCTATCACTTTTTTTTGCCAAACTTTTTTGTTTAATGTCAAAATTTATGTTTTGAGAAGCGTGTCATCTTAAAGTCACTAGTTTTTATGTTTTTCATTCTTATTTATGATTCTTTTAAAAAATAACCTAATTATTATAAATACAATAAAAATGATGTAATCACATGGCGCAACAAAAGAACAGAAATATCTGATCCACTGCACAACCGACCTCAACTACCCCAATTTAAGTGACTTTTGATACCTATATTACTCTGTTTTACTGGAGGAATTAAGGCCCATATGACCTGAGTCCTCGTTCATTATTTGGCCAGAACTCTCTCTCTCGCCCTTCATCACTAAAGCATGACCTGCGTAAAAGTCTGGCAAATGCTAATCACTGATATTTGATCTTCTGATCCACTTCAAACCATTTATTACATTTATATAGTCAAATACAAAAGAGGCTTGCCTTCATTGTTTCAATATATACATAATAACGAAAGGAATTTCATATTTGAGAATCATCTGCTTAGGCAAGAGAATACCCAAGTGATCATATAATTCATTCATGGGGTTTCTGAGAGTATTGACACAGGCTAATATGCACTAATAAAGATTGAAACTTACTCCTGCAAGGTACCTAAATTATTTGCAAAGTGAAGCTAGTATACGACGGGGAGGGTTGAATGATCTCCGGGCGTGAAGAACAGCCAAGTTATCAATTAGTAGAACATCACCTCTTTGCCAAGGTATGGCAATTGATTCCTCTTCAAGGATTTTCAAACAATCATAGATGATATCAGCCGGTAAAGGTTCTCCGTCCCCGAACGTCACCGCTTTAACTGGATTGTTTCTAGCATCTTCCCAGCCAGTATAAGCAGCTACCATGCTGTTAAACCAAATCTTACGCTGTCTTGTTTTGTCATACTTTATAGCCGGGATTGGACCCATTACTGATTTCACTCCATCCTCCAGCCATTCCAACTTCATACCCAACTTAGCAGCCCTGGCAAAATTTTGAAACAGCTATGTTATATATAATTGAACAGAAAAATGGAAAACCTATTTAACATTTATCCAACTTGCTGTTGAATTGTATTTAACCGTTGATAGACTTCATACGGAGCTCTAAGGCCCAAACCCCAACAAATCCCGTATTTTCATACATAAAAACCTCAAGTACACTACCAACAAGCTAGCGGTTAGTTCAGTGATAAGACATAGCCCCACCTAATACATCCCTGACATGAGCTCGACTTCTGCTATGCAATAGCTACTGAAAAACAGTTCAGATAAATCTACTCTGTCTAGCTATATCCGAAACAGAGCACAAATGCAGTAAAGAGAATTCAGAAATGATGAAGACAAGATTTATACTGGTTCGACCAAATTGATCTACGTCCACTGTGAGCTACTGTTATATTGAGATTTCACATGAATTACAACGTTCCTTGAGTACAGTGTGTTTCCAAAAAATCAAAGCTTGCACTCATACAAAAAACTTACCGAATTAAACAATTCCGAGCTGCCTCTCACCGGTTCATCACCTTTGTGAGCAATGCTCTCTCTCTCTCTCTGATTCTCACACACTCTCATACCCATTTTCGAGCTCTCTGCCCTTCTTTTAACCTAATTACTCCTCCACCCATTAAAGGTGCGTTGGGTGCACTGCATATTTGGTGTGGGTGACCAGAGACAAAGACAATGCTCGCTGACAAGTTTGTGGAGTAACCGTAACCGATCTAACCAATTTGTTGTAAAAAAAAAGCCTCAAGTAAACTAATGTCTACTAGTCTTACCGGTAAAATCCTTGACCAAAATATCAAAGTATTTTTCTTCATTTGGGCGTTACGTTGTGAAATTTAACTAATATTTTGCGGATAACACCAATACTTAACAAAAAAGGTCCAAAATTCGGATCAAGGATGAAATGGCAAACCTTTTCTCAGCGACGCTCTTGTCATCAGTCAAGAAGGTAGATTTCCAACCACGTCCAATTGGAGATGAAGGGTCATCTCCTTCACCCAATACCCTTGTATATATCAGTCCATGCTCTTCCAGTCTTGCTACAAATTCTGAGTACTTCTCTTTCATTCTCTCATACACAACATGACTAAGTACAATAGGAGTCTCTCCATCACTTCCTGGCTCTACCTCACAAAAGAAGAACAACTTGGAGGGAAACTCAGGCACCTATTGATCACAAACCCATTGCTTTAACCAAAACTAGATTCTACATATTTGAGGCAAAAATAAGCTTTACTTTCAACCATGGGTTCTCCCATTCCACGTCAATCTATACTATATTGTAAATGGTAATGTTTTACTACATGTTGAAAATGTAAAAATCTATCAAAATTATACCAAATCAATTACATCAATAATTTAGTGATTGAAAAACAGATAATGGATAATACACTTTTAGCAGTCCAAACAAATCACTCAGCTAAATTTAACTGAAAAGGAAAGAAAATACTGAGATTGTGCAGAAATTTAGGATTAAAGAGAGTGTCGACCTGAGCCATCTCGTGATGAAAAGGAATCTTCTGGTCAGGTGGGGACTCATTGGCCGTGAAAACGCGACCAACAACGTTGGTCCGAGGAGCGGCGCCACCAACGTAGGGAAGCTCCTCAAACCCAAAAGCCTCAACGATGTCGTTGAAATCTGAAGCTGAATTAGCCGGAAATCCCCTGAAGAGCACTGCACCGGACTTATGAAGAAGGGTGTCCAGGTAAAGTTTGTGGGTCTTGATTGCTTGGGTTAACGAAGATAGACTGAGTGGAAAAGTTGGGGAAGGAGACAGGATTGAAGGGAATTGATTTCCATTGTAAAGCTTTTGATATGGGATTTGAATTTCCATGAAATCCTTTGCTTCCATGGTGGTTACTGGTCTCTCACTGTTCCCAGTCTTTGGGTGCATGTGCATTTCTTATTTTCGTTTGGGGACTGGCGCTTTGACCTTACGCGTCGTTGTCTCGCGTCGTGGTGCCGGGACTTCAGATGTTCACCAGGACGGCTTTGTCGACAAGGTTCAACGTACAATATCTGTGGATCTTTAATCTGGGCCGCCATCCATATGTCAGTCTCATGATCGGGCTGGAGCCCATTTTTGGCTGAAAAATAATAGTTTACCGAAAGTGTTTAAAATGAGAAAAAGTGACAAGTAAGACAGTCCTGAAATTTCAAAAACATTTTTAATCTTTCAAGACTTCCTTTTGTAGAATAAAAATGAGTGTACACTGTACATATAGGTTCTCTCAAACCTGTTAGAGAGTATTGTCTCAAAATACTGGGAGAACTGTAAAAATGACCCATTTTTTTATCTCAAGTTGTAAAAATATCTAAAAAAATTTTATTGTAAAAATGGCCAAAATGGTTAAAAAATGTGTAATTTTGGTAAATAAATTATTTACCACAATCATATTTTGGTCGTTTTTGCAAATAAAATTTTTTTCGACCATTTTCACAACTCCACCCCCGAAAATTATCTTCCCTGCTATTTCCTCCAAAATAGGGCACCTTACTTCATTGAGCTTACATCTGCACTTCGCTCATTATGCTGGATATAGTGAGGAATATGTTTAACCGTAATTAATGAATGTAGAGATAAATCTATAAAGAGATGTGTTAAACATGAGTTCTGGTAGTTTTGCTGAACTAATTATAGTTGGTTTAGCATCCAAAGTTTGATAATGGTATTTAACAAATATTTCCATCTAAGTTTTTGAAGAACTTGTTTGCAAAATTAGTTAAGTGTAATGGGCGTTTAATAAAATTGCTCAATAAACACGTGTAACTCACTTGTTAAGAAGTGATCTCTTTAGCTCAGGTAATTAAGGCATAATGAGTGTTATGAGTGTTTTCCTGAGCACCAACAACCTAATGACGTGTGTCACGCCTCATTAGAGACCTCAAGGAGATGGGCAGTTTCGGGGGGAAATGAGCCGACCTTACCTAGTCAGTATCAACGGTGCTCGAGTTACACAGACCCGAGCGCATGTGAGAGTGGGAATAGAGCACGTAAGGGGGGTCGAATAATCCCGAGTGTAAGGTTATTATTGCCCGCCGAAAGTAGTGCCCAACAGGTCCGATCGCTGTGACATAATGTTAGATCAGCCTTCGAACCATTGCCTCAAAAGCACATCGATAATAAATGTCTATCGCTTTATGTCAAGGTCGCCTTCCTTTCTTCCAATCAATGACAGTCAAGACAGGTTTCGTGTCTCGCAAAACTTCTCTAACACGCCTCCAATAGGATTCTTCGACAGGCTTCATCTTCCAAAACTTCAGGTATAAATACCTCCCCCCCCCCTCTACAAACGGTACAAGGTATGCTTTTTATCCCCTGCAAAAATTATGCCAAAATATCGATAAATGACTAACATAAGCATTATGGGCCCTTAGGTGGAGTAACCACCCCCCGGTTCCTCGCCTTTTGGGTTCTTTATTTATATTTTACATACGATGAGGTGGCAAAGAGCTCTATCCAGAGGGGAGACTACTCAAGGATCACTGTTGAAAGAGAGATAGTACGCCCCCTTCACGGCAGAGATTTTCGGTAACAACAAGGATAAGATTGGTTCGAATCAATGTGAAATTCTTACCTTACGCTCATTCTATATTTTCTCCCTCATTGATGATAGTAGGCATAATTCAAATAATCTATGTAGCTTCAACATCTTCTGGTCAACGTAATTTAAAAAAAAAAAGAATAACTTATTTAAGTATACTCAAGTCTAACAACATCGTTTTAGGTAGAATCTATTCATGGGAAATACCAGATTTTTATCGCATGAACTACTCATATTCAGCATGGAAGAAGCTATTGTATAAGCTGCTTGGGCAGCTGAGTAACTCATATAATATACACACTAAAAGTCTTTGTAATTGCTCTTTCAAGATTGACCAAGAATGGGATATTGCACCAAAACTTTAGACTGGTTTTGTGCTATATTTTCGTGCTCAGTGAGGTCTATGCGAGTGTGTTGATTTCTCTTATGATTCTTTTGGTGGTTTATGATTGTATTGTCTTGTAATCGAGTTGAGATATAGTGCAAATGGTTATTGGTTGGAGCTCAACTAGATATAGGCTTAAATTAAGCCAGACAAGTATAAATCGTGTCGCATTCTCTTCTATATTCATCTCTCTATTGTTTTATCTTTTTCCTTAGTCCGGTAGCTTTCTTGGAAGTTCCTCTCAATTGGGAATTAAGTGTGTGAGAGTGATTTGAGTTGGGTTATACTATTCTAAGCCTAACACGCGTAATTGAATATATTATAATTTTAGCTATAATTATTATTGTTGGATCGAGTTTTAAAATTTGAGGATAGATCAATAAACCACGAACGGTTCGTGGGCAGAAAATCAAAAAAATTTCACATCAAGAATTTAATCATATTTAATAATAAAACCATACTTATGATTATGCATACTTAGTTAAACGTATTCAATAGAAGTAGAAACGATTTATACCTTATATTGTATCGAAAAATTTCTGATTTGGTGGAATCATATTGATTATATTTGTGTTCTTCGTTATTCGTAGAACACGAATCATCCTTCACACCAACAATCACTCATAGGATTCAGAAGTATATCTCAATCGAATATTGATCAGCGATTGAGTGTAGGCTCTCAAAATAACTAGAGAAGAAAAATCAGATTTGTCCCTCTCCTCTGTGTATTTCGACGGCAACTAGCGGGAGGGAGAGAAACCGTGTTTTTTTTTCTGTGCAATCACACACGTGTGTTAAGGTTAGAGATGCAACCCTATTATCATTCCTTATATAATAATTACAAAATTTACACATATACCCCTATATGTTAAATTATCAAAAATTCACCACTTAATATTTGCTATTGTCAAAAATTACATATCTTCCTAGAATCAATGTTGTGCCTAAATTCATCAATTCAAATTGATAAATTAAATTGATCTTTATTAATTAATTAATTATTTTATATTTACTAATTATCCAATGATTAGAAAATAACTAATTAATTAATTTGAACATTAATTACTTGCTCTTCACTATTTAAGTCACAACACCCGTCACATATGGGTTCGAGATATATACATTCGTCCAAAACACATTTTTAGTCCAACTGGTGTTGTTTTTCATTCATGTTCTTATGAGCTACTCCTGAGTATGAATGGACTCACATAAATAGAGTTATAAGACTCAAATACTCGACGAATTTATCACCATAAATTTCTGACCTATTTAATTTGAATCAACTCTCGTTTCATGAGCGCTACATTTTCTGTTGGTTCAGATAAATACTTTTATTTCACGATCCGCATAATATTTTAACATATTACCCTTCATGAATATCAGTAACAAGAGTAAGATGTAGAATTACCGGTTTACTGTTGTCTCTAAAATATTGTCATTCCTTATATAATAATCATAGAATTTACACATAAAAGTCGATTGTCCAAATCTAAGTAATGTCCTAAAGAAGTTCAAAAGAAGAGCATTCAAGGCAACTTGGGATGAGACTAATGATAGCGACTCCGAAGGCGAAGAAGAAGAAGTTGCAAACACGTGTTTCATGGCACTAGAATATGGGGTAAGTTCTTCTAAGTTAACTTTGAATGATAAACCTAGTTATGAAGAACTTGAAAATGCTTTTGAAGAACTTTATAGTAAGTTTGAAAAACTTCGTTTAAAAAATGAAATTATGAAAAATGATTTTTCAAAACTTCAAGAAGAAAATGAGTCTTTGAAACGTGAGAATTTAAAAATCAAAGCAACCTTACATGTTTTGCATCGAGACCTTTGTTCAAAGCCAAAATAAAGAAAATGATTTAAACTCAACCATTTTTAAATTTATAAATGGAAGAAATAATCTTGACAAATTTTTTGGTAAGCAAAGCAATGCTTCCGATAAAATGGGATTATGATATCAACCTTTTCAAAACCAAAAATATCACACAAATATTTTTGTAAAACCAACACAATATCCTCATATCATTTCTCATTATTGTGGGGTTAAAGGTCACAAAAGTTATTCATGCTTTCATAAAAAGTATGAATGAATTGAATACTTTTTTACAATCCATATTACGCAGCATGATGCATGTATGCAAAAAAGAAAGATAAAGTTAGAAGTGAAACAATGGAGAAGAAAATAAACATTTAATTAGTGTAAGACAACGTTAATCATAATACCATGTTTAAGCATAATCTTTATTTCGATCAAACATCGGTCATGGGATGAGCTCTAAAAATTAGATGCATGTGTGGTTGGGATTTCAAATATCTTAATAGGCTCTCAGGTTATCCACACTATTATCCAAACGGAGTAATAGTGGCCCCAAACGATATCCCGAAAGGGTCAACATGAGTGAGAACTCTCACCGAGCCTGCACGAGAACCGCAGCTCTACGAAGGTACTCCACTACTCATTCTCGCTAATCCTAAAGGGAAAGCCTGGGTACAGGGCTAGTGTATGTGTGTGAAATTAGAAATTATGTAAAGAAATATACATCATAAAAACAAACTACATACAAATATGAGCATGAATAAGAAAAATAATAAATCAAATAAAGAGCCACACAAAAAGGATAGCGTATGATACAATCTTGGTTTGACTCTCTATCGATCTAAAATGGTTAGATCGATTGCATCCTCAGTGTAGTTGTCAATCTGTCGCAACGTGCCTGCGTTGCGAAGCGGTCATTGAAAACTGATTTTTTGGGAAAAAAATTTCAGATTCGCCACCAATCATTTTAGGGTGTGATTGGTCATCCAATTTTAAAATAGAAATTTTGGTTTACGAAAACTCAAAGTCGGTTCAGGGTCGTTTGTGTGTGCGGAAGGTATTAGCACCCCACAACACCCCTTGTTAAAACGGCTACCAAATTCAATCAACTGTTATCCAAGTTATATTTTAAAAAAATAAGGTTGAATAAATTCATTTTTTGAATGTCCCATTTGGTACATTCTGTATCATAAAAATGAGCAAAATAAATGACTTCTAATGTGTGGTACAAAGACCATTGAAAAAAATTATTTTTTATTTTTTTAAATCAAAGCATTATTGAAATTGTTTTCAGTATCCCAAAAATAATTTCTCATCTCGGTAGTTTGAGAAATTTGGTATCCTAAAAATTCTAAAGTCCGTCATCAGATTTTTAGAAAAAGAAAATGATAAAGATAATGTGATTTCAATTTACATGTTATTTTATGATCCAAACATATACACGTTGATATAAGTGAATGGGACACGAATCATATTTTAAACATGATAATACATTAGTGCTAAATGAATAAAGGTGTAAAGAAAAGCTATATAAAAATAAATGGATGAAAAGTTAGAATCACAAAATAGAAAATGAAAAATTAGAATCACAAGTGAATAAAACATAAATCACAAAATAGAAAATGAGTATGCAAAATATGTGAAAGAAAATATAAGTGAAATATGTGAAGTAAAATATATATATATAAAGTAAACATATATTAAAAAACAAAACAGAAAAAAAGAAAACTAAAATTAAATTAAATTAAAATAAGAAAATCAAAACAACAAAAAAATAAAAAAATTAAAGCGGAGGGGGGACAAGCTGCGGCTGTAGCGGCCTCTGCCTGAACAGANATATATATTAGAATACATATTGATATAAATATACCATTTATTTTTTACTAACCAGTCTACTAATTATCATTTTTTTCATCAAAATTGCTATTCAAATAGCAAAAAAAAAATATGGATGGTAATTAGTTGAACCAAGCTGTAAAGGGTATTTTCAGTATGGAAAACCTTCTACGAACAAATAATAAAGATCATAATTTAAAAAGAGAATGATATAATAAAAACACCATCATATACGTGGAAAACTTCAAAGTGAAGAAAAATCACGGGGAGATTGTTGATATTCACTTATGTAAAGGGTTTTACATAAATGTTGATCAGAGAAGAAATGATGGGCAAGTGCCTTTAGTTGAGGTTTGCTTAGTTAGGTCCTCTCCTATTTCTTTTTACAGTAGTCTGGACTTATAGGCCTTACAATAATAAGAATAATAAAAAGAGGATGATCACATCCTCTATGCTTCCGACTCATGAGATTGCTTTCAGGCGTAGGCTCCTTTACTCTGCTCATTTCTTTCAGCTGTTTTATCATCAGCAACTCAATCAATCATAGTCACTTGGTGGTTTCTTGTGGTTCATGCCAATCAATCACAACCATTTGACTGTCAGTCTAAACTCTCATTTCTGTTCTAATGTCATGTCCCGTCCAGGGGGTAATGATTTTTCGTTCTCGAGATATCGGTTCTCATTCTGGAAGCGATGATCTCCCATTTTCGAGTGTCAGTTCTCGTTCTGTTATTTTTTCCCGTTCTGGGAGTGATGGTCCCCCATTCTGGAAGCGATAGTTCCCCGCACCCGTTCCAGAAGTGATGGTCCCCCATTCTGGAAGCGATAGTTCCCCGCACCCGTTCCAGAAGTGATGGTCACCCGTTCCAGAAGTGATTGTCCCCCGTTCCTGAAGCGATAGTCATCCCGTTCCATAAGCGATTGTCCCTTGTTCCAGAAGTGACAGTTCCCTACTTCAGCATTCTTCCTCGTTCTGATTAGGTCTCCAGTTTCAGCATTCTTTCTGTACACGTGTCTTGGGTGTTTTTTTACCAATTTATCCCTATTACACTCAATAAGTTTCACTTATTGAGGTGTAATTGTTTGTCATTTCTTACTCTATTGTTACGTTTCTCCATTCTCGTTCATGAATGTTTTGTGTTTGTCGACTAACTTTTTTACCAGCCCGTTCATGATGATTACTCTCCCTTCATTCGTTGTATTGTCTTTCCATTCTTTTTACTACGGGCTTATTGATAGAATTTTTCATGTTTTCTTCATTATAGGCTCATTGGGGAGGTTCTCTCATTTTCTTCTGTACGGGTTCAGTGGTAGAGTTTCTCCTGTTTCTTTATTTTCATTTTTCATCTCTTGTACATTAAGATATGCGACAAGAATATTGTACAAGAACAATAATAATTTATTGAAATGAATAAGGAGCGAGTATACCGTTCCATAATTGCATTGCACAAGTTTGAGTTTGAAGTTCTGCATTTGTTGGTAGAGTTTCTGCTGTTTTCCTATTTTCTTTTTCCTTTTAGGAACGATGTCCGTAGACACTCCTAAAGATTTAGGCTCCTTCCTCGAAAATACGACTCCATTTTGATTTCCTTCTAAGAACGATGTTCGTAGACACTCCTAATGACTTAGGCTCATTCCATGGAGTCATGACCCCATTTTGATTTCCTATGGGCCCATCGATAAAGTTTCCCCCGTCTATTCATTTTTCAATTTTCTTCTCTCGTATGATAATATTTGTGATATGAATGTTGTACAAGAATAATATAATAATTGAAATGAGTAAGGAGCGAGTGTACCGTTTCATAATTTCATTGCAGGAGGTTGAGTTTGACGCCCCACTTCTATTGGTAGAATTTTTCTCATTTTCCTTGCCACAGACTTATTGGTAGAGTTTCTCCTATTTCCTTATTTTCTTTTTCTGCTTTCAATTTTTTCCTTCCTTTTCTTGCTTCTTTTTCCTTTACTCCTGGCTATTTTTTCCTCAGCTCCGTTCTTTAGCTCTTATTTTCTGTGTTTTTTACTCATATCTTCTTTTCTCAATGAGAGTTGAAGGTCTCTCCTTAACTTATTTTCTTTTCTGTTCTGAAATTCTTTTCTCAACTTATTTTCTTTTCTGTTCTGAGGGTTTCCCGTTCTTAGGACATTTCCTTTTCTGTTCTCCATACTTTCCCGTCTTGAAGACGTTTCCTTTTCCATCATCGACTTTTCCGTTTTGAAGATATTTTCTTTTTCGCTCTCCAGACTTTCCCTTCTGTAGACATTTATTTTTCCGTTCAGAAGACATTTATTTCTCCTTCTGAGTAAGGCGTACATAGACGCTCCCAAGGACTTAGACTCCTTCAGTGGAACCATAGCCCATATTTTGATTTTTTTTCTAAGAGTAGGACTTATGAATTGCCCCTCCTAAGGACTTACACCCTTAGTTCCTTATGAGAATAGAACTTATGAGCTGCCCCTCCCAATGACTTATGCCCTTAGTTCATTCTGAGAGTATGACCTATGAATTGCCCCTCCAAGGACTTATGCCCTTAGTTCCTTCTGAGAGTAGGACTTATGAATTGCCCATCGGAAGGACTTACGCCCTTAGTTCCATTGTCGAAGAAGAGAGAGAGTTGATAGCCTTCACGTTATCACGCTACACGTTTTGATTGAGAGCTCCAAATTGAATTCCATAATTTCTTTCATAAGTAGACGTTTGCATCTTGTTGATGATATAAGATTCGCCATATAGTTGGTTTCCAATAAATACAGTTTAATTTCCAAAGTTGATCGTTCTACATAATCTGCTTTCCTGAGCAGTCCTCAAGAAAATTGTCATATAACCCCCTCCTTTTTTTGGAGCTCTGGATCAAGTTCTAAAAAATTCTTCAAGAAATAGACATCTATATCTTTTCAAAGATATATAATATACTATGTAAGTCTATACAGTTTAAAGAGAAATTAAATTTGAAAGACGTGATTAAGTTTACTTTCATGTACGAAGATTGCCATACTTTTGACGTGGAGCTCAACTTGAAGTCCGTAAAATTCTTCATGAAGTATACTCTCATATCTTTATGATTATGTGACTCTCCATGTAATTTTGCTTCCGGTTTTTTTAATTTTTAGTTTCCATTTCTGTACCCGTTGCCACTTCCGTTGTTAAGACATTTCTGTTCACATCATCACGACGTCTCTATTCCCGTAGTCAGGATGTCTCCATTCTCGTTGTTTGTTCATATTTTATTTTCTTGCACTTATAAATTCTTTTTTTTGAATGACTAAATTTGCTTAAGTCGTAGCTTTCCCTTTTTTGGTATTCTCGTTTTAAAACATTCGAAAGCAGTCTCTTAGTTTCCTCATTCTGAAACGTTTGAGTGGCAGATTTCTTGACTTTCCCCTCCTAAGAGGTTTGAATGTGGTATTCTTTGCTTATATTTTTACTCTGGAGTTTTTACTCTGAAATTCCTTCCTAACTCTTTTTTATTTTCTAACGAATTTCTTTTCTGGAATCCTTTCATATTTCTGTTATGAAATTCTAACACTTTAACTTTTTCTTTTCTGAAGAGCTGAAGTTTCTCTGATTTGAACTTCAATTTTTCCGTTCTGAAACTCTGACTTTGACTTTTTTGAAACTTTGACTTCAACTTTTCTGAAGCTTTTTTTTTTCATTTTATGAGCTTTTTGTGCTCTACTGATCTGAACTTTCTGAGCTCTTCTAAGCTTTTATGATCTAAGCTTTATGAGCTCTTCTGGTTTGAGATTTACGAGTTTTTTTGAACTTTTTGAGCTTTTTTGATCTAAGCTTTATGAACTCTTATGGTCTGAGTTTTACGAGCTTTTTTGAACTTTTCGACCTCTTCTGAACTTTTTTGATCTAAGCTTTTACGAGCTCTTCTGGTCTGAGTTTTACGAGCTTTTCTGAACTTTTTGAGCTCTTCAGGTTTGAACTTTCTTTTTTATTTGGTTTTTGGCATTTTGGGAGAGATTTCTTTGAGTTTTCCTCTCACTCTCGACCGGAGCACCAAATGTAAAGATTTTTTTTTGGATATGGAAAACCCTCTACGAATAAATAATAAAGATCATAATTTAAAGAGAGAATGAGAGAATAAAGATACCATCATTTACGTGAAAAACCTTTAAATGGAAGAAAAACCGTGGGGAGATTGTTGATATTCACTTATGTAAAGGATTTTATATAACTGTTGATAAGAGGAGAGAGGAGGGCAAGTGCCTTTAGTTAAAGTTTGCTTGGTTAGGCCCTCTCCTTTTTCTTTTTACATGAGCCTGTACATAAAGGCCTTACAATAATAAGAATAATAAAAAGGGGATGATCACATCCCCTATACTTTTGGCTAATGAGTTTGCTTTCAAGCGTGGGCTCCTTTACTCTACTCATTCATTTCAGCTGTTTTATCCTCAGCAACTCAACCAGTCATAGCCACTTAGTGGTTCCTTGTGGTTTGGGTCAATCAATCACAACCACTTATCTATCAGTCTGAACCCTCCTTTCCATTCTGAAGTTATGTCATGTCCATGAGGTAATGATTCCCCGTTCTTGAGATATCGGTTCTCATTCTAAAAGCGATGATCTCTCGTTCTCGAGACGTCGGTTCCCGTTATGTTATTTTTTCTCATTCTGGGAGTGATGATCCTCCGTTCTGGAAGCGACAGTTCTCCCGTTTCAGAAATGATAGTCCCTGTTCCATAATCGATGGTCACCCGTTCCAGAAGCGATTGTCACCCATTCCAAAATTCATTGTCCCCCATTCCAGAAGCGATTGTCCCCCGTTCCAGAAGCGATAGTTCCTTGCTTCACCATTATTTCTCGTTCTGACGAGGTATCCCGTTTCAATGTTCTTTCTGTATACGTGTATTGAGTGGTTTTTTACCTGTTCACAAGTGTCATATAAAAATGATCAATAAAATTTCAAAATAGAATATTTTTTTGGAATATAAATATACCCATTTAATTTTGGATTACTTAGTTTACTAATTATACTTATTTTCTTTTTTCTATCATTGCCAGTCAAATAGCAGATGAATGATCATAGATGGTAACTAATTCAACAAGTGTCACTAAAAAAATCAATAAACTTTCAAAATATAATATTTTTTGTTTTGTGATATAAATATATCATTTTTTTTTATTTTGAAGTACTTCATTCACTAATTACCATTTTTATTTCTTCATTCATTGCTAGGAATGATCATGGATGGTAATTGGTTCAAATAAGTGTCACAAAAATGATAAACAAAACTTTAAAAAAAGACGTGTAAGAACATAAAAAGTTCAAAGATTAAATATTTGCATAATCTGGTATAGAGGTTTTACTCTCTATTTTATGCATTTTTATGTATAAGAAATTATCATATGAGATCTTTTTATCGAATGTACGCTTTCAGCCCATTAAAGGTTGATTGACATTGAGTTAATTTTACACCCCTCAAAAGCTTTATCATCATCCTCATTGATTGAGTTGGTGACAAAAGCATCTCATTGTCAAACTTGTAAAGAAATAAACAATGCATGAAAATAAAATTTAACATTAAGAGTATAAGAAATGATAAAGAAGGAACAGACAACTTATGTAACGTAAAAGAAACAAAAAATATCAACTATATGAGTATGAAGAAGAGAGATGGTGAACAATAATGAACAAGATTTATTGTAAGCTAAAGTGCAAGAAATTTTAATTACTTTAAAAAAGAATGAGAGAATATGAATATGTGCATAAACATGTAAATTGTAAACTCTATTTCTCTATATTTTAAAAAATCTCTCATATTTCTTACACACACTCTCTCTAAAAGGATATCTTCTCCTTCTCTCACAAGACCTCTCTTTCTCTCTCTAAAATCCCCTCTCTTTCTCACTCTCTAATCCTCATTTCAAGTGAAGATCTCCTCACTATTTATAAGCAAACTTAGGGCTACACTTTTTATTTTTAGTCATTTTACTCTTTTTTTAGTCGTTGGATAATTCTTCTTTATTATTAGGCATTGAGCTATTTTTCAAACTATATATATAATCTTAGACTAGTATATGGGCAAAACAATAAACTAAAGTATTGGACTGGACAAAATATAGTATCTATATTAATTTCTTCACACACCCATCAATAAAACATAATGTGATATTGTTGCATTTTCAATCTAGCCACGAATTTTCATATTTTTGAATCACGCAAACTCCAACATAATTGAATCTCGATCTCAACACAACCGATGTGTTGTCCGGTAATTCGAACTCACCCATTTGGCATATCAAAGATTGTAACTAACTAAGTCAAGTTTCGTAATCACCCCAGGATTAAGGTAATTATGAAAATACCCTAATAGATGTAACAAATAGATTTAGAGCTAAATAAGCGACTTTGTTCTAAACTAATTGGTTAGTGGTCTATTCAACATGTTTCACAACATATCTAGATCAACCGTTAGAGTCTCCACTCTCATGCCCCAAGACCGACATCCTTTGGTTCAACTTAACAGTCGTAATTGGACTCGATCCTAAGACTGTGAATAACATTATGAAGTATTTCATAATAATTTATCTGGAAGACCCCTCTGTCTTTACTCTTCTTACGTTGATAATAGTTCCAGGACTTGAGTAAATTATAAAGACACTTTAATTAATAGAAAAAAAAACTTTCATTCATTCATTAAATTCAGTAATACAAAAATGTCAGAGAAATAACTAAATAATCATAACTAGTTATTACACCATACTTTATGAACATAATTCCAACAATTACTTATATTCATGTTGTGTCACGTGCATTTGAAAAGAAAACATCATATTACTTATTTTTCAATCTATGTGCGCAAAATAAATACAATGTCATATGTTTTTTTATCCACAAATATATTTATTTAATCAAGTTGTAGAACGTCATATATATTTTACAAAAAATAATATATGGTAGAAATGTGCTCTAAAAAATTATTAGAAAAAGTGAACTCATTAGAGCTAAATTATCTATTCAGGCGTTATTTTAAATTCAATCTTTATTTTCTTCGTTTATGTTGCAAAATTAATTTATTGTTTATAAACTTCTTGTAACTACGTATGTGAATTACACGTGATAGTTTCTATTGATTCCTAACTACGTGCATAGAAAAATCTTAGTCGTTTTATTTCTTCCTTATAAAATGAAAATATTGTACTAATTTTATCATCTATGAATTTAAGTTTTTATTGGACATTGAGTTAAAGAATATATATCAATCACACTCTCTAGTTAGAAAAATATAGGCTCTTACCAAACAACGTGCCTAGCGACTCATTAAAAATGTAAGAACATAAATTTTAAATTTGGGAGAAATTGTAAACTCCTATACTTTTATTTTAAAATTATCAATGGTTGTGGCAGAGACAAGATGACCTTCATCAGGATCTTCGTGTATATATATATATATAAACTATGAATTTCATGAATAATCATTTCCTCCAGTCCATCGGTTCAACAGCAGATACTGCCACGAAGAGGACGACAATGAATTCAGCATTATGATAGGTGAAATCCAGGCCCCAGAAGGTGCAAGCAATAAAACGGAATCTGATCATGAAGAGGATGACAATGAATTCAACACTATGGGAGGTGAGAGCCAGGCCCCAGAAGATGACCCTACCATTAGTGACTTCTGGGATTCTCTTACCTGCATGATTTCAAAAAAGATGGATAAAGACAAGAAATGAAAGGGCAAAGAATAATTCTTGTCTCCCACCAACAACCATGGGCACAAAACGACAAATCTACTTTTACAAAAGTAGATTCCCACTAACAACAGTAACAATTACTTTAATAAAGTAGTTCTCAATTATCAGCAACGAGACAATCTACTTTACCTAAAGTAGATTCCACTGCTTATATAGTAAAGAAGATAAGGATGAACGACTCCACCTGTTTAGGACACGCAACCTTATCTGTCTTACTTTTTATTTTATAAAAGGGAGGCCTCGCCCTTTATTGAAGGCAAGTAAGAAAATTTAGGAAGCTCATGTGTTGAGCATGGCACTCCCCTCTCTATGTACTCTCTCTCTCTCAGTGCAATAAAATAAGTGTTAAAGTCTTGAATTCTCATCTACACATAACAATAAGCTTTCTTTAATTCTTCATTCATCTATAGCTCACGAGATCATGTATGGAATAGTTTAAGTTTAATATCATCATAATATAACCTCAAGTATTCATCGATCCCATGCTAACTGAAGGAACACTATGATGCATGTTGATTCTCATACATACTTGGTATGAATACCCAGCATATAGTTAGCGTACGTGACCTCAAGTCGCGTCTGGGCTAGGTCCCCTGAGCAGGAAGTGTGTTAGGACCATTTACCCCTATAAAAAGATGACAGTCTGCCGAATTATGTGTTCTGTATTTGCGTAAATTATGAATGTTGATCAGTATGTATCTGGTTGTATAACCATGTCTTCGAAAGTAGTGGATGGCACACCCCAGTTGGTATCAGAGCCATGAATAGTCTTGGTTATATTATGATTATATTTTCTTTAAATTATTAATACATGATCAAAAGAAAATATAAGTGAAATTGCTTCTTCTTTGTCATCAGTAGCAAATACAATAGCTTCAACCTCAGAAGCAACATAATTAATAGCATACCAGAATGTTAAAGAGGCCTTAGATAAATGGACAATCCCTAATATTAAACCATATATAATACTGGAACATTTGATTTTACCAGTAGAAAACCATTAAAACATTTGAGCATGTTCTACCATTGCACAATAATGATGATATTGTTTATCTATTACATGTTCATGATATGTATCCTTTCATGCAAAAACACAAGTATGTGTATATTATGACTTGTACAAATTGCTTTTAAACCTTTGACCTTACTTGGTCAAAATACCAGTATTCAGTGTACCCTCTGAGATGGACGGTGCCTCAAGTGGAAAGCTTCTCTCATGAGAGCTATTGAAACTAGCTTATCCCACATACCTGTTTATTTTAATATTTATCCGAATTTAAGTGTTTCACTTTCTGACAGTAATCTCTCTAAAGTCTTAGAGCTTAGAGTTATTTTGCATGGTTATGAGTATCTTCCAGGATCTCCTCCATTTGCGATACTTTTCAGAACTCATCTGAAGGTTGTCTCCACTTTGAACCCCTACACCATAAGTGAGCAGGGATATACTCTCCTCATCGACACCAATCTCTTCAGCAGATAAGTAGCCATCCCTATGATGATACCTTGAGAAGAAATTACTTTTCTAGACAAATGGAAAATTTCAAATGCTATTCTCACCAGACCAATCATCAGACAATCTATTGAAGATGTGGTCCAGACTCAAGGAGGTAATATCTACCTTCATTTTCAGAAACCTTTGACTAGAAGCCTTTCTAGTACTAGTTATAGGAGTAGCCTCCCCTATAACATAGATCTTCCAGAATCTTCCAGAACTTATTCTGTAGAATCTACCAATTTTGAGAAGATACCAGAAGCTCGAATAAGAAGTATACATATATTAGAAAACCAAATACCTCATGCAGTCTATGAAGATAGACAAAAAATCAGAAGGCCTAATAGTACAACCGCAAGTGATATGCAATAGATATTTAATGGATTTTACACCTAATAGTGAATTGCTTAAATACCTAAACCAAGATTTTATGCAAGATAAATATCAGAAATTTCGATTATGATATTTTCAATCCCATACTCCTCAAGAGTTGAAGACTTTTAAAGACCAGTATTATTACCATCTTCGGACTAACCAGATCCTTAGACCATTCCCATAATGGTGTTATGACTTTGCTGAGATAGTTCACATTCCAGACAAAGATCAGCTTAATGTGTGAACATGATTCACAAGAATCACATAACTATAACCGATACTTTATACCAAGTTGTCAATCTTCCACCGTTATCCTTAGAGCTTGCTCCTAGCAATGGGGGAGCTAAACCGTAAGTCATCCCCCCTCATGTTGAGATTCTAGAACAACCCAATCAGGAAACCTTAAAGGTCAAAGACATAATACCTTTAACCAAACAAAACAATTACACTAACATATTCCTCCAAACCGTAGGTAACCAACTTATCCGTATAGAGGAACATGTAGACAGTACACATGATAAAATTGAAGACCAACATAATAAAGGTCCAGAGAAACCTCAACCTCTTAACCTCCAACCAGTCAACATCAAGCCTCCTCTTGAGATTCACAACTTTAAGCTAAAGTCTACTAAGAAAGAGGAAGACTTTATGGCCACCCTTATTGAAAAAATAATAAATTTAAAAATAAGTGAGCTATAATCTTCAGGATCAAAATCTCCAAAATAGGTTAATATGATGAACCAGGGTGTTTCATCTTTACCAACAACTGAGGATGAAAGAGAAGGTTATACTCTTTCTCAAATTCTTGACCTCCAGAAAAATTTTGATGATAGTCTCAACAACCTTACTTACCCCAAGTCTACTTAGCGTACGACTTTACTTGGACCTGGTAAGTATTACTATCCTCGACCTACCCCCCAGGACATTCTGTATGAAGAAAACTTCATTCATACTAAAAAATCATACCACGGGTAAATTATCTATGAATGGAACATAGATGGTAATTCTGAATATCAGGTTTTTGAAACCATACATCATATGATTATGTATGCTTCAGTATGTAGACAGAATGATAATTCTGATCATCAGATAGCCAGATTTCTTATCAATGGCTTTACCGGTATTCTAAAAGGATGGTGGGATAATTGTCTCACTCAAAAGCAACGAGATGAATTTTTAATGCTTCTCAAATCAAAATTAATCCTTTTAATCATACCGAAGCTCAAACCGAAGATGCCTATTATACTCTAGCCCAAGTCATAGTACACCACTTTATTGGACCAGGAATTATTAATACAGATCGACACAGAGAGCTTTTACAAAATTTTCGTTGCCCTTCTAACCCATTTTAGATGGTAAAAGCAAAATTCATTGATGGCCTTCCTAATTTTTTTGCAGAAAAAGTTTGAAAGAAACTTATGGATAAGCACAATCAAATTGATATTCCCTGCAATTAGTATACTTATGGATTTCTCATTGCAATTGTTATTGAAGAAGGTTTATCCCTCTGCAATGATCTTAAGCTCCAGCAACAAATGAAAAAATATAACTTGTCCAACAGACAAGAATTATGTGAATTTTATGACCAGTTCGCATATGTCGCCAAATTACAATATCCTTCAACTTCCAGAAATCTTCGACCTAAGAAATACAAAAGGTTCCATTCCAGAAAAGCTCTGAAGAATCCCAAATATGATCCTAATATTCCCAAAAAGAAATTCAGGAAAAGAAAAGTTATTCCTAAGAAGGACAGATCATAAGTTAAATGTTTTAGGTGTGGTACTAGATGGCACTATGCTAATAAGTGCAAACTAAAGCAGAAACTCCATGAGTTATCCCTTGATAAGGACACCCAACAGAAAATCCTTAATTGTATTTTTGACAAAGACAACTCCTATTCGGAATCCAGTTCAGAGAATGCCCCAGCTGAAATCTATTCATCCAATTCAGATTCCTCTTCTGATCAGACTGAACTTATTGCAATAACAAGAATTGCAACATGTTAACAGAAGCCAATTATTGGAAAGCCATTGTTGAAATGAATGGCCTTGATCTAGGTCAACCTAGTATCAATGTTTTTACAGAAACTCAAAAGTATATACTCAGCTTTCCTAACCAAATACATAATCCAGAAATGAAATTAAAATTTTTGGAAACCCTTTAAAAAGATCATCTCAAGGAAGAGATTCTCCCTCCAATTGAGAATTACAGTATGCGAGAAATCATGGACCGCATACATGATAAGGTTACAAAACCTATTACTATCCAGGATTTGAAGATGGAAGTCAATCTTCTTAAATCAGAAGTCAAACAGTTACACACTGTCAATCAAATTATTTTCCAGGATCTTGCCCTCATTAAGCAAGAGCTTTCCTCTAAAGGCAAGGAACCAGAACCAAAGTGTTCTCATTCGAAGGATAACAGTAACCAATATCTTATAATTATGAATAAGGTAACTTTTCAAAAATAATATACAAGAATTACTTTTATTATTAAACCTGATTTTATAATAAAGACACTATCACCCTTATTAATATAAGGGCTGATATGAACTGTATTCAAAATGGTTTAATCTCTGCTAAGTATTTTCAGGAAACCACTCAATCTCTTACCAGTGCAAGTGGTAACAGAATGAAAATTGAATTTAAATTACCAGAAGTTTTAATCTGCAATAAATGAATTTGTTTACCTACTTCCTTTGCTTTGTTAAAAAACATGACCCATAATATTATCCTAAGTAATCTCTTTATGTGTCTTTTGATGCCTATGGATAAAATTGATAGTAATGGTATTATCTTACCATTAACAACAGACAAATTATTTTCAAATTTATTACAAAACCATATACCAAGGAATTATATCTTATACAGAATAAAGAAAATCAAATTAGTTTTCTTAAAAAAGAAGTTCAATTTCTTACGCTTGAACAAAAAATTCAACAGTCTTTTGTTCAAAATAAAATCAAAATGATTTTAATAGAATTTCAAACTGAAATTTGCAGTGATCTGCCAAATGCTTTTTAGAATAGAAAAAAGCATATTATTTCTTTACCGTATCGCTAGGATTTTGATGAAAAATATATTCCTATAAAATCTAGACCTAGTCAAGTGAAAAAGAAATATCTTGAGATCTGCAAAACATAAATTGAATATTTAATACAGAAAAGACTCATCAGACCTAGTAAGTCTCCATGGAGTTATACAACATTTTATGTCTACAAAAATGTTGAGATCGAACGAGGACAACCTCATTTAGTCATTAAGTATAAACCGCTCAATGATGTCCTCCAATAGATTATGTATCCCATTCCGAACAAAAAGGATCTTTTAGATTGCTTAAATAATTCAGTAATTTTTTCTAAATTTGATTTAAAATCATGATTTTGGCAAATTCAAATTGCTGAACAAGACATATATAAAACAACATTTACCGTTCTCTTTGGTCACTATGAGTGGAACGTATTACCATTCGGTGTTAAGAATGGACCTTTAGAATTTCAACACTTCATGAATGATATTCTTAATCCTTATACTGAATTCATTATCTGCTATATTGATGATGTTTTAATTTTCTCATCATCCATAGATCAGCATATTAAGCATCTGCATATATTTAAGAATGTTATCATCGGAAATGGGTTAGTTTTATCTGCATCCAAGATGAATTTTTTTCAAACAGAAGTTAAATTTCTAATTGAACTATTATTCCTACAAACAAAAGCATAGAGTTTGCATCCAAATTTCATGATGAAATTAAAGATACAACTCAGTTACAAAGATTTTTAGGATGTCTTAATTACATAAGATACTTTTATCCGCAATGTGCTCAGGATAGTTCTATCATTTACAGTAGACTCAAGAAGAATCATTCTCCTTGGACAACTGAACATACGTTAGCAGTAAAAAAAATAAAACAGAAGGTACAACAATTACATTGTTTATCTTTAACTAAAGCTATATGGAAAAAATGTTGAAACATTCGCCTCGAATCAAGGTTATGGTGGAATCCTAAAGCAAGTAAATCTCAGTAATAAGAAGGAAGAACTCCTTAGATTTACCTTTGGAGTTTGGAAAGGACTATCACTTAATTACCCAACCATTAAATATGAATGTTTAGCCATTGTTAAATGTGTGCTAAAATTTCAAGATGATTTATTAAACCAGCATTTTCTTATAAGAGTTGATTGCTCTGCAGCCAAACAAATATTTAAGAAAGACGCACATAATCTTGCTTCAAAGCAATTTTTTGCCTCTTGGGAAAGTTTATTATTAGTATTTGATTTTGATATTGAACATATCAAATGAGAACATAATTCTTTACCAGATTTTCTAACCTGTGAATATTTACAGGGTTCATGAACAGAGGCAGAGGCCGAGGCCATATAGGTTGCGGCAGGGGAAATCCCTATACAATAGAATTTCCAAGTCTAAACAAAATTTTTAATAGTAATCAAGAGACTTTTTCTAGCAAATCTGCTAATATATGTCATTTTAATACCAGAACGATATATCTTCGACAATACTATTGAAGATTCAATTCTCTTCATTAAAATATCAAATGAGCAACGTATGTCAGATCCATGGAAAATAAAGAAACGATACCTATCTATACAATCATTTCCCACTCATTTTGAACAATATTGTTATATTTATGAAGCCATCGTGATTGAAACAACAACCATGGAGATTAAACATACACTCCATGATTCCACAAAACTGGCAGCCCTATTACGTACAATAAGACTACTATCTGCAACATTATGCCTACTGGGCAATGGGGTCTCCACCCCCATACCACCAGAAGTCTTGGACCATCATAAGATAAGTATAGTTATTAGAATTATATTGATTCATTTACCTATGTTTTTTATTACCAGAATCCATTGTGCATAATCACACTTGATTTATCAGAATCTGTCCCGAAGTCCTTAAAAATGATCTCCCGAATTGGTTTCTCGTTTTGCTGGGATAAATTCGGGATCACTCTTGATACTTTAACAGAATTATATATATATATATGTATGTATTCATTTATCGTATATTTCAAGCATGAGAAATAATTATATCAATAATAGATTGTATTTCAATGTCTTTCTCTAAATTTATTTGTATGAGTTTTTACTTGCTAATAACATTATGTTACATAATATAAATTTTATAAATCACTAAAGAACAAATTATTATTACCTAAAAAATAAATAGTCCTTATATAAAAAATATCTTGCAATTGAGTTTAAGGACATTTACATTTCTAGTCACACAATATCATCAACATAATTAATTCATAAACTATTTATAAAATTATTTAAAGTAAATAGAAAATAGGTGAAATACCTATTCTGTAAGATATTTTAAGAGGACTTCGAGGGTAAAAAATGAAATCAAAAGTTTTTCCTCTCTAAGCCCCTTTTAGTATATATATATATTAAGAGGGTTTCAAGTGTAAAAAGAGAAATACAAAATTTCTCATTTGTAACCCCTTTTAATATAGTACATATATAGATGTTTACTTAAAATGCTAACTATACTAATATATAAATTATAGCATAGCTAAAGTTACTAAAAATATGTTATAATTAAATTTTAGTTTTAATTATTATCAATTAAATTTTATAAAAAGGATTTACCTTTCCTCCATACGAAAAGAAATTAGTAAGAAACTTTAATTTTCTTTGTAACTTCTTAAATAACTTGCTACACATTCAAAGTTGTCAATTTAAGTTAGCTTAATTTTGTTTGTTAATTACTTGTTTTTTTTCTAAATTCATTAAATAAGTAAATGAATTTTAAAAGTTAATGGATACTTCGATCAAAAGCAGACAAAACTGTCTAATATTGATTCTAATCTCCTCTAACTTTTAATACATGATTGATATATATTATACATATAGATATAAATATAGAAGATTTTTAGATAATTTTATTCAAAGTAAGAAAATAAAAACTCTACCAGATAGCCTTAAAAACTCTGTCCGTTAATCATTTTTGATTTAATCTTTGCTGAATTATTGTAATCGTTTACGTAGTAGCTACTTGCTACTTAAAAAAAGGGAAAATTCCATTGACATTCCCTGGGGTTTATTTAAATGACACTCACACCCATTATAGGTTTAAAAATACCATTCACACTCTCTAGGATTTTTAAGAAAGGACGCTCACATCCCTGTAGTTAGATTTTCCGTGAAAATAGTAGTAAAAGATAATAATAGCCCTCAATGAATAATGCTAAATTACCAAATCACCTTTAGTTTATCATTTCATTTGAAACTCCTAGAACACCTACCCCAAACGACTGCCACCCGCGGCCAGCCACCCCGTGAACTGCCCGTAATAATTATTAGCCCATAATTAATGTGAGTGTTTATTCTTTTTATGCCTTTATGGTCTGCAATTTATGTATTGTTTTGGGGTTTATGAAAATTTTGGATCTGAGAAAGGGATATAAGCAATAGAACCAAAACAAATGGCCGTACCAACAAAAATACACAGAACAACCCACGAGCTGCAAAAAGAACCAAAACAATGCTAATGAGAGGGGGGTGTTGGCCATGGAATGTGTAAACAAACATTTTACCATAAATCTGATTCTTTGGCTTTGATTTAAATATGGTTCTTTGGATTAAAATCTGATTATTTTGGGAACTTCATGATTCAGAGAGAGGAGAGCAGCGTCGTCGACTTGTTGTTGATGTCAAGTTGTTGTCTCCGCGAACACTGTAGCCGTTGAGTTTCTGCCGATACTTTCACTGTCGAGAGGTTGTCAACGATACAGTTCATGGGCTCCAGTGAGCTTCCTGCTCATTCTAGTTCATGGGCTCCAGTGAGCTTCCTACTCATTCCAGTTCATTGGCATAGTGAGCTTCTAGAGGATGATTCTGGTTCTAGATGAGCTCTTTCCCGTTAGAGATAAGAGTCCCTTGTTAGGAATCAAAGCCTCCAGTCCAATTTCTAGCTCGATAAATATTAAAAGATCAAACTCACTCCAGCTCATCTGATCGTCTAATGCTCCTCCGTGATACAATGGGACATATAAAAAAATAGGCAAAAGGTTATGAGTTTTTTAAGTTTTTTGATACACTCAGTATTTTTCTTTTTTATCCTTTTTGTCAACAAAATTGCTATTGCGTCATCAATTTTTATCTAGAAATTCGATTCTATTGATATGATCAGAACGAGAGAAAGAATCCAAATTTTAATTTGTCAAATTGCAAACCATTAGTAATTTAATATTTGTTTTGAGTTTTACTGCTACTGTGGTGGAGGCTAGTTCGCAAGCGTGATTAGCGGGGGTGGTTCGCGGATGCTGTGGTGGAGGGTGGTGGTTCGAGTGTGATTCGCGACTGCTGTTTGGTGGAGTAAGGAGAAGGGTCAGTTTGTGGAGATGCTCACGGGTAGGAGTTTTAGGGTTTTCAAAATGGAGATGATAAATTGAGAGTGTTTTAGTAATTTTATGTCATTTAGTTTAATTTTAACTGTGAAACACCACCTAAGGGGTGTGCGTGTCTTTACTTAAAAATCTCAAAGTGATATTTTTAAATTTAGAGGGAGTGTGCGTGTCATTTAAAAAAATCTCAAGAGGTGTGAGTAAAGAAAAATATACAGCCTAGCACAACATTAAATCAAACGGTTGGGGATGATTCATGGTAAAGAATTTCGGCCGTTTATTCAAGTCGTAGAGAGGTTCTAAAAAAAATGGCGCGTACTGCAAGGGTATATTCGGGAAAGAGAGTGAAATATGGGGTGTAAATTGTGGATTTCTAGAATCTAGTGGTTACATTCACAAATAGTTGTTTCCTTAAACCTCCTCGATAGTCGCCTTTCCTCCACTTGGTTCTAGACTCACTAGCCAGAAAACCCATTTTTTTTCTTTTTCTCTGTCTAAAACCCTAACTGTCTCAGTTCTTCAACAATGACAGAATCGAGTCAGCTCGTTCAATACATTGAGTTGTTTGTCGACTCGTCTCGCTCCCTGCCTCAGCAGGTTCACTTATTGCTTTTCTCGAAACATGCTAACCTTTTTGTTTGCTCTACTAGTAAATGGAGTAAAATGTTGACCCTGTTCATAATTGAGGTAAAATGAATAGAAAGTTTATGTGATTATAGAAGAAGACAGCCTTTTCAAAGTATATTGTCCTAGAAAAAGGATGGTAAATACATAAATTGTTGCAACCTGTAAGATGGCTCAGTTAGCAGTGGATCATATTCATGGAAGACCTGCTAAAAGTATTTACCTATTTACATTGTGTTACTTTAACTCTGGGAGGTGTTCAGCGATCGTGTTGCTTTTAATGTTAGATAATAGTGGGTTTGTTTGAATCAAAGCAGACATAATTTTCTTATAAGTGATATAATTTCACATACAAAAGCCCCTCATAAGATACATTTGAAGTGGACAATCATCATGAATTTTTAAGTTAGATGTTTTGAACTTTTATGTATGCTTTCTTTTGTTTGAGTTGAAGTTTTGTTTACGTGAATACAGGAAGGAAGCTTGGAGAAAATCACTTCTCTTGTAAAGAATGATGTATTAACTATAGAAACACTGGTATGACCTCATTGTAGCTTTGTTCTTCTACCTACTTTTAATCGTTTTGATTATTTTAGGGTCTTTTCTACTGTCATACTCATTTGTTTTGATATGTGTCAATAACTTATTGTTTTTATTGTCCAGGTCAGAGAGATGGACATGTACTTGACAAGTACCGATAACATAATTCGTGGCAGAGGTATGTCTAATTTGCATGAATGATTTCAGTAAAATTGATCATGATGAGAATTTTCCTTGACGTTATGTTTTATAAATTCTACGGTCCCATTTTAATTATTATGTATGTAGTTAGGAAAAAAAAGATTAACAGACTCCTTGAACTTGGTACATATCTTCAGGAATGCTCCTTCTCGGAGAAGTGCTGACACGCATTGCATCGAAGCCGGTAGACAGTATGACTATATGTAGTTTGATACGGTTCTTCAAGGAGAGACTGGTGAGTTGGCATTCTATTTTGCATCATATTTACAGAGCAACTTTGATGATTTTTCTGAAACCAACCCTGTCCCAGTTTAGGCCCTTTCATGGCTTACATGTCTGATTTTACTGATTTTCTCTAAATCAACTGGTTTAAGAATAAAAAACGGTACTAGTTAATTCTCAGTGACTCGGGGTGCAGTGTGGAGGGGCGTTGGTATGTTCCTAGATTTGGAGTATAAATATTGTGCACTCACCTCATAAAATGCAAGTGCATCTATGCGCACAAACATGCCTTTTCTTTTCCGATGTTAGTACTTAGTAGGATATATCTGTTAGAGGAGTGTGTCAGAGTCTCTTTGGGCTTCATCGGAACAAAATAAATTGGATGACCTTAGAATCATATCAGGCAGATTGGAAAGCTTTACGTGGTGCACTTGTTGGTTGCTTGTCCCTGATGAGGAGAAAGAGTAATGCCGGCATGGTTGCCTGGATCGACGCAAAGGCAGTTGCCCATTCTTATTTTCAGAACCTACAAGTACAGTCCTTAGGTCAGCATGATCGGAAGGTATACCTCTATTAACTGTATATTAATATTATGGCAATAAGAAATCGTTTGCAAACCTTTGCACGAAAGCCTAAGAAGTTTTGGTATTTTCATATTATAACTTCGACGAGTTGACTTCTTCTTTTTCAGCTTTGTTTTGAACTTTTGGAGTGCCTGCTAAAAAACTACCCCGATGCTGTTGCTTCTCTGGTATTATTTTCGGCTTTGCTGTACTTCAACTTATTTGATTTGTTTTTCCTGGATGTCAACAATTTGAATACAAGGATATCCAATACCGAGTCCTTGGTCCTAGAGAATTAGATGTATGACCTTGTACTGTTTATTTCATCCACAGAGAACGAGAAAATTTTAATAGCTTAAAGCGGGTAAACGTGTATGTTCAGTTCATCCATATATTTGTGTGTTTGCTCGTGCTATATGTTCACTGGAAGGCATTATCTAGTTCTCATAAACAACCAATTTCTTAATTTTCATTCCACAACAGCCAGAAACTGCATGTTATGACCAGAAAGTTAATACTTTGAAAAATTTCTAAATCTTGAGGTCCACGTGTCTAATCAGGACCAAATGTTTTTCAGCTGTGGTGTCCTTTAATTATACACCTTTCCTCTCCTTTAATATTCATATTTTTGTTTTAAGAATTAGTTAGCTTTTTCACTGTGATCTAGGGTGATGACCTTGTCTATGGAATCTGTGAAGCTGTTGATGGTGAAAAAGATCCTGAGTGCTTAATGCTAACATTTCACATAATTGAAGACCTGGCAAGATTATTTCCAGATCCGTCAGGAACACTTGCAAGTTTTGCTGGGGATCTTTTTGAAATATTGGGTTGCTACTTTCCAATTCATTTTACTCATGTAAGTTAAATCCATACGTAGTCTCTTGTGCTCTTTTGTTTCTGTCATTTGCCTTATTTTCAACTTTTTGAAGGTTGAAGGATCTATTTTAAAAACCTCCTTTTTTCGCCTTATTTTTATTTTTTATTTTATTTTTGCCATACTTGTAAGTTAAACCACTTTTTCGCCTTAGTTGAAGAAATGCTTTAGGACTTGAATTTTTTTTCTGAATATTTCCATTGATGCATAAGATTTTTTAGAATTTAACGTGTCAAATCTTGGCATTAATGTTGTCAGCAGCATGCATTTGTTAATATTAGAACAAAACTATTACATTCAAGTTTTATTTGAAATAATTGGTGGTGTCAAGTAAATGGGAGATTTGAGAAGCACACCATTTATTGAACTTGTGTGTGATTCTAAAACTTCATATTCCAACTTGAATGGAAGGTATTCTTTGGGAGTTTTGAGGTTTGAGACCATGGTAACATCATACAGTGATTTTCTAGGGTTTAACTTCAACTCCTGGTTGGTTGCAGTTATTTTTCTGACTTGAATTTAATGATGGACGTTAGCAGAAGTTTGAAATGAAAACATCAAATGAGTTTCATTTTATTAAGGTTTGTCATCATTGATCTCAAGATACTTTTCAAACTGTAGTTAGTTTGTAAAAGATTGGGAGAAGTTCATTTACCTCTCTTGCCACGAATTATTACTAAAAAAATAGTAAATACATCTAATTAATTCTCTTCAGGCAAAGGATTGTAAGATAGCGTACCTGGATGGAGATTATAAAACTAGGTCATCGATATTGAGGAAAAAAATACTTTGTTTTTTCTTTAGGTTTTGACTTTTGATGTCCACCTTACCTGTGGAATCTTCTTAGTTCCTCATACACAAAATGAAGTATTGCACTTTTCCCCGGCTGGCAAGAAATGTCAGTCTCATTACAGACATAAAAAGAATCAATTGTCTGTGTATTTAAATTTCACTATGTTTGCTTCTGGGATTTAAGTAACTACTTTGTTTTTGTTTCTTAGTTGATCCATTTACTTGAGTCCATTCAACTCTAACATGTGGTTTTTCAATTTCTAATTGTTCAGGCAAAAGATGAGGACGTGGATGTGAAAAGGGATGACCTTTCACGTGCTCTAATGGTATGTTTCAACAGGAGTTTTTTGTCGTTTTATAGTATGCTGCACCGCTGCAGTTTGCACTGGCCCTCTTTTTTTCCCTATAAATAAAAATGTTTTATTATTGTGAGGTATCAGATCAGGTATGGGGTCATTTTCTCAATTTCCTCCTTTAAAGTTTAAATAAGATCAAGGAATGATTAAGTACATATTTGGATCTTTGTATTTATTAGTTTCTAGTCGGAAGTCTTTTTGGTCTGAAGCTTTTGTATTTTGGACTTATCCGCGGATGGACTCTTTTCTAATTACTTCTTTTAATACATTTTTTTTCTTATAAAATGAGTACAGACTTGGATCTTATAGGTAGCATTATACTTTCATCTCACACTTCAATGATGGTTTATTGTGCAGTTAGCTAGCCTACTAATATTTGATGAATGTGCAGTTAGCAATCTCATCTACACCTCTTTTTGAACCATTTGCCATTCCATTGCTTATTGAGAAACTTTCTTCTTTGCTGCCATCAGCCAAGGTTTGTGCCAATTGTACACGGTTTCAAATTTCAAATAGCTAGATAGCCTTTTCACTGTTATGCAGAGGAATTGTTAGTTGACTGTTAAATATGTTATGTAACGAGTTAGTTTGCTCTCAGGTTGATTCTTTGAAGTATCTCAACGAATGCACACTAAAGTATGGAGCAGAGAGGATGAAAAAACATTATGAAGTTATCTGGTCTTCATTGAAGGATGTGATTTTTACTTCTGTGCAAGAGCCTCTTTTGTCCTTTAGTGCAGAATCATTAAATAGCCTCAGTTTTCACGAAAATGAAATTGCAACTGAAGCTAAAAAACTCCTGCAAAAGGTGGTTATGCAGGATGATGGTTCGTTTTTAAGTTTAATTGTTGGTGATGAGGATATAAATGACATTTTCAACACCCTCAATAGTTATACAAGTTACGGTGATATTCCTTCAAAAGGGAAGAAGAAGTTACATGTAGTTGGTCATATCCTCTACATTTCAGCCAATGCTTCCATTGCATCCTGCAGTAAAGTGTTCGAAAGGTTTCTTCCCTTATTGTTAGACTCTTTAAGGATTAATGTAACAAATTCATCTGGGAACCAATTACCAAATGGCGAACCGTTTCCATCTGGAAGACTTAATTTTGGAGCTCTTTATCTCTGTGTCGAACTCGTTGCTGCTAGCAGAGATTTGCTTGCGGGATCTGAAGGACTCCTAACCGAATGTGTGTTGGCTAATGAGACATGGTACCATGTGCTCAAGACCTCCTCATATACATTTTCTCAGGCCTTGCATTCTACTTTTGCAACTACTTCCAACAAAGACGCTCATGATGCAGAGATATATGTCGCAGGTGATTTTTACTCTCTCAACAAAGTCAATATCACATTTACTTTAATTTTTAATATGCTGCATCTCTTGGTTAGAATCATTCTTTTCTTCACTTTCTTTCCTTTGCAGTGTAGTACAAACGTGTGAACTTTTAATTTCTTGTGTTGTACTTGTTTTGTTTTCTTCAGTATACTTGCATTGGGATAAATCGTGTTACTATACATAATATTAGCTTTGAGTTTGTATACACCTTTTGGTTGGTATGATTTGTAGCTCCTTTAGTGTGGATGGCTCCAAGATCACATAAGTCATCCTTTCAGTGACTCTAAAGCGATGTGCGTTATGTGTTCCCCTCTTTGTCAGACTCTGCTGTTGCCACATGTGGCAACATTATCTTACCAAAGTGACGTGGACAGTGACCGAGACCATTTTATTGAGTTTTATTGTAGATCTTCCTATGGCAATAATGCACTACAATGTTCTCTTTTTTCCCTCTTCAATTATTTCATCAACCAATATAATGCAACTTGAGATGTAGGCAGAGCAGACTTTTATTGTCTGTCTAGTAACGGATTGTATTAAAAGAATTATTTCTTTGATGTTTTACAATAGGATGCTGCTACCTAACTTAGCGAATTATTTTCTTGGCTGGCACTGCCAATCACGTGCCAGTGTCTCTTGTGTGCCTCAGCTATGCTGGTGGCTTATGGTCTGTCTTCGCTTCCATTGACATTGGCTCTATTTTCTATAGTTTAAAAGTAGCTGATTCTTGTGGAATTAATTATTTCTTCTCTTGCGTGTCTAAAGAGGCTCTTCAACTTTCTTAATCTTACCTGCGGGTTATATCTTACTACATATGTTTTTTTTCTTTGTGTAAATGAACTAACTTCTAAAATATTCATTTTGTCCCATTATGCATCTCTTGTTGCAGAATTATGTTGGCTTTTCTGATTTATGTCTTTGATGCTCTCTCTCTCTATATATTCATTATAATATTTTCTCTCCTAATTGAGAGATATTATTCAACCTTTTAAATTTAAAGTAAGAAGTGAATATATATATATATACATACATATATACTTAGAATCCTGATATTGTCTGACTTATTACATCACATGCAGTGAAGGGATTGCAGATTCTGGCTACATTTCCTGGAGATTCTTCACCCATATCAAAAGCGTTGTTTGAGTATATTTTGCTGGCATTCATGTCAATTCTAACGGTGGATTTCAGCAATACATTGATATGGAAACTGGCCTTAAAGGCATTAGTGCATATTGGTTCATGTGTAGATATAAATCATGGGTCTGAGAAAGCACTTAGCTATATGGCTATTGTTGTTGAGAAGCTTGTTTCGTTGGTGTCTACTTATGATTTTACGATGCCTTTGAAACTCAAACTGGAAGCAGTCTCTGACATTGGCACGAGTAAGCTGACTTATATGCTGAAAATTGTTGGAGGATTGGAAGAGGCTATAATATCCAATTTTTCTGAGATTTATGTATGTATAAACCATTAATTCTCTATCTTGTCCGCTCTATATATTCCTATCCTTAAGATAGGTTGTTGGTTGTTCTGAGAGAGAAATTTTTGTTCTCATTTGATTAATTGTACGATGCCTTTGGTAATTGTTGACATGCATTTCAAAGAATTCAACGTAACTTATGTCACATATCATATTCTGAGAACTCTCAGGATCATTCCTTTTTGTTCTCCTTTGCATAGTTTTTTGTTCTCCTTTGACAAAGTTGCTCAATCATCTGTATTTACTTTTATGCAAATGAAACCAGTAAAATGCCTCAGGAGGAACTAAATCTACTTTGTAACTTGTTTGTGTCAACATTTAGTTTCTTCCTTCCTATTAAATCAATTATTGAGTTCAGGTCTTTCCTTAATCTAATGGTAGTCCATTGTGCATTCTGTTTGTCTAGGTCCAAGGAAATTCAAAGTCAGCTGAAAATATTGTATTTCTTTTGGAGTGCTACTCCAGTAAGGTGCTTCCATGGTATTTAGTTCTTCCCTAAAGTTTTTTATTCCAAATTTGAGACGTATTCGATGTATGCTAAAACACCATTTTGCAACATTCCATGTGTGTAAACTCTGGAATGTCCTATAACCATTTGTTGCTAACTATTTAGACAAGGTAAACTCTGGAAGGACCGATTGTTGAAAACTATTTAGACAAGGTATTGCTGTAGAATGTAATTATGCATTTCATGTTGCTATCTTGAGCAGACAATCAATTCTGCTACATTATTCTCGTGAAAAATGGTATGACATTTCACATTCCAATCATACTTTCTACTTCACCTGTTTCCTTAAATCCCCATTTTGCTTCGCTCCACTAATCGGGACTTGGAGTTGATCAGTAAAAGGAGCACTGAAATATAGTAGTGGAGTTTTTCGGACTTTTTACTGTATGTTATTAAGTCATCATTTGTCCGTAAAACTTAAATTGTTTGGACATTAGCACTCAATCAAGCTTGCATACAAATGACAAATCTATAAAGAATGCTGGTTCAAATTCATAAATTCCACATCTTCAGTCAATAATGCTTTATTTGAAGTACTGAGTGAAGGGAAGAGAGAGTCATATCTTTTTTCCCCCATAGTGCTGGACTGTGTATTGTTCTTTTTGATATCCTTTTGTTCTCTTCTACATTTTCCCTCTTTTTAGCTGCTATATGCCCATAACTATTGATTATGTGATTTTGATCAGTATTTTGTTGCAACTGGCCAGGATACATGAAAATGGCGGTTTTGAGGAAGGCCTACGGCAGTTTACTGTCAATATTTGGAACCAGATAGAAACTTGCATGGATGTTAGTTCTGTGGTCGTGGACAAAGTAACTTCTGTTTTCATTTCATTCATTTACTCGCGTTTAATAGATTTAATTTAATTAAACATTTTGTACTCAACTTGTAGCATCAATGTGTATATCATTTTAATTCAGGTTCTTTTAGATGCAACTATGACGGTGATGAAGCTTGCAGTTCAGAGTTGTACCACAGAAAGCCAGAACATAATAATCCAGAAAGCTTACAATGTACTATCGGCGTGCGCATCTTTTTCATTGAAGGAAACTTTGTCAGGCACGATACCACTCCATCTGGAAGGACTGCACGTTTCACAACAGAAAGAGAATTCTTCTTCCAGAGATGAGTGGATTGTGGCATTATTCACGTCAGTAATTATAGCAATTCGCCCGAATGCCTACATTCCAAATGTGAGAGCACTATTGCATTTATTTATCATAGCCCTCCTCAATGGCTGTGTTCCAGCAGCTCAAGCGTTGGGTTCTATGGTCAACAAATTGGCTCTAAAATCTGATGCAATTAAAGTTTCTGGTGATTGTACCTTAGAAGAAGCAATTGATATTATTTTCAATACCAAGTTCTGGCATTCTCATGACAATACTATTAATATTGTTGGCAATATGGGTCTCACTGATTTATGCATCGGACGTGTGAGTAGTTCACTTAGAGTTAATGCCATTGATGGACTGGCGTGGATCGGAAAAGGTTTGCTTCTGCGGGGTCATGAAAAAGTCAAGGACGTTACTATGGTATTTTTGGAATGTTTAGATTCAAATAGTGGAAAAGATGATCCACCTAGGGTCGGTTCATTAAAGAATGGTTTTGAGAAGAATCTACATTCTTCAGTGATGAAAAATGCTGCAGATGCATTTCATATTTTAATGAGTGATTCTGAAGCTTGTTTGAATCGTAAGTATCATGCAATAATGCGGCCACTGTATAAGCAGCGGTTTTTCTCCATCATGATGCCTATTCTCCAGACTATAATAAGGAAATCCAATCCTTCAGAATATAGGTACACATATATTCTCCTCGTTCTCACATGGTATTGTAGATATAAGAAAATTAACTAACAGGAAAAATTCAAATGTTTCGAATGTAGATACTTGGTAGTTATCATAAGTATTTATCATAAAAAAGTATGTTGACTGAAAGATAATACCGCGTGTTGATGCTTAACCTGGTGAGTGTTATGAAATTTCTCTGTTGTACTCAAAACATTACTCCTAACTTATAGTTGCAGTTTTGCATAAAACATTTTAATGCTCCTAACTTGTATTTTTCCATAAAAACCTTTTCATTTAACATGGTGTTGGTTCTAATGTCTTTTTAGAGTTGCAAACAACTACTCTGCTGCTTATTAAAAAGCTGTCGTTTAGTTCAGCTACCTTCTGCATTATATTCTAGAAGCTAGCCTTCAGTAATTTCTCTTAACCAGCTTAGATATACATCTTATGATAATGCTAAAGGAGAGGTTTTATATAGTATGTAAAAGCGTGGTCCAAGTCTTTCATCATGGAACAATCTCAGCTATAGAAAACTCTGCATTGGATTTCCTGCTTCTTGAGTTTTTACTACACAAAGCAGAAGACTGCAATTGATAATGATCTTTCTTGATTTATTTGAATTGACCTAAAGGAGAGGTTTTATATAGTATGTAAAAGCGTGGTCCAAGTCTTTCATCATGGAACAATCTCAGCTATAGAAAACTCTGCATTGGATTTCCTGCTTCTTGAGTTTTTACTACACAAAGCAGAAAACTGCAATTGATAATAATCTTTCTTGATTTATTTGAATTGACCTTGATCTCAGTGAATGATATAGAATATCATCTTCTTTGTAAGTTAACCTTGATGTTATGAACTTTAATTCTGATGTCTTTAGAATGTGATTTATCTACAAGCAAGTAGCAACTGCATCACAGATACCGGTCATCATCAACTTGAGTCAGAACTAAAAGTCCTATATGAAAGTATTCTGTTGATCATATACTGAAACCTTCTATATATGACAGATGTATGCTGTATCGGGTGTTTGCGCATATTATCATTGAGACTCCCTTAGTTGTCATATTGAGTGATGCAAAGAAGGTTAGTCTAAGGAAAATAAAATTAAACAGAAAATCATGGAGAAATTAGTCTTTATAAATCATAAGCGTTACATTGAATTGCAGCTAATCCTGATGCTGCTGGATGCCTTATCCATGTTAAATGGGGATATTCAAGACAAGGATAATGTGTATGGTCTTCTTCTTGTCTTATCTGGAATATTGATGGATAAAAATGGTAAGGCTGGACCTTTATAATATCCTAATTGTTTATATTCTTTTATTTATATTTTTCTCGTTTAGATAGTAATGTTCTACAACAGAATTCAATATTATCATATTAATTATGGTGCCATGTCAGGACCATGTATTCTGTTTCAAAAAATTTAATGGTCAATGTGCATGAATAGTATAGCTCTCTTATACTTGATTAAGTCTTAGGACATAAGTGTAAAGAAGCAAAATGACAGCCTTAATTAAATTTTTAATGTTCAGTATCAAAGAACATAATTTTCTCTTTCTTGGAGCTCACACATCTAGATCTCTGTGAATGCAGGACGAGAAGCTGTTACAGAGAATGCACACATTGTTATAAAGAGTCTCACTGGACTTATTGCTTACCCTCATAAGATGGTACCAGACTATACCTAATGCATATCTTATGTTGCTCGCGTTACTGATTTGTTTAATTACATATTTCTGGTCATAGAAATCATAATTTGCACTTGTTTGCCTTTCTGTATAGTTCAATCACATACTAAAGGCAACTGTTTGCACTTCTTGTTCACTTTTCTTCAACTTGCATGATTGAGTAATCGTTCTTAATAAGTCGTCATGTCACTGATGCAGTATAAATAATGTTATGTACTAGGCCACATGAATATTAGAGAATGACTTATCTGTTCTCATTAATTATAGGGCAAATATAATTAGTTATCTGCAAGTCAAATCTCAATAAGATGGTGATTATGAAAACCCATGTGTAAAATTCTCAAATTCCTAGAAAGCCCTCATTATGTTTAGAACTTTTGAAATGAGATTAATATTAGTATTATATCTTCATCATACTGAAGTGCATATATGTTTTCAGCTTGTCCGAGAGACAGCTATTCAGTGCATTGTTGCTGTGTCTGAGCTGCCCCATGCGAAGATTTATCCCATGAGAACACAGGTAGTCAAACTTAAAAGCATTTAAGATGAAATAATACTATCCTATCAACACCGAGGTTCTGAGAGTAGAATCTATAGTTGATGCCTGATTTTGGTTTTCAGGTACTCCAAGCAATATCTAAAGCTCTTGATGATCCAAAGAGAGCTGTTCGTCAGGAAGCTGTTAGGTGTCGACAAGCGTGGTTAGTATCTCAGAGCGGATATTTAAGTTCTTGAAAAGATCATTTCTGTTACTGAAAATTGATGGATACTTTCTTGTTTAACTTCCAGGGCATCGATTGCTTCAAGAAGTCTTCATTTCTGAGGGACGTAAGCCTTATTTATGCCGGCTTGGGTAGATTATTTGTTTGATAATTGTCATGATTTTAGCTGCTAATCTGCAGTGTACATTTTGTACATAACATTTTTATGGAGAATCTAATTGAATATGCTTTTCTTTGTTGTACTAAAGAAATTAATGAAGGAATGATCGACAATTTTGGGTTTAAGACGAAATCTTAGTTTTACAAGCCAGTGATAGATAATAATACATCAGAACATTACTGGTTACTCCTTAAATCAAGATAGTGATGTCGGTGAAAGGAAATAGGTTGGAAATAAACTAAAATTTGCTGGTTATGGTTCTTGACAGGACGTGAATGGAAAACGTGCTTCCAATTTATCAATCAAGCGATGTTTAAAAAGTTGCTATCAAAACAACGTTTTTTATTTCTTACGTTAATATCATGTTTATAATTTTTTTTCTGCAAAAACAAATCACAGAAACTGTTTTCGCTATTATTTCTTTGAACTGCACCGCACCCTGGGAGATGTTAAGCGACCGGTTTAATGTTATTGAGAATTAGCAAAGACAAATGGCTACTTCCATCCCAGTTCCCTGCTTTTCGCATGTGTAATAAATTTGATACTGATGTTAGCTTATCTGGTGAGATTGTGAGGGTGGTTGAGAGAGTGGAGAATTGTGCAAATGGTAGGAGAAACCTTCCTTAATTCTTCTCATTGTTTGGTCTTGTTAATGAAATCTCATGTTGATAAAAAGAACTTGTTCAGATCATCGATGTATCTAATAAGAGATGTTACAACTGGTGCTGCTGCCTTAAGTTAAAACGATTATCAGACAACATAAAGAAAGCATCTTAGAATCATTTGATTCATGCCAAAGGTGCAAAAAGAAAAATGAACGAAATCCAGCATGCATCAATTGCCATAAATTTGGGAAACGCATCATTTACTAGAAATTGGAACAGAATTTCTATTATGCCTTCTCTGTTTACAGATTCTCTCATTTTCCCCTTTGGTGTGGAAGAAAAATAACCCTATTAGATCAATCTGTACTACTTATAACAATAAATATGAATGCCTGAAGGACGCACTATGCATACAGAAGAAGAAAAACATGTTAAACAAGCACCACAGTATGCAATCGCGGGAATGCACAATCATGTTGTAGAACTGGAGGATTCATACCGACACAATCACTCTCTTTGGTTCCAATATAGATTGTCTCCGAGTATTATTTTGTACTGTCCATCAAGACGGCTTGTGAAAAATCATTCAGACAGGTCATCTTCTGCCCCACTGTATTGATTTTCATCCTGCTGATGTCTAGCAAATTTACTCGGTCTTTCAAGGCCATCTTCAATGTCTAACCCTCTTTTCACATTAGAATAACTTCCCTTTGAATTCGTATAATCCTGAAAGCATCTCTAGTTAACAATAAAGTCCCGATTACTGAATAGAATGTTACAGAAAAATCAATTTAATGGTCATACATACCACTGCATCTTTGAGTTCCAGAGCAGCAACAGTTGATCTCCGCCTTACTGTAACACTCGACGGTATAGGAAAATGTTCAACCTCATCAGTGGATCTTCCCTCTTTAGCCCTCTTTTTTCTTAAAACAAGCTTCGTAGGAAGAGGCTGCATCGATTAAGAAAAAAAACAAGAAATTAGCACAAAAGAACAGAGTAAGATTCGAAACAAGATAGCAATAATAGCTTTAATACCAGATAGCGTGCTTCTGCTTCGTCAAATGAAACGAGATATGTAGTGGGATCATCAGCATCATCACCTCGGACCTGTTGAGGCAATGTTAGTGTGTCATTAAAGCTAATATTCCATCATGGCACATAACAATTTAAAAAACTTGATCACATACATCCCAGTGGTACTCTCGAACCCATGAAAATGACACATCTTCATGTTCATCATACATATCCTTTGATAGCTGCCACCAAAAGAAGAAGCAAAACTTGCACATATCAGAATCGATGTGAACTTGAGCCATTAAATGTTCTCGTTTTGGCTGTGTTGCATTAGAAATTGCAACTCCGATGAAGTGCATGCAATACAATATCTACCTCATCTGGAGAAGGAACCATGTATGCCAAAAATTTCTCTGGATTAACCGGATCTGAGCCTGTTGCAACGTAACTTTTCATAACAGCCTGGAATGGGTCAAGAGAGATCAACCAATCACATCATGCACAATTTGCTAATTATTATTAGCACCATAAGCATAAATATTGCTTTAAGATGTTATATAGCATAACACCACAAAATACTCAGGTAGCATGTCTGACAAGAGCATAATAGTTGGTCAACAATAGTTGATTTTAAATGTGCCCTCTAGTTAGTAGCTAATTGAGTTACAATCATAAAAATATGTAGTAAAAGATGTCAATCGACTGGCGGGAAGAATAACATTGGTATTTCACATTCTACTTTGCAGTAATATAAAAATTTATGAATAGAAGGTGCCTAGTTGGAAGTCTAAGATGATCCTAAAACAGCTATCCTCTGACTCATTCTTATGCAAAAACTGAACATAGCATTTCTAACAATGGCATTTTTTACATAAGAACCAGAGATGAGAAGAATTATCAGACAAATAAATCTAAGGACAGACCTGTTGTGGATGAAAAAAAAGGAATCTCCCCATCAAGCGATTCCCCAAACAGATGAAGGAAATAGGAGAAACTTCACCCAAAATATAGAACTACACAACTTTAAATTTTTAACATCTGAATAGCCAAAGAATACATGTTCTTCAGCACATAGAAACAAACCTAATTTTTTGTGTGCACAAATATGAATACAAAATCATAGTAAGCTGAACACATCATAATTTTGTTATGAGTCAGCCACGCAAAATATTTTAATAAATATAGTTATAAGCAAAGGTTATCAGTTACATGACAGTTTTGTTGCTAGGGAGTCGACCCAATAGCTTACCCGTGATTCATGATCATCACGGATGGATTGGTCCAACCTGCTGTAAGTCTCTGAGTCAGCGGTGGGTGCACTATCAAATGCCACCATGACGAATTGGTCATCATATCTGGTGCAACAGAAATTATGGAAGGGAGATAATATCAGGTTTAATACTTTTGGAGTAATATGACTAGCAACAACTCAAGACTTTAAATACTTGGCCATCAGTATAGTGTCTAAATCTAAATTAGGTACTATTTTTATAGGGAACTAAATGTACTTAGTTGCTGAGTAAGAAAGTACAAAGAGAAGAAGGAATGGCCAATTAACCACAAATCAATAAGGAACCGGACTATAGTTTGTCACCTTCCACTGAGGTTTTAGAAACCCTGGTGTATAAAAATTTAATGGAAAAATGTATTGACCGGGAAACTAAAATGTTGATTCATCACATACCGGTCAAAGTCAGGTAGCAGAGGTAAAACCTCAACAGGATATAAATTCTTATTGGTCGCGTGAACTGGACGGGACTTGCATGCCTCAAATGATGCCTCAATTTCTTTTATTTGCCTTTCCCTAGAAATTAATCAATGGCCATCAGCAAAATAGAAAAAAGAAATTATATATATATATATAATGGGATAGATGATCATAATAATCTTTCCAGGCTTAAATTCTATTGACATCTGCTGAGAGGAAGACAAACCTATTATTCCGGTTCTCCAAAATGTTACGACCCCCTTTCATTTCTCGCAGTTCTTTTGCTTGCTTCTCAGTTAAAGACTGCAGATATCGTTTTTTGTAAGTTGACCTAGCTTGTGATAGCAATTTCTCAAGTTAACAATTACTCATTCAAAATCATGTATATGCCTAGCACCTGTTTTGTTGATTCTATGCTAAGCGGAGAGATATACTGCGTTTTGACTAGCCAGGCAACTCCTTTATCAGTAGGCCGATCTTTTCTTTTTATGCCATCCTTTTTTATTGGGGTCACTGATACATCATCATGTAATAATTCCTCGTCTTCCAAAGCAAGGGGTGGTCTAGTGCTTGGAGGGCTAATTAAGAGAAGAAGAAGATTCAGAGCCATGAAGTAAAGAAAAAATAATTTAGAAATCTGAGTTCATGAAACTATAGCCATCGAAGATGATAGGTGTAAACACTGAGGTCAAGCTCATAAGAATATACGCAAAAGAATTAATAGTAGAAACTGAAGCATTATATAAAAAGATAGTTATCGATAAGAAGGATTATTACTTGTATACACTGAGGTCCAGCAAGTCAAGAGGTATTCCCAGATCAGGCTCAACATAGAGTTGGGGCTTGTACATTTTCTCCAAAGATGTGATTCTATATTTTGTATAGCTGAAATGCAATAAAATATTAATGAGACAGCGAAACCTGACTATCTGAATATGAAGGATAACAAAACATGTAAGACAAAATCCTATTGGAGAATCAATTAGTCTTCCTGGAACCCATTTAAAAAAAAGGGCAATCATAATTTCCGAGATACATCTAATTGTCCAGCACTTGTGCGTTGATTCTTGTCATCGTCAAGCCTTTAGACTACTGATTATTCTTTTCCCACATTGGAAGCTCTGATAGGAAGTTAGCTCTCTAAATAAGTAAATAAGTCAAAGTGTGCCTTTTCCAGTTTAGAGCTTATTCTAAACTTATCTGCATTGCCTTTTCCAGTTTTTGCAAGATTAAAATCCAACTTGATCGTTCACCTCTTTGGAAATGCCAGACCAAAAACACAATTCTTTTCTATGCAACGCAAGCATTATATTTTCACATTGATCTGGCACACCAACCTATCCTTGGGCCATAAATTCTCAGAACCCTACCTATCATCCCTGCATTGGAAAAGAACTTTCACTCCCAAGACCAGAGGAAGCAAAAGACTGAGTTCATGGTTGCTTTCTCTTGTATAGAATGACATCTATTTTTAGGCATGGTAAAAACACATAGAATCTAAGCAACAAGCACAACCCAATGTAGAAATTCTAGTTGCTGAGTGAAATACTTTGCGGAACATCAAATCACCCTACCATGCAATTGAAAGATGACCAATCAACATTCTATAATCGCCTTAACTTCATGAATAATAGAATGAATGCATCTACAACCAAACGGTCCAGATTGAATCTATACAGATTAGTTCAAACGCAAAGTTATAACAATAAAAAATCAATGAAAACAAGACACTACGTACTGGTCTTTATCTTTCTTCAAAGACATGAGCTTTGGCTGTGCACTTGTATCTGGAAGCTCATTCCGGAATCTTCAAAGAGCACGCACGTTAATATACATGTCAGGCGTTGAGAAAATGATGAAAGATACAGAAAATGAGAAGAGAAGAAAGGACAACTTCTAACCAAACCATGATTCAATTAAGAACATGTTCCCTATACAAGAGGCGTCAGTTTTCTTACGGACTTTTTACTAATTAGCAGTTTGAGAGAATCACTAATATGCTACAAAGACTGGATCTTTTTTTTTTCCTTTTCAAAATACATCAATGAACTCAACAGGTACAACCATGTATACTACATTCCGTCAGCATACTCACTTTAACTTGCACAAAAATGTTGTTGGTTTCTTCAGCCTATTTTCAATTCTCTCGCTACTGAGAAATGGAGTAGCCCTCCTTTCCCCCATGCGCGACCCCACAACGGATCCATGCCCCTTCCCAGAAGACAACATCAGGGTCTTTTGCAGTACCGTGTTCTGGGATTCTTTCAATTGTTGTCTGTGCTTCTCTTCTTGCCTTTGCTTCTCGAACTCCTTCTTCCTCCGCAATCTTTTCTCTTCCTCTGTTTCCACTCTCCCTGAAGGTCCATTCGATCGCTTCACCGACGTCGGCAGAGCATGTGGTTTCTGCTGTTTTCCATAATCTGAATGCTCACGTTCAAGTCTCCCAGACGCCAATACATCCTTGGCAATCCTTTTATCGTGGTCATGCACTCCCCTGTCTGGACCACTCTCCTTCCTTTGTAAAGTAGATGGAGGCGGCGGAGAATTTGGGGGTGGCGGCGGCGGGATTGAAGAACTAGGGGGTGGAGAAAAAGGCGGTGGTGGCGGAGGTGGAGGTTGCACTTGCTGCGTCGGCTGGTGATTATGATTTCGCTGAGAGTACTGTGAAGAGGGGTAGTAAAGAGGTGGTTGCGGAGGTGGTAAGTTCACAGAATTTTGTGGCACTGAATGCGCTGGAGGTAGTGGAGGAGGTTGATATGAAGACTCAGGTGGAGGAGGTGGTGGTGGATATGAATACTGTTGGTGAGGAGGTGGCGGCGGAGGTTGCTGACTTCTCGGAGGGCCGAAGGGTTGCTGGTTATAATTTGAATTTGGATGCATTTGGTTATAATTTTGATTATACGAAGAAGTAGCTGAGGGCATAGATCCATCGCCGCCATAACCACCCCAATTCTGATTATACTGACTCCCTCTCGGTTGAGCTTGATGTGGTGCTGCTTGTGTTGCAGGAGGAAGAGAGCTCTGAGCCGGAGGCGGAGCAAAAGAAGATTGAGGAGGGAACGGCCTGTAAGAAGCCATGGCCGAGTCTTCACCCAATAAATGTCACGACAAAACCCTGAGAGAGAGAGAGAGAGAGAGAGAGAGAGAGAGAGAGAGAGAGAGAGAGAGAGAGAGTGATAGAGAGGCTATTAACGACGACTCTGAGCTCTAAAAAACTTTTCAAGTAAATTAAGAGCTTATGAGAAAACAACTCAATTTCCCAAACATTAGGATTTTCCCGCAATTGGCCAAAACCCCTAAACGTAAACCCAAAAGCCAACACCAGCAATTCTTTCAATAAAAGAGCTAACTCTGAACCCTATGATAAAAAGGAAACAAATTTAGAATCTAATTCACCACCAACCCTTATCGGATCCTCAAGAAGGAGAGAGAGGAGTTCCCCCAATTCGATTATGCTAGTTTACAGAGGAAAAAGAACCCTAAGTTGAAGAATGTACATAGAAAGCACAAGGACCAAGCAAGACAGTTTTAAGAGAGAGTAGAGAGAGAGAGAAAGTATTGGTATAATCGGAGAGCTGGTCGAAGATCGGAAGTAAGAGCAGAGAGAAATCTGAGAGAGAGCAGCACACAGTATCTTCAGCTCGTGATCTGCAGATACTTTTACGTTATACTGTTTATTCCGGTTCAAGGATACAATGTTAAATTGTTATCGGCGAACTTTCGGCGGCCCATCTTGTTTATCTCTCTTTTCTTCGGCCGGCTGAGTCAGCTGACCAAAAGGGATGCATTGTTACGGCCATAATGGTAATCGGAAAAATTAAGAGATTAAGTGGTTTTAAATTTCAATTTTATATTTTTAGGTTTTGAACATATGATTAATTTTTTTAATTTGTTAATTAACTATATTTATTTGATCTTTTATTTTTTACCATTTATAAAAGTCAATGTATATTTTTTAAATTTATTATTTTTATTCGACATCCGACATCTTTATTTGACACAACTAGATTGCCGTTGCATTTTATCTTCCATGACTCCGGTGAATTCTCCCATCAAAATTGCAGCTAATTTTGGTGGTTTTTCTTGTGCTTATTCTCTGATTTTAAGCCACATGTATATTGGAATGTCGCCGCCATGATCTTTGACCTACCAGTACGAAGTATGTTGCCAGTCACGCTCTGGTCTCAACATGCTGGGCCGAGGAAGTGTCCGATTTCCAACATCCCCTACCATCACTACAATTAATGCTATTAAGACTCTCGGTATTAAGAATGCTGGTTTTAAGAATGAGTGATTGTCCTTCTCCGACCTTTATTACCCAACAGGAGAGCGAACAGCTAATGCGTTCCACTAATTGAACAATGTTCTATGGCCAGTCCACGACCCCTGGATACCGAAGGCGTCCTTGGGGTGATCTCGTAGTTCCTACAAGGTGGAGATGATGGGGTCGGTCCGTTTGTATTTGCGCCATGCAAATACAAACGGATTTATAGGCTTTGATACATCTTCTGCCTTGAGGACCAAGCTACAACATAATATAAACAATTTCAAATATTTTTATAAATATGCATCATAATATTCCACGCATTCTTCATTCCTCATTTATTACTTAAGATTCCGATCAATACTGATGTATTCTTCTAAGAAATCAGGTATGTTACTAGTATTCTCTTTCGTCAATTCGTTTGCTGGAATCGATTCTGTAATTTGGTTATTTTCTATTAGTGTTCTAAGTAATTAGGGAATTAAGATTCTACTGTTGTTAATTTTTTTTATTGTTGAATTATTTTTTTGATTGCTGAAATTTGTTTTGTCCTGTTTTTTCTATCGTATTTTGATTTTTGATTGCTGGAATCGTGTTTGCCTTTTTGATTGTTGAATCATTATTTTTGTTGCGTAGTATATATTTGTACATATCGTTAGTATACAATTATATATTGTTTATTCATTTTGTCTGGAATATTAATTTGTTTTGAATATTTAAAATATAGTCTATAAACATATACTCAATGGTTTATAATTTCATACTATTTTGCTATATGATACCATTTGTTATACGATATATTTTTATATACTATATAGTAGATAATTATTTACTATTTTATGTAGATTTTTGGTATACAATTGTGAAGTATATGCTCCTATACCTTAAGGTATATATTTACATATTGTATTAAATTTCATATTGTGGTTTTGTTGAATCATGTTCATCAGATTACATCATCTTCCTTTTACAGTATGTAATCTTATATTGTATAGTATATATATATACTATATTATTTATGCCATTTACTTATTTGTTGTTATTTTTTTTAGGTCGGATGGTGAATATTCCAATTGTTATACTTCAATATATGTCCGTGGACAATCAGATATATTACCATTCACTTCTTAGTATATACTTTGTCAAACCCGGTTATTTTCAAGAATTAGATATATATCCATAGTATTTACTTAATTGCATATACACTTAGCAATACAGATTTAGTCAGAAATTGGATTAATACCTATAGTATATGTCTATCTGCTCACATGTTAAACATTAATTAAAACAGAAGATGAGAGAAGGCACATACAACAACCAATATAGATTTGTTATACATTTACCGTATATAGCAGAGATTCGAAAACAGATACGAAGACAGACTAAAATGGTTATACACTGATTCTTCAAGAGCTAGATAAAAGAATTGAAGTAATTCGAAGTAACTCCAAATAGTTTTCTATATCTTAAGATGGGGGAAACCATTTATGCAACTCCCAATTGCAACAACAAGTAGATAATTAAAACTGTGTTCAACGACAATGCTGGCAGAACCCAAGATAAAATGCAGAACCCCAAATAGGTAGTCAAATTGGAATTGTTATTTACATCCGAAAATAAAATACCAAAGGAAATAATGCAATTAGAAAACCTAAGCAGCTGCTTCCATCAAAGAAAAACTAGAACTATCAACAAAATCAGACTCGTAACGAAATCAGAATATAAACTAGTCGTAATCTTGTTTGACAGATACAAATTCAGACTTGAATGAAAATAAAAAGCAGTGTATCAGTCTCAAACGGAAAATGAACGAACAAAAATAATTTCAGAATATGAACGAAAATATAGATTCGAACGAAAAACAATCTTGAATGGAAACAAATCCAGACCAATTCAAACCGATGGCTTTGGAACCAATTCAAACCGTCAATATCACTTACAATTGATATTCGTACGATTAAAGCTTAGATTTGCACATATCGCACCAAGGTTTCTCTGCGTTCTCCAAATCGCCACTGCTGCAAGATGATATTTGGTTTCTGTCGATTTCTTGGGGTTCAAGAACGGGTTGTCAAGCTTTTGGTTGTATTAATGGCGTAAATGTCTTTTTACTATATTGTGTAGGTTTCAAATATAGTATCCTTACAATTTTTGACACTTTGGGCAAAACAATATTTTTTGGGTCATTTTTTTTCTTTATTTTCATATACTGGCCTATTTCCCTAAAAAACCATGGTAATCACACACCTTTTTAAATGTTTCGGCCCACACTGTTTGTTTCTCTCTCATGTCTCATGGGTAAATATTACACTAATTCTTTCTTTTTGGGGACAAATGGGTACAGATTACACCCTAAGGACATGTTTGGTATGATGGCATACCAAGTCATAGGCCTGAATGTAAGGGTATCTATAAGATTGCCTTGTTTGATTTGATTTTTCTGAAGGGTTCAAAGATTACTGAAATGTTCAGATACCTTCAATGGATGGTATCTTGGTACCCCTCTGAATTGAGGGGTATATTGATTCCAAGCATTTACATCTCCTTCACTCACATTTCACACGAGCTTCAATCCCTTTCATAGAAGACCAATTGAAATGGTAATCTCTCTCTCCTCTCTCTCTTTCTTAATCTGTCGATTCTCCCGCCTCTCTCCATTATTGACGCAAGCTCTGCTTTTCGACGATAGTTTCTGGACCCTCTTTCTTTCAAGCTTTCGGCTCCTCATTTTTTTGCTTGATTGTTGGATTTGGGGTTTGGTAATCTAATATTTTTAGATTTCGGGTTCGGAAGATAACGTCAATTGGTATTTTTGATTGTTACATATGGGGTTTGGACCGTTTGATAATATGATTGTATATATATATGAATATTTTATTATTTAAGAAATTATAGATTTGGTTTTATGATGTGTCTAAATAGAATTGTGGTTTTGATTTCTTGGTATCTTTCTTGCTTGTGGAAGATAGGTTGAGCAAAATGGTTTACCGACCCGCTCACATCAACTGAACTAAACTGCTAGAATCGAATACCATAATCGGTTTGGTTCATTTGGGGTCCTTGGGGATATAAGAGAACTGACCAAAATGTGAAAGCACCCAGTTTGCCTTTCTCCGTGTCTTTTGGCCTTTCTTATATCTTGAATATTCTTTTTTTGTTCACTTTTGTGGGGGTGTTGGGTTTTCTTAATGTGTTGTTACAGTTTATGGGGTCTTGGGTTTTCTTAGTAAGTTGTTTATCGAAGGACAAAAATATGAAGGGGAACCAATTGATTCAACTTCCATTACATTCTTCCTCTACGCAGACGAAACAAAAAATATTCTACTTTAGTTATGTTTCAATATTATATCAAGAAACTCAGTTAAGGGGGAGTTTTAAGTAGTTAACAATAAAATAGACATTAGCAGTGAGATATATACCACATCAATATACTTGGAGCGGTATTGGTTCAATTACATAGACTATATTTGAAGAAAATCTCACAACTTATCTTAGTATAATGGTTTGGTCATAGTACAATGGTCGAGAAATCAATAAGTATATACAAAAAACTCCATGATTTTATTTGAATAAAAAACTACTTTTTATTATTATTTATGTTGATCATCCTATTATAAATTAAGTAATTATTACTTAAAAATAATTTTTAGTCCAATGATAAAAGTGAAATTTAACAATAATGCTTATAACATCACTTTGCCTATTCTATCAAAACAAATAAAGTAATTTAACATAATCACTATTATATCAGAATATTCTCAAGTGTAAACAAACAAAGTAATCTTAACTTTTCGGGCATATACTTTCTCACAATCTTATTTCAGCAATCTTATTTCAAAAATCATTTACTCGCAATCTTATATCAAACGAAACCTAAAGAATGAGACACCAGCCAAATCAGCTTCTAAAAATTGAACTAAGCCTGGAGGAGAAAAACTTAAGTAAGACATAGAGAATCCTGATGTCACTCCCATATTGGCTAAAAAACCAGTACCCTGATTTCCCTCACGTAAAGTGAGATTAAGGGTACAATGCCAGCTACGCTTCGTTAGGTCATGGCAGTCAAGAATCATGTCGCCAAGCGGATGGCCATCAGGATCAGCAAACTTCAAAAGATGGATGGCCACTTTAGAGTCTGATTCTAGAATAACCTGATGAACATGCAACTGCCAAGCAAGATGAAGACCTTTCTAAAGATCGGCCAAGATGTTAGAAGCATGACCAATATATCCAGTGAAACCTCTAGTGAATCCTGACGTCCAAGCTCCCTCTGAATTTCTGATCAAACCACCAACAACCTCTTGACCTGGATTTCCCTTAGCAACACCATTCGTTTTATTTTTTTTACCCAACCTGGAGAAGGAGCCCCTCACTTAACAATTTTCGGTTGAACCACCTGGTACTACGATATAATTTTATGTATATTATGCAAAGACCTAGCAATAACTTCATTATTCATGGGACTCCAAATAATGAATCCATTCAATAGTAATATCAGGACCCCTGCAATTAGATAACATCCAATCATATAAAGTGAGGGAGAAAAATATTCTGGATATGATCAGTATTAGTCAAAGTATTCCAAATATTCTTAGAGATCGATCAATCTATTAAGATATAGACAATAGTCACATCATCATTGTTGCACTGCTCGCACTGGAAGAGTCAACAATTCTTCTAGAAAATCTTAACTCATTATATAAAATCTGACCATGCAAAATAAGCCATAAGAAGGTTTTAAATTTTGGGGGACAATCAATATTCCATATCCATTTCCAAGACCGAACAGATTTAGGGCAAAGCTTATCTTCAAAAGAAATAAAAGCATAAGTAGACTTTACAGTAAAAAGACCATTAGAGGTATGTCTCCAAATTACACTGTCAGGAAAACCCCGCGTCCAAGGAAAAGGTGTACCAATAAGCCAATCCCAAATATGGTGAGGAAGGTTAATACTACAAGGAGAAAAGTCCCAAGTATTATGATTTATAAAATCAGACACCAACAGATGTTGCTCAGTCACCGGAATATCAAAATCAATCATATTTTGCAAGGTTTAGACTAATTCACGAGATACCACTTCTTTGTTTATTTTGTTGAAGTTTTGGAGTAACACATTGTTTCTGGGTTTTAGGGTGACGTGTGTATGATTGATCTAGTCTATGCCAAGTATGCCTGGGAACATGAGAGTTAGTGGTCAGAGGGTGAAGGACAAGCAACCTTAGGCAGCCGTCGGAAGGTGACAAATGCCTTTAATACTCTAAGGTAGGTGAAGAACTCGAGGAGAGAATATTCTCAGTGTTTGATCTCGGGATTGATGAGAAGTAATTGCCTCCATAATGGTGCTAGGGACCCCTTTATATAGATTAGGTTGAATGAGGACCACACATGTGTCTCTTTCAACCGCATACAAATCGCGTGTCCAGACATAAACTGACACCAACAAGAGTCGTGCTTAAAACGTGATCACACACTAAAGACGTGACACCATGCCTAAAATGTGCCACATCCATAAAATGAGTAACATCACGAACTACGCCCAGGGTTCCCCGTGGCACTTCCAAAACTCGTAAGGTGGCTCCATTCTTCAAGGAGATCTTCCCGTCTCGATATAGTGAACTTTGTCCTAATCCTACCAGACCACAGCCCCCAGATTGTTACCAGGCAAGAAAAGACCTTGGAATCTTTGTCACTAAACTCGAAGATGAAGTACAATATTTAATACCTAATTTCATATAATGGAATCTCCATCTTTATAAAACAGGTGCGCCTTTTACAAATGTCGCCACATGGACCCGTCTTTAGATGCCACGTGTTCCTTTTGACACGTCACTCTTAACAACGTGGCTCGCTATTTACCTTAGCCCCTATTCAAGGTTGAGGGCACAACAATCAAGCTTGAACACATTTTCTGATTTGAGTTTGCTTGCGTCTTTTGCACTTATTCATGGGACATACATCATTTTTGTCACTAAAATCCACATAAATCATATCATAAAAACTTAGACTATGATAATTTATGAGTAGATCATTTTGGGGAAGTCCCTACAATTTCATCGTACCTCAAATGAAGCGGGAGGGCCTCATCCGATGCGAGGTATGTCACAAAATGAGATGTGTGAGAACGCCTCGTTCAGAGGTGTGTCAGCGCCTCAATCGAGGCACTGAGATTTCAGAGGCGTGTCAGCACCTAGAATGAGGCTCTACGTCTGTCCTCCTTTGAACAAGACACCACGACCCCTGTTTAGATGGGGATGGGGGCACTCTTCTTTATAAAGCTAGGCGGCTAGGGTTATACTCTCATTTTCATTCATTTTTTAAACTCACTTTGAAGTAAATGACCTTTAGAGAGATACTTACATTTTCCAAACATGCCACCCCGCCTGAATGTCCACCAAAACTTTGGGGAATATCTGACGTAACGACAAGAAGATTAATTAATTCCATGGGTAAAAGTTCGGAGACGGTTGTGTCATTGTCGAAAATTGTGAAGTCCTCGAAGTCCTCAAAGCGGACTCGATCCCATTACTACGACTAACCCATGGCGACTTCCCTTCATCGTGTATCACATATGATGGTCACACCAAGCCCAAGAAGGGTTGGCCTGAGTATTGCGAGTACATTCTGTCTAAAGAGACATATATTGCAACTCTACGAGAGGCCGACATATATGAAGCTTTAAGGGTTTGCTCGCGTCCCAGTATTCACATGCTCGCTTGTTATTGATACTTTGGTGATGCGTTGGAGTAGGCAATCTCACTCTTTTATTACTGCTTAGGGAGAGTTCACACCTACTTTAGAAGATGTCCACATGCTTTTGCGTCTTCCATTTTTTGACAACCACGACCCATTCGAGAGCGCCTTAACCCTTGAGGAAATGGAGATTCTCGAATTACTCAATGAAGGTTTATCACGCTCTCATAAATCCGATGCAGCTTGTGTCTCAAGCAAGAAGTTAAATTTCGGTGGGTGGTTGTGCTATTTTTTCAAGGACGTGGAGTCTTCCAAGAAGAACTCGACGCTGGAATTTAGAGAGGGTGCCAGATTTAGAGACAAAAGGGTCGAACTTGCCACTTTTCTGTCCATGTGGCTTTCTCGATACATCTTCCAAGGTATGTTCTTCCTCTCTCTTATTTAATTATGAAAACATACAGATATTTTACCATACTTTCCTCATTGACTAGGTGAGTCTCAAACTTATTCGTTGTGTCGTCTCTTCTTTATCCTTCCACTTTGTAGGTCGACCCAATGATATGGTTAGTGCACGAGTTTTCATAACAGCCATCAATCTTGCTAAGGGTCATCGTATCTCCTTATCATCGATATTCTTGGGTAATCTATCACCAAGAGGAACTTGGGACGGTATAAGATCAACTCTTATATTGACCTGTCATTCTTACAGATGTTCACCTGGGAGCGGTTCCCAATGTGTGCCCTTTCTTGGTCTTAGTCTGATATTGGTTGTGTTGATCCACCTCAGGCATGTGTGTGGTGTAGAAACAAACTTCCAAACGTCTGTCTTTTTCTATCGATATCGATATCTTTGGGTACTTTCTGGCGCGACCCTATACCTTATGTCTGGATGGTCATGTTAAGGATGAACTACGACCCTTTTTTGGGAAGCATATTGACTTAGGCGTGTGTGGTTCTCCCCTTCGGCTCTCCGATATTGACGCGACTATGTTGGCTATTTTGGCATCATCGACACTCCCGGTAGTGAATGACGTACGGGAGAGGCTAGGTTGAATGAATTTTTGAGTACTTATTGCCAGTGAAACTGAGTGACTCGCCAATTTAGTTTTGATTAGTGTATTCCATCACGGAGAAGACCATGTATCCAATTCAGAGTAGCGTTGCGTCATTTTTTTATGTTCCCCAATCCACTCGTAAGCCTAACATGGCGACGTTAATGAAGAGATATTGGGAGGCCTTGGCTGACTTGTGGTTGCAATACCTTCAATCTACCCCTGTTGATATTCCTTTGGAAGATTTTTGGACCTCCCACCGGGGCACGACCTGTGCCGTGAGATGAGCTGCCTTCCGCACGTCTAGTGGCGGAAAAAAAGGCGGGGTCGATAGGGAGTCCCGTCGAGAGTCTTCTCAGGATGCTCATAGCACTGCAGAGGACCGTACCGTTCTAGCGTCTACTATCGAGGTCGAATCACATAGAGATACCTCGATCGTCAATAGTGGCCAATACTCTTTTTTTTTATCTGGTGTCTTTTACTCTACCACTGTCCTGGGTAATGAAGGAGTTTCACGGATTAATGATTGACAGTCTCCTACTTCCGTACTTGCAGAGGACAGAGCAATCTCACCCCTGTACCGGCTTCAATAACATGAAAGGAATGCCCGGGATATGTCGGATATCCCTCGAGATGTTGGCTCAGATCCTCTATATTATAGATCATTCATCTTATGAGAACGCGGGCCACCAGGCTCTTGCTTTCTTGTTAGGTAACTGGCGTGATCTCCCTCTATAGGTCTGGACTTAGACTGGCTTCATCCTCACATTCACATATGCAGAAGGCTTCAAAGACGTCATCTCAGAATCAATCAGGTAGAAGCCTTTGAGGCACAAATGGCGGAGCGTGAGGCAGTTATAGCTAAAGTGGAGGTGGAGATGAATGACATTAGAATCAAGATAGGTAAGCATCATGTAATGCTGAAGCGTTATCCTAATGTCTTGGGCAAATTTGCCCCTTATTTGTTTCCCCACCTGTAGATTTTGTATGGTCTTTTCCCGTATTCTTGTATATCTGTAAGATATTAATAAAAAGCATGTTATTTCACAGTGCATTTGCTCATACTTCGTGTTTTACATCATTTTTACTCGTTGCTTAGCACAATCAATACCTACTAAGAGAATTTATAAATTAATTCAGTATATGGCAGCCACGTTCCACTAAATAAGTGATAATTGAGATAATTAACATGACGGCCAAATTTCGCCTTTGTAATCGTGTGAGTTTCAAAAATGAGTTAAGCAATTATTCTACTTCTCCCGACCCTTTTTTTGCCACGGCTAAGTTCCATTTTAGGGGGATAGCAACATCGGTTAAATTCTCACTAGACATTGATATTTGATAGAGCGAAGAAAGATGAGACTTGTCTTAATATTCAAATATTTTATACATCTTTTCCTTGGCTTACCTACTTTCGCTGAAAAGTCTTACATGCGTTTCAGGAACAAAACTTCGCTGAAATGTCTTACGACCCTAATTGCATTTCAGGAATGACCTACATTACAAGCTGGGAATAATAACATTAAGCATAGCTTTTCTTAATGTACTTGAAGTTGACAGTTGTTGGGATGACGTAGTGTGTTTGAGGGTCGGCCAGTAGGCAGTACCTGCTATCAACTACATAGGCAATCTCGTAGGGGCCTTCCCACTTGGGCTCAAATTTCTTAGCATGTATCCCTTTCATCACATGCTAAGCCACCTTCAGTAATAATTCTCCACGGCAAAGGCCCGAGGCTTCACAATAGCTTCATATGTCTGACCATGCGCTCTTGGTATGCCTGGACGCTTTCCTTTACCTTGTCTATTCTTTCTTCTAAGGCCTTTAAGTGTCCAAGACGTGTGGCATGATCCACCCCAGAGGATGACAATAGTTTAGCCGAATGTATCATCACCTCTACGAGTATCATGGCTTCGCATCCGTATACCAATGAGAAGGGTGTTGTCTGAGTAGGGGTACGCTTTGACGCTCTGTATGCCCAAAGTGCTAAGGGTAATAGCTCATGCCAGTTTTCTTGAGCTTCGTGAACCATCCTACTTACGATCCTCAGCAACGTCTTGTTGGCCGCTTCTACTTGCCCGTTTCCCTTGGGGTGGTAGGGGGAAGATCTTTCGTGGAGGTGTTATAGTTCTCGAACAACTGAGACACCACTTGCTTATGAATGCAGTGTCGTTATCTGATATTATCCTCCTGGGCAGTCTGAATCTACAAATTATGTTCTCCTGATGAAGTTGTAGACTCGTTCCCCCGTCCCTTTCTTCAATGCAACTGCCTCAACCCACTTGGTGAAGCAATTTATAGCAGCCAAAATCCATATGTCCCCCTTGGATGCCAGTGAGATCAGGCCTATGAAATCCGTCGCCCAAGTATGAGATGGCCAAGGGTCCTCCACCGAGTGCAGGGACACGAAAGGTGCGTGTATGGCGTTCCTTAACACTTGACATGCATAACACTTCCTTGCAAATCTCCATCGAATCCATCTCCATGGTTGGCCAGTAATACCCTATTCGCAACAATTCCTCATACAAACGTCTTCCGCCTTGGTGCTCACCACAGGCACCTCTATGCACCTCTTCCAAGATTGTGCGTTGTTCCTCGAGCCTAAGGCATTTCAGATGTCAATCATCTATCCCCCTTCGCAATAATTCTCCCCTCAAAAGAAAAAAGCGTGAGCTCCTTCTTTTGATGTTAATGACGCCTGTGGGGTCTATGGGTAACACTCCATCTGCCAGGTAGGCGATGTAGGGCTATCTCCAATCGGTGACATCTTATATGACGTTCACTTCTTTCGGGTTTGGCAGGAGTTGGCACTTCGGACAGTCCTTTTGGAGTGTAAGGGCTTCTTCATTCATGTTCGGCCAAAAGTACCCCATCATTTGTAGGCGTCTATGTAAGAGTGGCCCCACTATGGAGCAAATGTCTTTGTGAAGACGTTGGAGTCACCTTCTGCCTTCCTCAACACGTATGCACCTTGCAAGGACCCCGTCTATTCCCCGATCGAACAATACTCCCTTCAACTGCACAAATTCTTTTAATTCTCGGTCAACCATTATGCTTCCTTCATCAAGTCATCTTCGAACACAATCTCTCCAATCTTGATACACATCCATCTCGAGGCTTTCAAAAACAACAGAGCTAGTCTGGATAGCTACTTTGATAATGGGGACAGGGTCTGAGACCAGAAGTTTAGAGGCAAGCATAGCCAACGCATCTGCATGACGATTCTGGGACCGAGGTGTGTTTTCAAAGACTAACTTGTCGAACGTGTGAGTCAGCCTTTGGACTTCGTGCCCGTATTATGTGAGGGTGGGTTCCTTGACAGCAAACTCCCCATTAACCTGGTTAATTATCAAATTGGAATCTCTCTTCACCTTGAGCGAAGTTACCCTTTTTTCTTTGCATACTTTAGTCCAAGAACTAACACCTAATATTCAACTTCATTATTCGTGCAAGGGCATGTCAACTTGTACGCCATTGGAAACATGTTGCACATAGGGTCTTCCAGTACGAGCACTGCTTCACATCCTTTTTGTGTTGACGATCCATCAAAGGTCAATCCCCACACTGCCTCTTCACAAAAGCTTACCTCATAGAACTCGCCTGGGATGGTTTGATCTAGAGGTTCGGAATCTCCATTCGATAATTGTGCTAACAGATCCGCAAGAGCTTGGCTCTTCTGCACCTTCGGCATCATCACCGTGATATCAAATTCACTCAACAACATTGTCCACCTAGTGAGCATCTCATTCAAGGTTGGCCTCAACAAAAGAAAGCGAATAGGGTTGGACTTGGTCATCAGGTGGATTTTATTACCGAGCAGGTAATGCCGTAGCTTCTGAGTGACGAAGACAAGCGCTAAACAATGCTTTTCTTGGGGCGTGCATCTCAACTCTGCATCGCGCAAAACCCTACTCAAGTAGTAAACTGACGACTCTACCCCTTCTCGCTCCTGAGCCAATAATGCTCCAATGGATTTAGCCGTGGACGTAATGTACAAAATAAGCGGCTGATCTCCCAGTGGTGGTGCCATGGTGGTGGATGTGAGTAGGACTTCCTTGATCCACTAAAAATAACTCTGCTGCTCTGATGCCCATCGGAACTAACAACCCTATTTCAAAAGTGGCTGTAGCGCACTAACTAACCCTGCCAAGGTAGGGATAAAATGTCGTGCTTATGAAACTTTTCCCAAGAAAGATTTGGGGTTCGCGGTGGCATGTCCTTAATAGCTCACACTTTTGACTGTTCAATGTCTATACTGCATTGATGCACACAGAACCCCAAAAACTTACCGCGAGGTACCCTGAAGGCACACTTTAATGGATTCATCTTGAGCTTTTACTTTTTGCATCTTTCAAAAATGCTCCTAAAATGAGTCTTAAAAGCAGACTTTTCAGCATCTCCCAAAGCCATCATGATCTGATTGTACCCACTAAACCCATCTATGAATGAGAAAATCTTGTGTTTCATTGTGGCATCTACTAAGCCATCTATATTGGGCAGTGGAAATCATCTTCCGGGCATGTCTTGTTCAAGTCTTCGAAATAAACACAACACTGTATCTGGCCGTTCTTCTTCTTCACCAGTACAATGTTGGCCAGCTAGGTGGGATGCTCTATCGGCCTTATGAACTTGGCCTCCATAAGCTTAGTGATCTCAAATTTTATCTACAATTCTACTTTGGGTCGAAAGTTTCGAGGCAGCTGCGTGACGGGGTTGCATGTCGTGGAAACCCCCAACTTATGTGTCACCAGGGTGGGATTCACCCCTGTATTTCTGTGTATGACCACACAAAAATGTCATGAAATTCTTGGTGTAGGGTCAATAGGTTCTTTCTTTGATCTCCAAATAGGCCATTCGCAAGGAAAACGAGTCTTCGCTTTGCTTCCCCATCAAGGAAGACTTCCTCTAACCCCTCCGATGACCGTGACGGTATTGATTCTAGAGGTTCTTCCGTCACTTCGCAATTCATCACGTAGGTCCCATTGGTCAGCCCTTACTGTTTCACGAATGCCTCATGTGACATTGTTTCCTCTGTCACACCGTCAGGGGGATCAGGGTGTTCCTCTAATCCCGTGGACCATTACAATCGGTTCGCCCTTTTGCCATTTGGAAACGTCACCTGGGTGACTACTTCGCTGCCTCCTGTCACCTTAGTCTTGTCCCGTTTGTCTTCCCACTTTAGTAGGGTGACAGCCGTGATTCTTCTCGGGGTCGCCGTTCCAGCAAAAGCAATTTCATCAAATAATGTGGCTTCCACCAGATGAGCTTCTGTTTCATTAAACGGCACTTTCGTGGCCACAATGGTGATATCCTTCCCTTTCCACCTGAACTTGACACATTGATGCAGTGTAGAGGGGACACACTCATTATCATAGATCCAAGGCCTTCCCAACAAAATGTGCTAGATGGTCTCAGACTCAATGACATGCAAATAGTTCATAGTGCGGATTGGTCCCACTTGTATCTCAACATTCACATACCCCAACGTTCTAACGGGCGATGATGAGAAGGTGGCAAGTGATATTACATTGATCTTGGATCCATTATCAAAAAGGGCCATCCTAACTTGCATCCCATTGAGCAATGCCTTGACATACAACAGGTGGTTGTGCCCTACCCTCATAACCATGCAGTCTGCATTGGTAAATGTGATGACGCCTTCTTCATTCCTTCTTATCCTTCCTAAGGGCGGTTGGGAGAAGTAACATTGTTCTCTGGCCTTACTCTACTCAGAGACAATCACTAATGTCTGTGTCACTTGGCGTCGTGCCTCCTGGTCTAGTTCTAACATATTAAAAAAGTGTTTGCAAACTCGCGTTCGCAGAAACAATTCTATGAAGGTGACATTTGTCTCCATGCGCACGTCTTCGTCTTCGTCCTCCTCATCCATCATGATTCCTCACGATGAAGAAGGACCTCTTATCATAGTAATCATATTTGCGTTAGCATGCGATGGGAATGGTTGGTTCACCACGACATTCGTATCTTTTGTAATGATTTCACCCTTCTTGAGTTTATCGTGCAAAATCCACCTCAAAGTTCTGCAGTCCTTTGTTGTATGAGAGGTGTCCCTATGGAAGCTACAGTAATGAGTCGACTCTCTTTCCTCTCTTGTGGGCAACATGTCCACCCAGGGCCACTGTACGACCTTATCCTTAACCCAGACATCTAACAGTGCCTCTACTTTGTCTACGGGATAGGGGAAAGGCAGTGGAGAATCCCTCTCACTCCTATTCTTTTTATCACCCCGCCCCTGAGGTTGCACCATTGCTACTTGGGGTGCGTATCTCACGGGTTTCCACGCACGCCCCACACGTTCTCCCTATTCTGTGGTATTCTTGGGCACTGAAGTGTTGGTGCGTTGAGCGGCAACGTTGAGACGAGAGAATGTAGTAATGTCCAAGTTCTCCATATATGCCTTGTACTCCTTAAGCATCCCGCAGATGCACATCTTTACGAGCCCCTCCTCTTTCCATTCCTCACGAAACTTGAGCGCCTTGTACTTGAATCATCTGACAAAAGTCATTGGATCCTCGTCTTTCCTCTGAGGTTCGTGCCCCCTCTAAAATGCTTGTTTTTTCTTTAGACCCGAAAAACTTGGTCATGAAGGTTGATACCATATGCGTCCAACTCGAGATCGATCTGGGTGCCAAGTTGGTATACCAGGTGTACACCCGCTTAATAAATGACTTCGAGAACTCTCTCAGCCTCATGGTCTCATCACATCCATATGGCCCCAAGTCGTCAACAAAATGCACAATGTGCTCTGTGGCACATCCTTCCTTCCCGTTATACTTGCAAAACTTCAGAGGCATATACTCAGATGGGTATGGCCTCATGGCCAGCTCACATGGGTAAGGGGGGAGAAAGTCCACTATCATATTGCTTAGAGAGGCCCTGATGCGCTCCATTTCCAACATCTTTTGTAGTGTCTCTTTGGTGATGAAAGGATCGATGTCCGTGCCATTAACCAGGATGTCATGTGCCGGCGTGGTACGTGCGAATGCTGCAGGGAATGATGTTGGTGGGATGATAACATTGGCAGGGTTGCTCGAGTGACCCGTATTTTGGTCACTGTTTACCGTTCTTGACCCAGACGAGCCCCTGAGATTTACGGCTAGAATCTGTCTATCTGTGTTAGTCTGGTTCGCTTCGTGATGAGGGACGATATGAATGACGGGCGGTGGTGGAGAAGGGTTCTGGGCACCTTTGAGGAGAGCGGTCAGCGTACTAAGAAGGGTATGGATCTCATCGTTAGAGGCCTGTAGCTCTCCAATGGAGTTAGTCTACTCAATTGCCATCATTGTAGCAGTGGTAACGACGTCGGGGGGGGGGGGGGG
>QANY01000464.1:83542-319416 GCA_003255025.1 Datisca glomerata
GGGGGTTATTCTCTCCCTGGAAGTGGTATCTTCCATGTCATGGTTCTCGAGGGTTGGGTTAACATTCTCTCCTTCCAAATGAGAAGAGGCTCTCGTCATTCGATTACGTCTATCCATACTCGAAAGAAGAAGAAGATGGTAGACAGATCACTCCCCACTGGAGTCGCCAAAATGTTTCGAGGTTTTAGGTTGATGTGTGTATGATGATATAGCCTATGCTAAGTATTCCTGAGAACATGAGAGTTGATGGTCGGAGGGTGAAGGACAAGCAACCTTAGACAGCCGTCAGAAGGTGACAAATACCTTTAATACTCTAAGGTAGGTGAGGAACTCGAGGAGAGAATGTTCTTAGTGTTTGATCTCGGAATTGATGAGAAGTGATTGCCTCCATAATGGTGCTAGAGACCATTTTATATAGATGGGGTCGAGTAAGGACCACACACGTGTCTCTTTCAACCGCATGCAAATCGCGTGCCCATACATAAACTGACACCAACAAGAGTTGCGTGTCCAGACATAAACTGACACCAACAAGAGTCGTGCTTAAAACGTGATCACACACTAAAGACATGACACCATGCCTAAAATGCGCCACATTCATAAAATGACATAACATCAGGAACTGCGTCCGAGGTTACCCGTGGAAGCATAGGGAGCAACCCCCGGGGTTCCCCTCGGGGTGGCATGGGAAGTCGCGTCTGGGGTTCTCTCATGGCGGCATAGGGAGAAACCATCGGGGTTCCCCCTGGGGTGGCATGGGGAGCCACCTCCGTGGTTCCCCCGTGATGGCATGGGAAGCCGCGCTCGGGGTTCCCCTCGTGGTGTCATGGAGAGCCGCCCTCAGGGTTCCCCCGGAGTGGCATGAGGAGCCGCACCTGGGATTCTCCCGGCGTGGTACAAATGAGGTACTTCTAAGACTCGTAAGGTGGCCACATTCTTCAAAGAGATCTTTCCGTCTCGATGTGGCGGACCTTGCCCTAATCCTACCAGACCACAGCCCCTAGATTGTTCCCAGGCAAGAAAAAACCTTCGAATCTTTCTCACTAAACTCAAAGACGAAGTACGATATTTAATACCTAATTTCATATAATGGGATCGCCAACTTTATAAAACAGGTGCACCTTTTCCGAACGTCGCCATATGGACATGACTTTAGATGCCACATGTTCCTTCTGACACGTCACTCTTAACGACGTGACTCTCTATTTACACATATCTTATAAAATTGTTAAAATAATTAATACATTTTGCAATATTTTTAACTATTTTCTATTCATATGCATGTCCGTCCACTATAGATGTCAGATGATCTTCGTGTGATGACATTTAATGTAAGTTGACCACGTGCAGTCAAGTAATCAACGGAATTTCTTCACGCAAGATATTAATTGATCAAGGTGGAGTTGATAAATTTTAATTTGTGAATAATGAAACGATTGCTAACACAAACTATATGGTTTCAAATTGTAATATGCTCTTACCTTTTTCCTTTAAATTAATGCCGCGTTACTAACTTTTAGAATTGGATGAAGATTCAAAATTATTTTTCATAACAATCAGAATAAGAATGTAATGTTCAGTAATCAATATATTAAATAAGATTAATGCGTTTATTAGCTGTCGAGAATCATTGTTCAGAATAAGAATGCTTGTTTGTATTTATTAATTAAGGAATCAAAACCAAACTATATAACGTTACTAAAATGGCCTATCAAGGAAATGAGCATGATTTTTTATTTAATTATTTTCATAATTTAATTTCAATTAATATGACATATATTGTTTATAATTGACGAATATTCATAAATATTAAATAACTATAGACAATTTTCAGTGATATTATATATTAAACTTAGAGATTTTGTACATAATATCATGAATTTAACAAATGATAGTTAAACCTTGTAATGCCCGCATGATAATCAAAATGACTTGAAGATAGAATAAATAATCAAAATGCCTTGCAGAATCCTGACCTACGTGAATCAACTTCTTTGTTGATGAAAATATAATGTATTTGAGCTTGAGTGTATGTTTTAAATTTTAGGTCTGCATGCCTGTTTTATTTTAAAGGTTGTGTACTTGATTTTTATTTTCTCTTATAATTTGAATTGAACATTTATGTTTCTTTTTTTTTTTTTGTTTACTTTCATTAATATATAGATACTGTGAGAGCTTGTTCAAAACATGAATGCAAATAATGTTTTTCCCCTATGTGCTTTAAGAATAAAAGAAAGCACACTGTATTTTAGACTTATCGGGTTAAGCAAAGGATGATTGAAGCCTTTGCTATATAAGCTTGGGCTGGCCTTATTATATATATAGCCCAAACTATAAACTTATCTTGGACAATAAACGCATGCAAATCGCCTAACATATTTGCCAACATTAGTGTATTATGACATCATCATGTAAAATATCTACTACATGTTCAGAGAAGTTAAGTTGACACACGTAGTTAAGCCCTCACAGTTATATCTAAAAGATCATAAATTTAAATTAATTCTCTCATATTCGGTAGAATTTGTAACTTTGAGCACTAAAAAAACTTTTTGTTTGGATTAACGTCTAACTTCTTGAAAAGAACATAAATGATTTTTCGTCTCCCAACAAAAATAAGACAATACTCAGTATCATTGCATTCGAAAGGTATAAGTCCGGGATCACTGGATAAATTTATTCACTATTGTCGTGTTAATTATTAATTAAAATTATCTATTTCTAAATCTAGAAGAAGTAAATTTCCAATATTGCCTGTGCTGATCAGTGTGCGGACTGGTAATTGAGATGCAGAGGAAAGTGTATTATATTGTATAGATAGCAAAACTTCCATAGGATTTTAACCATGGCGCTCATTACTCTATAAAGATAATAGCTTATACTTCAAACCAAAAACATTCCTCTTAAGCCCCTATACCTTTATCAATGGGGTTACATAAACCATAGTTAAAAATTGTGATGCCCAATTACATCTTGCCACATCAGCATGTTCTTCGTTTTTCTTTTCATTCATTACTTCGGACGACATGTTGTCTCAACAGGTCCCGCTTGTCTTGCAAGCTGATTAACCGGACAAAAAAGTGTTGTATAAACGTGGAAGTATCATATTGATAAAGTATATGCAAGTGTACAAAATATATGTATTGTAAAATAGTGTATTATGAAAGTGAGAAAGAGAGGAGAAGAGGTGTATAAACCTGAAAGTAAGCTTCAAGCTTCTTTTTGAGTGTTGCATATTCCTTTTTAAGTTGTTGGAATGTCCTCAGGCATCTGTTTTTTTTTTCATAAAACAAACGTCAAAACTTTTAGTACGTTGATGGCTTCATACATATATTTCAATAATGCTATAACCAAAACAATAGTGCCTATAACTTTGATATCATTATTATGCTAATTTTCACATAATACACGAGAAAGACAAGTTTTTCAGTGAATTTATATTGCGTCCTATGAATATCAGTAATTTTTGTTTGTGGGTCTCAAGGTTTTATCTTTACAAGTATTTCCGTGATGTGCAAATACCACATCTAATACATAACATCATGAGTCTGAATCATCTTATTATTAGTATCGTGTAGGTTATTATATTTTTGTGAGGAAAATAAGTAAGGTAATAATTCTTACCCTTCTCCATTTGCTGCTTTACAATATTCCCTAAACTGTGTACATTCAGCTTTCACCTTTTTGGCTCCAATGCTGCACCAATAAACCAAAATGAGAATTTAGAATAAAAATTTGTTCTGTTATTATCATAGCCAACATAGTATATACTTAAATAGATACCAATTAAACTTTAATCAACTTAACTTTTTTTTTTAATTTGGTTTGGTTAATTATTTACCTTGAGCTACTTCCTTTGAACTGATGCATATGGGCATCCAACTTGTTAAAATCAAGAGGGACCTTTTGCCTACATTAATTAATAAGCACATTGTCATTGACATAAATTAAAAAAAAAAGGAATTATTGAAAGGGGGAAATAGAGAAATATAAAAATAAGAACTTACAGTGCTTGTTCTATGCTAAGGATTAGTCTAGCTGAATCCCTATAGTACAATGTAACAACTTCCTCTACAAAATTAGGGTTGGCATCATCTTGTAGTTCCTCTAGTTGGACAAATTGTTCATCAAGAAATCCCTGCATTACCCCCAAATTATTCTCCAATTTTACTCACAGCCACAAAGTATAATTAAAGTGATAAAAAAGCAATTAAAATGCTTAAACAAGCACCTGGATTCTCTTTTAAATTGCAATGCTTGTTATATTATGTCTGTATTTATCTCGTGATATGTATATTCTACATGCTAACTAACGAACAATGATATATATAATACCGTTATACCGTGGTAATGTAAGTGACATAAAACTAGTTATAGATATTTCGTTTACAATTTATTTTTTCTTTTTATATATAAATTTATCATGTCTAAGATAAAATCATATTCATTGTGTAACTCACTATCTTTAGTTGTGCACTCTTTTTTATTTTGTTTGTTTAAGTAATCTTTTATAGTGTCAAATTATAAAGATATGAGGAGTTGGAAATTTAGAACTCATTCAAACGAATCAACCTTAAATTTGGAATAAGTATTTAAGAGGGAAATGAAATGAAGTTATTTTTTGTTGTTTGGTATTTCATCGGAAAATGAAAAGGAAATTCAGTGTCTTGAAATATTGCTCAAAACTTAACTTTGAAGGAGAAGTTGAAGTTACCTGATCAAAGAGGGACTGCCTCATGGTTGCGAGCTGCCTACGCAATTGGTTTCTCTCCATTTTCAGATGTGTCTGTGTGAGAGAGAGGGAGGGAGGGAGAGAGAGAGAGAGAGAGAGAGAGAGAGAGAGAGGTGTAAATTGTTGTAATAGAGGTACACTTGAAAGGATGTGAGATACAAAAACGGGAAGGGGGGAAGAGGGGTATAAATAATTGGGAAAAGGGAGTGAAGTAACAGTGAAAAGGGAAAAGGATGACAATGTATGTGGACCATTAGTACTTGGCATGAAACAGAGTAAGGCAGAGATTTTGCAGAGCATCTTAGTTATGGCTAATTTTAATTAACAATGATATGATTCTACCTGTTTAAAGAACATAAATAAATAAAAAAATCATTATATTTTTTTGTTAAAGAAAATTCTTGTAGGACCTGTTCTTGCATATTCTACATTCAATCATTTTCTCTAATTATACCCTTTGTTTCAACTATTTTCGATATATCATAACAAAAGTTATTTTTCTTTATGAGTAATTATATACCGATCAAGTAATTGATTAAATGATATGACAATCATTCATATATTAATTCATCAAATCATTTTAATGATTCATAAATCATCAACTTATAAATGATTGTCACATAACTTTGACACTTAAAACTTGATCATCTTAAAATCATTCTTTCCTTACTGCTTAGATGTTACTCGTGATGTGAGACCAAATGCATTGTCAACTCATAATATTGATAAGCATCATAATGCTACATAGAATTATTCTTAACATAATGATCATTTTCTATAGAGTAACTATAGACCAACCAAAATATAGATCACGATTTAATTGACTAAACGAAACGACAATCATTAGATTGATGTTAATTTTATTACTCATTAAAATAATTTGTCATTTATAATTTAATGAACATATGAATATTAGTCTAATTTTATTACTCATTAAAATGAATAGTTAAGTCTTCATGCCCAAAGTATCTTTGAATCTCACTATCCTCAATTCTCTTAGGCTATTTTTGGATCTTGAAAAATATGGAAGAAAGAAAAATGAAAGAAAAAGGATTTTTTAATGTAGCTAAATTTATTAATATTGTTATTTTCTTCTACAAACAATCAAAATGTAGTACTAAATATTTTCTTTTACTTTCTCTACTAATTTTCATGATCCAAAAAGGATCTTACAATTTATAACTTTGATAAAAATATTAAAACCATTTTCTTAAATTTTTTAAAATAAAGAACCTTTAAGAGAACCAAGAGTATAGTGATAAAAATTAGATGAACAGGTAAATTTGGTCATTTAATGAACACGCAAAAAATCTTTCCTAATTATTTCACTATTGATTTGACAGTTAACTCGGATCTCAATGACCAAGGTCAGAAACGACATATTTTATTCTTCGAAACATGAGAAAAACATATCATTACTTCTTTCTCATTTTCCCTTCTTTCATCTTCAACCCAGCTTGACAGGTCGATCTCCAACATCGCCTTCAACACTATAGACCTAGTCGCCACACTTAACAACACGTTTAATTGATTAATAATTCACCATAGGATTCATGCAATTATCTCAATTAACCACATATAGTTGGTCGTCGCGATGTGTGCGTGACGAAAGTGTGTGGCGCGTGGTCATTTAAAGAATTAAACTTTAAATAAGGATCAAATCTTTTAATAAAATAAAACTTGCGCAACGTCACGATAACAAATAAATTTAATAAAGATCAAATCTTTTTTCAATCAGTTAGAATCCATTATATATTTATATATATTAAATCTACAACATACAATATTAAGAATTATATATCTTTTGTAGTCTATATCAAACGTCCTTGCAAATCCGATCAAGCATCCGTCCCACTAAATCGTTCCAACGATCAGTAGACTTCGAGATCCACACCAAGAATTTTCAAGTCAATCCTCAACCTACTAAGACAAGTGTGGGCACGTAGAATATTACAAAATACTTTTTCTGTCTCTAGATATACTCAACACATGAGATCTAAAGATTTACTGAGAATGACTTTAGTGAGATGATTCTCTAAAAGAACACGATGATGATTCTTTTAGAGATTTGATTAACTTTTAATGGCATAAAAAAATTACTCTGACACTAATCATGTTCTCTATTCAATTCTTGATTAACTGATTAACTCATTCATCAACTAAGCCCATTACAATATTTTTTAGATAATGACATATAAGATATTTAGGGATAATTAAAAAATAATATTTAATTTCAAATTACCCAATATAGTAGGATCCACTGTATAATGATGCACAATTATAGTGCCACACAGCACTGCAGTTGGAGTAAACCATCACAGTGCCTCACGACACTGTGTGTTACGCTGCATTGCAGTACCGTGTTACACGCCTACTGTTGTAGTGCCACATGGCACTACAACAGTCCATGGTGATATATGATTTCCAATCATTGATCGACACGTGTCAATTACTGTAAATTAAATATTTATTTTAATTGGATAAATATCTAGATATATCAGTTAATTTAAAATTAACATATCTGATTATCCCTATCCTTTAAATTATCTATTATTTCACAAATAACAGATTTAGTTTATTCAAATTATTATCTAATAATAATTTAATTATCTAATTTCATAAATTAATATTTTGTCTCACTTATTGAGAATTACAAAAATAATCGATAACTATTTATATATATAATTTCCAAAAAATATATTTATATATATAAATAATTCAATTAATTAACTTTTTAATTAACTAATTAATAACACATAATTATCTCATAATTATGTACTGGCCCTAGAATAAAAATTCATTTACAAGTTTTTCTCATGTCATGAAATATTCACACCCTAGACTGCGTAGTATAGCGGTGACTTGGGGACCATGAACTTATAATCCTAAGCTCCAATAAATCATATTATTAATTAAACTCTTTAATTAAATAATCTTATTTATTAATTCCATTATTACTTCACTATAAATATGAATTGAACTCTTAGTGATTATAGAATGTATTTACAGAGTTTTTCGATGTAGTTCACTGATATAATCATTTCATGTAATTCTGTCCTTCAATTATGATTTGTAAATTAGAACTAGTCAAAATTACTATTTTACCCTTCTAATTATCTCTTGACACTTAAGTATCATTAATTCACTAGTGATGGTTAATTTATAATCGTATTATAAATTTGAGCTCAATAATCATTCAGTTGCAGAATTAACACTTAAGGAAAACAATATACGATCCGTTAGGAAATCTTAGCTTCCAAATCTTGTAAGATAATGCTCCTAGCCATTCATACCACTGAATCCCCAAAACAAAAGTCACTCGGCTGTTTTATAAACAAACCTTAACGAGTGAATCAAAAGATCCAATAGACATGTATAGGAGTTCATGACTACTCATGATTCAGACTGATCTAATATGATCATCAAATTGATGTGTATTAAATCTTTATAATAAACAACACGTTGATAAATATATTAATTCACATCGTTCCTATCATATATAATCTTATTATATAAAATACCTTCACTAAGATGTCTATTCACATCAATGATCCAGATCTAGATCACATGCATTTATAATGCTTAATGAACCGTACTAGTAACCACTCATTGAAGATTTCATATTTTAATACGTTGCTGACAATTTTATTCATTATCTATGATCTTAATCATCTCGTATTAATACAAGATCATAGTCTCATTAATGAATATAGAAGTTTTAGATACTTTATTCAACAATAGTTTAAAAGAATAATTATAAGAAAAATATAATACTATTAAATTTTATATTAAAATGTCAATGCACATGCTTTGAGGGTATAACCCCCCAATGCATATACCATTTAAAGTGAAGGTTTCCGTCATAACTTACAAGATTTTAACATGAATGTCAAGTAAGGTTGATTTTTAATGTAATGTCTACTACTTGAGTTACCCTAGAGTGGAGTTACACCAATTATTTATGCAAATAAAATGAAGGGTTAAATTCAACTTATACGCATAAACTTTGAGCAACTGAAAATTTGAACTCATAAACTTTTCAATTGAGCAATCTTGCATCTTAAAATTTCAAACTAGACAATGTTATGGGTATTTTCTCAACCACCAATGACGCAACGACACGTGTTATGCCGTATTAGGGGGCCCCGATGAAGGAAAGTCTTGGGAGAAAAGAAGCGACATCACCTGGTCAGCATCGAGAATGCTCGGGTTGCACATACTTGAGCACACGAAATGGGAGGAATAAAAATCCACAAAGAGAGCTCGGATAATCCCTAACCTAAGGCCATCATTATTCACTGAAAGTAATGCCCTACAAGCCCAATCGCCATCACAGAATGTCAGGATAGCCTCCATTCGGTCATTTTGACATTTAATACTAAATATTTTATGTCAAGTTCATCTCCGTTCTGTCCAATCGAAGACATACATCATGTCTTGTCAGGCTTCCCCAACACACCTCTGAGAGACTTCTTTGACATGCTTTTTCTCACTGAAGACTCATGTATAAATACACCTACCAACAAACGGAAGATGTATATGCCTACTTTCCCCTAAGGAAATCATGCTAGAATATCGACTGAATACTGGATGAGGCATCTAAGGCCCTTAGGCAAAAAACCCCACCTCCCTAGGGGTTCCCTGCTCTTTGGGTTATTTGTTTGTGATTTTGCAGGCATTGGGGAGGGAAGACCATACGAAGAACACTGTTGAGGTTTTCGGCTCGAACAATTAGAAGTTTGCAGCTATAAATCCGTTTCTAGTCAATGCATTTGAAACCGTTTCTCTCCCGCAAAGAGAGGATGAGTTTGGCACCCTACACCGATGAAGTCCGGGATAAGAGGGAGGACTCACCCCTTCCCCCGATGGAGGAAGGACGTACTCCTGTCATAATGATTATATGATGAAGGAGGAACGACATGCTGAATATCGTTCAGAGCATGACGGTCTTTTGCACGGGAATGGCCCTCCACCATGACTCAAAAGCTTTCTAGCGGAATCTCCATAGAACCATGGAGGAAAGCTATCTAAGAGAAAGTAAGCCTACTCCCTAACTTGGAGAAACTTCCACCCCTCGAAGAAACAAGGACCAAAGCAAGACCATGAGTCGTAAGGCTAAGCACTGCTTTTTTGCAAGGTTTTGGTTTGGGTCATCCCATGAAGACATATGAGGAAAACAAGGTCTTCAGAGAGCGAACGAAGGCAAAGGCCCCTGAAAGACCCTCTTGGGATAGTACGTGTGCAGCTGCGAAAGATGGAGGAAACTATTGGTAGGATACCCTCCACCCTACTCCTTGGTATTTTTTTATCCACCAACAATTTTGCAAAGCTCCAGCTAAGGCGAAGAAAAACCACGTTGTGCGGATAAACAAGCGAAGGGTCATTCCCAGTTGAAATATAGAGACGCACATAATCTCTCCATCACGGCTGAAGTACATGACTAGGTCATCTAGCTCCCAACTCCCAGTTCCTACATCCCACTCAGGATAAATGGAAGGACAATAGGCCAAACGAAATTGGTATACGGGCCTGTAGGTCAAACCTAATTTGATGCCCCAGTTAAGAAATGATGACGGTCAAGATTTTTTAGACCGGCCTCCAAGGGTACCAGACTCTTAATACTGGGGGCAAGCCAACGTAGTACCTCCTGACGCCTCCAAATGAAGTGAATGAGCCAACAAGGAGGAAGGGTTCAGTGAATGATCAACTGCCCGAAAGATGGTCCGAAGAAGAACTCGGAGGACTAGAGTGGTCAATCGTTCTCCTTCTAGGACTACATGAGAGGAAGAATCATGACAAACCCATACCTCTCCATGAGCAGGGTGTGGAGCTCACGAGATCCTACCATTGTTGCAAAGGTGCATCTCAGGAGGAAAAAATACACCAGGCCCAGCAAGGGATGGAACGACAACTAGGGAAATGAGGAGCTCAACCTCATTTGAAGGCATGCCACAATGTACGCTCGCTAGATCATGGATCTAATTGGGATTCTGAGATCCCCCAATTGCAATGGAAGCATCAAGACCATAATGTATGAATTTAATAAATGCACATAAGTTACATATGATTTATTTTAAGAACGTTTCTCCACTCACCCTCTGTCAGAGCAGAGGAAGCATGCTTCTATTTTAAAACGATTAACACCAAGGTGTAATAGACGATAAAGCTACGTACTCAGCAACATTTATCAAATAAAGGGAAGCGAACAACTCCTTTACAAGTACGATAGAGGATTAAAAAGTGTTGACTAGTGATGTACTCTAACCCGACAGTCGGGATTAAACAAAAATGATGACCGATGAGGTGCTTTAACCTGACAATCAAAAGTAAACAAAAAATGTTGACTGGCGAGGTTCTCTAACACAATAGTCGAGATTAAATAAAAAGTGTTGACTGACAAGGTGCTCTAACCTGACATTTGGGATTAAACAAAAAGTGATGAATGGCGATGTGCTTTAACCTGGCAGTCAGAATTAAACAAAAAGTGATGACTGGCGAGGTGCTATAACCCGAAAGTCAGGATTAAATAAAAAGTGATGACTAGCGAGGTGCTCTAACGCGTCAGTCAAAATTAAATAAAAGTGATGACTGGTGAGATGCTCTAGCCCATCAGTTGAGATAAAGCAACAAGCGAGGCCTGCTGAGCACTTCAGCTCGCAGACGTGATCAAAGATCTGGCCAGGGTAGGCACGCTTGACTACATATCGACAAGAGATGTCTGTCGAGCATCTCAACTCGTAGACGAGATCAAGGTTCTAGCCAGGGCAGGTACGCCTGCCTAGATATCAATAAGAGATGTATCCTAAGCACCTCAACTCATAGATGTGAGCAAGGATCCAGCCAGAGCAGGAAATGCCTAGCTAGATAATGACAAAAAGATTTCTGTCGAGCACCTTAGCTCATAGACGGGATCAAATATCTTGCCATAGCAAGAAAAACATGGTTAGATATCGACAAGAGATGTCATCGAGTAGCTCAACTCACAGACGAAATCAAGGATTTAGCCAGAATAGGAAAAACCTAGCTAGATATCGACAATGGATGTTTGCCGAGCATCTCAGCTCCTAGACGGGATTAATGATCTAGCTAGAGTAGGAAAAACTTGGCTAGATATTGACAAGGAGATGTCTGTCGAGTACCTTAGCTCACATACAGGATCAAGGATCTACCCATAGTAGGAAAATTATGGCTAGATATTGATGAAGAGATGTCTGCCGAGCACCTTAGCTCACAGATGAGATCAATTATTTAGCCATAGCAGGAAAAGCCTGGCTAGATATAAAGAAGGAAAATGTGTGCCGAGCACTCATGCTCATAATCTAGATTCAAGGGTCTAGCCAGAGCAGACACACTGACTAGTCATCAAGGAAAGATGTCTACCGAGCATTCATGCTCGCTGATGAGATTCAAGGGTCTTGCTAGAGTAGTCACGATTGATTAGACATCAAGGTAAAAAATGATGTTGTCGAGCATTCATGCTCGTAGACGAGATTCAAAAGTCTAGCCAAAGCAAATACATATGGCTAGACATTAAGGAAAGGTATCCACCAAAGCAAGAACGCTCGGCTAGACCAAGGAAAATAATGATCGCCAGGCACTCATGCCTGTTTGAAAGGGTTAAGGAAAAGCCTCACCCTAGGAAATCTCGACGTCGGGAACAAGGATATCTACCAAGCACTAAAACTCAAAATACATGGATAAGGCTTTCTGATTAGCGGGTAGCAAACATGTGAGAGAGGAAGGGAGAGCTGAATTTACTCAAGGATTTATTTAGAGCAAGAATGCATGGATAGATGGTAAGGAAAAAGTCCTCTAGCTAAAAACTAGAGGGATTCAACTTGCCTTCTGGGTCGCCAGACCAGGAAAAAGCCTAACCAGGAGAAGGCGTGCTCGACTAAATGTCAAAAGGTTAACCCTTAATATGAGGAAGGTTTGCCCGACCAGACCTCACAAATGGCAACACACTCGAAGGCTTCATAAAGGTCACAATAGATCTATGAAACCTCTAACTTAAAAGGGGGAAACCCGCTGGACAAGATCAAGTCCACTTAAAAAGATCGAGGCCCTTTAAGATCCAATCTAACTCGGGAGCACAAGCTCGGGCCAATAAAAGAGACTCGAGATGCGTTCATTACAGTTCATGCGACCAAAGAGATAAATATGAGTAAAGCTAAAAAGGTTCTAGAGGAAGAAGTTTATTTTCATTAATAAAAAGAGGATAAAAGTACAAGTAAGTACAAAAATCTCCACGGTTAAGGGGACGAGCCCCCTAGGATAAGTTAGAAGTAAAAGACCCCTCACATCTTGGACGGTTGTGATAAGATATCCACAACTTCCCTAAACTCTTCTGAGGTCTCAAGGACTCCCGATTATCTGCTCTTGAGGCCTCAATCTTTCCCACTTAAGGAGAGAAAGGAAGGAAGTACATGTCCTCGGGTTTGAGATGATCCTAAAGGACACGATTGTAAAGGCTGTGCTTGGTCAAATCCTGGTACATAAACGCACTCCAAACGATTGGTGTAAGTTGATGAAAGATTGAAAGGATAAGAGGGAGAGGAAGGGAATGACGACACAGAAGGAATGGGATAGATCGTGGCCAGTAAAGGTGCTTCATTATGAAGCAAAGATAAGGACAATAGGATTACAAACCCTTATTAAGGGTAAAGTCTTGATCACCAAATGCGGGTAGCAAACACATATAAATGATTCACCGAACAGGCTTATTGACAGTAGAAAAATCACCACGAATGGAACATCGATGACTTTGAGGCATGTCATTTAAAAGATGACAGAAAGGGAAGTGACAATCTTGAGAAAGGAGGAGGATCTTGAATGAGAACCTCTGAAACGGAAGAAGCCCCCGATGGGAAGATTACTGTTCGGAAAAAGGAATGAGGAGGAAGGATGAAGATGGACAAGGATTTCAACTCTGTCAAGAAAATAAGGATGAGGGAAATGATAAGTAAGACTACCTTTTTATAGGCCTTAAATGGGGAAATAGCTCATTTAATGGGCATTAAAAGGGGCTATGACGGTGACCGTTGAAGCTACCCAACAATAAATGAACGGTATTTTCGTGAATCGATGAGAGAATTACGGAAGACCAAACATCGTAGGGGTGAAGGGACATGTCAGGAATGAAGAGACAAAGAGCCAAGATCATTTTCACGCATCCATGCGCCATTAATGCCTCCACTCTCAAGAGGTTAATCTCGAACCGAGGAAAAGGTGAACGATGCGTGCGAAACAAAAATGTTCAGATAATTAATTGTGTTCGGTACAGTCTCCCTTGATGAATAAAACTTAAGGTAGAAGAGTAAGATGACCAAGGAAGGTGAAGTCTAGCTTAGATGATGGAGTCTTCGTACTCGGGTATAAGAGGCCACCCAAGTCCTCAACTGGGAGCAACGATTATGAGTGTTTTCCCAATCACCAATGATGCAACAACATATGTTATGCAGCATTAGAGTGCCCCCGATGAAGAAAAATCCTGGGAAAAGAATCGAGCTCACCTGGTCAGCGTCGAGGGTGCTCGGGTTGCACAAACTCGAGCACTCGAAAGGGGAGGAATAAAAGTCCACAAAGAGTTCTTGGATAATTCTGAACATAAAGCCATCATTACTAGGCAAAAATTAGCGCCCTACAGGCTCAATCGCCGTGACAAAATGTCATGATAGCCTCTGTCCGGTCATTTTGACATTTGATGCTGAACATTTTATGTCAAGGTCGCCTCCCTTATGTCCATTGAAGGCATCGTGTCTTGTGATGCTTCCCCAGCACGCCTCTGAGAGGCTTTTTCGACACGTTTTCTCCTATAAAAAACCCAGGTATAAATACATTTATCAACAAATGGAAGAGGTATGCATACTCTCCCTTAAGAAAATTATGTCAGAATATCGACTGAATGTTGACTTAGGCATCGAATGCCCTTAGGCAAGGAAACCCCCATCCCTCAGGGTTCCTCGCTCTTTAGATTCTTTGTTTGTGTTTTTGCATACATTGAGGATACGAGGAGCTCAATCCAGAGAGAAGATCATACGAAGAATGTTGTTGAGGTTTTCCGCCAAAACAGTTATGTTGTTGAGGTTTCCGGCTAAAAAATACAAATTTTGATCCATTGTGCCTTATTTTCATTAATTTTTCGAACAACATAATTGACGTGTTAGAATTACAGACTAGAATAAATAATCGTGATCCACATCTAACGTGGCAATTTTGGCATTGAAAATTGACACCAATTAGATATGACACTCATATTTCATACTTTAAAAGTTTAGAAAGTAATGTTACTCATTGAAAAGTTTGAGTGTAATTATAATTCACTCAAAGTTGATGGGTGTAAGTTAAATTTAGCACAGGTCCTGTTTGATTCCTGTTTGATTCGTGTTATGCTCATTTGTAATTATATGGTAATCAATTTATAATTGAATTAACAAGTTCGTTTGGAGTAATCCTTAAGGCAAGCAATCTTAGTTTTCAATCTTTTGGGGCAATTAAGTTGCAGCAGAAAATGTGAGCAATTCTAATTTAAAATGCGATTGCAATTTCTAATATCAAACAAAACTACTTTCGTACCCTCCTAAAGTAAATGTCATTTCTTTCATTCATTGTCTCTTTCATTTTTTATTTAATTAAAATTAACTTTATCAAAGTTTATTCTATCATTATTAATTATTTTAATTATAAATAAAAATAATTAAAAAATAATTTTAAAAATTGCACATCAAAGTTGTCTCTCATTTTATTAATTTAATTAAAATAAACTCTATTAAAGTTTAATCGAGCATTGTTACTTTATTTAATTAACAAATGCTAAAATTGCATGTCAATTTTTTTACGTAATATAACTAATATAGCAATTTAGTAACTCCTTACTATTTATACAAGTTTACAACAAAATTTTACTTATACCAAACATAATAATTGTAAATTGTCACACATCATTTCATAAATTAACATACATAATGAAACACGGCAATCATATTTTACTAGTAATTAAATTATAAATAATTAAATTACGATAATCATTCTAGATCGCGGACACCAAACTACTTTTAAAATGAAAGAGATTCATAAATGACAAAGTTGAGTTACTCTATGTGGAGTCAACTCTCCTCTCAACCTCCTCATCTCAACTTTCATAAGCTTATGGTACCACACTTGATAGTTGGAGAATACTGGGACTGAAAGCCCAAAGGCTGGGCAAAAGTTAATATTAGACACTAGACATCTTAGTGTAGCATCTGAATCAACAAAAGTATGTTATATTTTGATAAAGTAATTTCTCCACCTCACTAAAAAAGTGATTTTTTTTTGTTAAATGATAATTTCCTTGTAAAAATAATATAATCCAACAACCTAAACGTTATGATAATCATAACATAATTCTGATCGACGGTTGAGTAATGAACTAAATGTTCAATTCACTGCTTGTCCTCTCTTGCTACCACAATAGCATTTATGTGATCAACACCAATCATGTTCGTGTAGCGAAGCTTACACTCATTCATATTAGTTCATCTTGTTATGCAACGGGCATGTTGTTCTTTGTAAAAGGTGGTCGGGCATTCGGCAACGCCTACGAATTCGCTGAACATCTCAGCAGCGGGATGGATTGGATACCTGCATAGGATCGAAGTTTCGTTTGAGTGCCCTCTGACATAAAGGAGAGCTGCTTCTAGGTGGATATCTTGCGCAATACATTACTTAGGACCAACCGATCCAACGACATGTGCATGATTGATCACTTTGCAACTACATGCTCCATCTTTCGACCCTTGGCCTATCGTTTCTCACTTATCTTGTAGTTGGTATGCACATTTACTTCCAATCAAATGTAAAGACCATTATTTTATTTAGACTGTAAAACTCCATGACAAGATAATAAATAAACTATTGAGCATTATAAGGGTCAGAATCTATACACAAAAAAATGGTAGCAGAACATATTACAAGATTAGAGATCTGCTCAATTACTTAATGACAAATAGTTAAATTGTGGTATTGCATATGTATGAAACTAAAAAATGAGCCTAATTAAGAAATTAGTGCATATCAGATCTTTTGTTTTGCCATAAATTACCAAACTTTAAAAGGGAATTTTTCCATTGTTTTACTGAAAAGAAATGATTTGGTGAGTGGAGAATAATGAAACAGAGGGAGGGAGAGAGAGAGAAAGCACACAGCACCAAGAAGGGAGAATCAGTGAGTGACCAAATGAGGAAAATATATCACTTGAGAGACAGAAAAAGTCCCACTAATGATTGACATATTGGCTTTGTTTGTAGCAGCCTATTGTCATTTTCATGTCTTTTTCTCCTCTTGCTATGCTCTCTCATCTTGCTTCTTCTGCAATTTTTAGTTTCTGTTTTCTTTATTCTGTACATGAAATAATTTTGAAAACTTCTTCTATATAAGTTTTCAAAAAAATTATACTACTTGAATTTTACTGCCTACACCAAAGTTAGAGCAAAAAGATTTACATCTCACTCACTCACTCACTCACTGTTATATTCACTGTTTATGAGAATGAGTGGTCATACCTCTACTCTCCTTTGTTAGATAAAGAGTTCAAAAGCTAAGGGGGTGAATGGTGGGTGGAGAGGGATCAGAATATGGTTATGTGTATTTTACTTTTATGTGGCAACAGATTGTGATTCTTTTTTCAAATCACTGTCTCCTCTGTCGATAAGAATCCCAACCCGGACAATCATCATTCCCCCATCCCTATTTCTAATTACTCATCCCAAATTGCATCAGCATCACCATTAGCTTTGTTTTTGTTTTATGACATTAAGTTTTTAAGTTCTTCTCTATTCATGCAGGTTATTTATTATTTGATGATGATGCTCTATTGAAATTCTCATATGTGCTTGATGGGACTCACTTGCCTTGAGCTGGCCTTTGCCTCTAAGAAGATTATCACCAATAATATCCTTTTTTTAATCAAATTCTCATAATCAAAGTGAGATGAAGTATGTGCCAGTTCTCTCAAATATTAATTCAAACATATAAGTTCGCCTTAACCCAAAAGCGATTTTTGGAATTACTGACGCTTTGACACATTCTTTAACTTGATCCCGCTTTCATTTCGGGATTTGTAAAAGAAATTAGTAAATGGGTTTAAATGTATATGAAAAAGTAACGAGGAAAAGAGGGATTGCATAATTAAGTACAGAGCTAGGTGAAAGGGTTAAAGCAAATAAAAGATTCAATGACAAGGAAGGAACAATGTATTGGGTTGGGATGCCATGCATTGTGCTAAAGAAAGAGTGGAGATGAGTTGCCACATTAGCCAATTAGCTGCTTAAAGAACCTTCTCTGAAAAAATATCACATCACCTTCCCTAATGAAGGATGTGCTCACTCAGAATAATTTAAACTTGTGAGCATTTGATGCAATCATATTCAAGTTTTTAGCTTTAAGGTTGCTTTCTCACTTACCTTTACACACATATTCCTTTCTTGCAGCATCTATCCTGCTCATCCTCCTTAAGAATCCTTTCCTTCATACACATTATTGAAAGCACCATCCCCACTATATAGCCGGCTTTTCCACAATCTGCCAGAAAATATGTTATCCATAGAAATGTTTGAATCCGACGATGATCGAGCCGCCATATCGATACAAGTTCATTTGCCAAACAAGGAAATTTTAAGCTTTTTATGTCTATTTTTTTTCTTGTGAAGATAAATTATTTATCTGGTAGTGAAAATATCTACCATCTTTTTAGATATTAGTTCCTAAAACATGCATTGCACCTAATAAATTAATACAATAAATTTTTAATTAAAATAGTGTCTAAAAAAATGAACATACAATAGTTAGATAGCTTAAAAATGATATACATTATTAAGTTCAGTGTAATCCATAAAAAATATATTAATTTACGTTTCAATATATATTATATGTAGTTGCTTCAAATTTTTTTAGTGTTTTTAATAATAAAATTTAATTAATAAAAAACTAGATTTTTTCTTACATTTTTTCATGCGTCCTGAGTATGTTGGGAAATTTTTTTTAATACACTCTGTTATAAATGTTTTCTTAACCCCCAATGATATAACGACATGTGCCGCATCATAATAGGAAACTCCCTACGCCGAGAAATGAGTGGAACCAACCTCGCTGGTCGGCCCCTATGGAGCTGGGATGCACAAGACCTGAGCTCATGAAAAATAGTTATGAGAGTGCAAGGAAAGCTTCGTCGACCCCGAGCGCAAAGTCATCATTACCCGCCGAAGGTGACGACCAAGGTGACACTCCCTCCTAAGCCCGAGTGCCTAACCAGTCTAATCGCTGTGGCAGAATGACAGGAGAGCCTCCATTTAGTCATCTCATAAGCACACCAACATTAAATACCCACTGGCCTTATCAAATGTCTTCTCTTTTCCATCCAATCAGTGCCGGGAAAGATAGATTTCGTGTCCCAAAAACTTCTTCAACACGCCTCCAAAAGATTCTTCAACATGCCTCCAAAAGGCTTCTTCGATGCACTACCCACGACCTCGAGGATTCTGGTATAAATACTTCCCTTAATCGTCAAAAGAGGTATGTCTTCTCTACCATAAGGAAATTATGCCAAAATATCAATCATCTACTGACTTAGGCATCAGATGCCCTTAGGCGGGGCAACCACCCCTGGTTCCTCACCTTTAGGGTTCTTTGTCTGCCTTTTGCAAACATCGAGGTCACAAAGAGATCCACCTAGGAAGAGGAGGATGTTCAGCAGAGAGGAAATATCACATACGACATCACTGTCGCAGATCCTACTAGAAGAAGAATTCCCATATTTAACAAAAAAGATAAACATCCGTATGTGGGAAACGACTGTAATTCCATTCTTGTTTAAAGCATTTGGAACTCTTTTCCTCCTACAGGGAGAGAATGGATATGGTATTCTACGTTAATGAAGCCCGAGATGAAAAGGAGGATTCACCCTTCCCCTTGTCGGTAGTGAAAATTTCTGCCATCATGGTGATTACCTGACGAGGGAACAAATTAGTGTTAGTCACCATTCAAAGGCTCATTAGCGGGACCGCCATGCACTCACAGAACCCTGGGGGGAAACTAACCAGAAAAGGGTGAAACTATCTTCTGACTCAGAGTGGGTGGCATCGCTCGGGGAAATCGAGACCAAAACAAATCTAGGTTGCAGATGGCTAGGCTCCCCTTTAGTAAGTTTTTGGTTGGGGTCATCCCAAGAGTACAATAGGAGAACAAGGTCGCTAGAGATCAAATGAAGGTGAAAGCCCCCTGGAAGTAATAAAATCGGTTCCGAATGAGGGAAGAAAATGCCAGCAAACATATAACTAGCCTCGGGTCATTCCCAGTTGAAATACAGATGTGTGCTTCATATCTCCATCGTGGTTGAAGCGCATGCCTAAGTCATCTAGCCCCCAGCTCATGTGACCCACTTCGGGATAAATGAAAAGACGATAAGCCTCACTGAAACTAGTAGATGAGCCCGTGGGCCAAACCTAATTTGGCACCCTGGTTAAGAAATGGGGATGGTCAAGACTATTTACACCGGCTTCTAAGGGGACCGAGCCCTTGACACTGGGGGCACGCCAACGTAACCCTCTGACACTGCCAAGCAAAGTGAATGAGCCAACAAGGAGGAAGTACCTGGTGAATGGTCAACTACCTAGAAGACGGTTTGAAGAAGAACTCAGAGGACCATGGTGGTCAATTCTTCTCCTGTCAGGATAACCGGAGAGGAAGGATCATGACAAACCCATACCTCTCCACGACGAGGATGTGGAGCTTAGGAGATCCTTCCATTGATGCAAAGATGCATCTCGGGAGGAAAAAATACACTAGGCTCAACAAGGGATGGAACCAAAACTAGGGAAATGAGGAGCCCGACCTCATTTGAAGGCATGCTACAACGTACGCTCGCTAAATCATAGAGCTAATTGGGATTCTGAGATGCCCCCATTGCAATGGAAGCATTAATAAATGCACAAAAGTTGCATAAGATTTATTTTAGGAATGTTTCTCCACTAACCCTCTGTAAGAGTAGAGGAAATAAGTTTCTTTTTTAAAACGATCAACGCCAAGGTGTAACAGATGATGAGACTACGTACTTAGAAACATATATTAAATAAAGGGAAGCGATAAACTCCTTTACAAAGTACGATGGAGGATTAAAAAGTGATGATTGTCGATGTGCTCTAACCCAACAGTTGGAATTGAAAAAAAATGATGATTGACTAAGTGCTCTAACTCGACAACTAGGATTAAACAAAAAGTCATGATTGGTTAGGTGCTCTAACCTGGTAGTCTGGATTAAACAAAAAGTGATGACTGACAATGCGTTCTAACTCGACAGTCAAGATTAAACAAAAAATGATGACTGGTGAGGTGCTCTAACTCGACAGCCGGGATTAAACAAAGAGTGATGACTGACAATGTGCTCTAACATGACAGTCGAGATTAAAAAGAAAGTGATACCTAGCTAGGTGCTCTAACCTGACGTTCAGGATTAACCAAAAAATGATGACTGGCGAGGTGCTCTAACCCGACAGTACAGATTAAACAAAGAGTGATTACTATTGAGGTGCTCTAACCTGGTAGACAAGATGAAATAAAAAAGTGATAACTGACGAGGTACTCTAACCCAAAAGTCAGGATTAAAAAAATGATGACTGGTGAGGTGCTCTAACCCGACAGTCGAGATTAAATAAAAGTGATGACCGGTGAGGTGCTCTAGCCCACCAGTCAGGATAAAATAACAAGCGATGTTACCAAACATTTCAGCTCGCATACGAGATCAAGGATCTGGCTAGAGCAGGAAAGTCTGGCTAGATATCAAGGTAAAATGATGTCTGTCGAGCACTTCAGCTCACAGATGTGACCAAATATCGAGTTAGAGTAGGAAAGCCTGGCTAGATATCAAGGTAAAATGATGTTTGTCGAGCACTTCAATTCATGAACAGGATCAAGGATCTAGCTAGGGAAAACACACTTGGCTAGATATCGACCAAGAGAAGTCTGCCAAGCACTACAGCTCAAAGACAGGATCAATGATCTAGACAGAACAGGAAAGCCTGGCTAGATATCAAGGTAAAATGATATCTGCCGAGCACTTCAGCTCACAGATGAGATCAAGAGTTTATCTAGGACATACACGCCTAGCTAGATATCGGCAAATATATGTCTGCTAAGTACTTTAGCTCACATACGAGATCAAGGATCTAGCCATAGCATGAAAGCTTGACTAGATATCAAGGTAAAGTAATATTGTCGAGCACTTCAGCTCATAGATGGGATCAAGGATCTAGCTAGGGCAGGCACCCCTGACTATAAGTCAACAAGAGATATATGTTGAGCACTTTTGCTATCAAGCGGGATCAATGATCTAGCCAGAGTAGGAAAACCTAGCTAGATATCAAGGTAAAGCGATGTCTGCCGAGCACTTCTGCTCGTAGATGAGATCAAAGATTTATCTAGAGAAAAAAAACCTTGTTAGATATCGATAAAGAGATGTCTATTGAGCACCTACACTCACAGACGGGATCAAGGATCAAGCTAGGGTAGTCACATCTGGCTAGATATCGATAATGTGATGTCTGCAGAGAACTCATGCTCGTAGACGGGATTTGAGGGTCTAGCCAGAGCGGACACGCCTGACTAGACGTCAAGGAAGGATATCCACCGAGCATTATGGCTCAAAAGCAAGGATAATGCTCTTTGATGAATGCCTTATCTCAAGGATTTATCTAGAAGTAAAATCGCCTGGATAAGCGATAAAGGAAAAGTCCTCCGACCAAGAACCAAAGGAATTCATCTTGCTTTCTAGATCGCCAAACCAGGAAAAAGCTCATCTAGGAGAAGCCATGCTTGACTAAACTTCAAAAAGAAAAACCCTCAGTGAGGAAGGTTCGCCCGACCATACCTCCTGGATAAGAGCATGAAAGACTTCTTAAAGTTTACGACAAGACCTAAATGACACGTGTTACGCCCCAATAAGAAACTCCCTACGCTGAGAAAGGAGTAGAACCGACCTCAATTGGTCGGCTCCTATAGAGTTCAGGACACACAAGACCTGAGCTCATGGAAAAATAGGAATGAGAGCGCAAGGAAAGCTCCGTCGACCCCGGGCGCAAAGTCATCATTACCTGTCGAAGGTGACGACCAATGTGGCTTCTTCAACACGCCTCCAAAAGGCTTATTTGACACGCCACTCATGGTCCCAAAGATTTAAGTATAAATATTGCCCCCAATCACCAAAAGAGGGATACCATCTCTACTCTAAGGAAAGTATGTAAAAATATCGATAATTTACTGACTTAGGCATCGGAAACCCTTAGACGGGTAACCACCCCTGGTTCTTCACCTTTAGGGTTCTTTTCTGTATTTTGCAGATGTCATGGGAGATCCACCTAAGAAGATGAGGACGTTCAACAAAGAAGAAAGATCACATACGACATCACTGTCCCAGATCCTACCGGAAGAAGGATTCCCAAATTTAACAAGAAAGATCGACATTCGTACTGTTAAAATTTTTGGCTAAAACACATTGTAACAAAGGAAGATATAAGACATGATTATAAAGTAATTATACAAAATATTACTGGATAATTGTTCATAACCCTAGATAAATAGTTTAAACTATTTAATTATCATGTTCGTAAAGGTTAGTTTAAGTATTTTTAAAAATAGTTTAAACAATATTATCTAAAAAGTTATACCTCTAATTATCATTTAGTTCAAAATTATTAATAATTTAATTTTAATATTTATGAAGTATAATTAAGAAATTACATGAAATGGCGATGGCATTTTATATATACTATATCTATCAAAATGTGGCCTAACGCGTAAAAAAGTCTTTATGTGGCATTATAGAAGGCATGGTGTAAAAAAAGCCATAAAAGGATGATATCTTCAGAGTGAAGCTGAATACCATATTTGGTCTTTTAGCTTTGATTGAATTCACTACCAACCAAACAGAAAAAGAAAAAGAGAAAAAAAATTAAAATTGTTTGAGGGTGAATTCGTCCAAAAAACTTTAACGTATTACTTCAAATCACATATATTTAAAAATGCTATTGATCGAAACACATTTTGATATGTGAAAATATTTCTAAAAAAACATATATTCCCCTAATATTTTCCTAAAATGTTTTTATAAGAACATAAATATGTTTTAAATATATGCAAGTGATTTTTAGAAAAATATATGTATTATAATTATGAACAAAAATTTATTATTTCAATATATAAAAAATTTATCGTCATAAACACGAATTAACACACTCTAAAAAATGGTCTTTTAGCTTTGAATGTTTTCATTGCCAGCCAAATATGGGGATTTTTCTATCATGCCATGGGTTTTCTCCGACATGATGCTAGGCCATTGTGGCCCTATGATTGCTTTTGGAGCAATCCGGGCCACACAAGCCCAGCCGGTAAAAAGTTTTTTTTTTAATTTTTTTGTTCATCAAATATGTATAGGGATTCACCAAATATGTATAGGGGTTGACTAAATATGTATTGAGATTCATCAAATCTGTAAGGGAGTTCACCAAACACGTATAAATTAATAATTCTTGGAGGGGTTCACCAAATACGTAATGGAGTTCGCCGAATACGTACTGGGGTTCATAAAATATGAACAAGCCAACTTTGTACGTATTTGGTGAACTCCAGTACATATTAGGTGAACCCCAATATGTATTTGGTGAATCTGACATATATTTGGTGAACCCCTCCAAGAATTATTAATTTGTACGTATTTAGTGAATCTCAGTACATATTTGGTGAATCTTGGTACATATTTGATGAATTTCAATACATATTTGGTGAACCCCTTCAAGATTTATTAATTAGTACGTATTTAGTGAACTCCAATATATATTTGATAAACCCCTAATGTATTGGGGTTAACCAAATATGTACAAATTAATGATTCTTGGAGGGATTCACCAAATATGTATAGGTGCACCAAATACGTAGAAATTAATAATTCTTGGAGGGATTCACCAAATATGTATAGGTGCACCAAATACGTAGAAATTAATAATTCTTGGAGGGGTTCACCAAATATGTACTGGGGTTCATTAAATATGTACTGATGTTCACCAAATATGTACTGAGGTTCACCAAATACATACAACTTAATAATTCTTGGAGGGGTTCACCAAATATGTACTAGGGTTCACCAAATACGTATAAATTAATAATTTTTGGAGGGGTTCACCAAATATGTATTGGTGTTCACCAATTGTGTACTGGGGTTCACCAAATACGTACAAAGTCAAATATGGTGAACCCCTCCAAGAATTATTAATTTTGTACGTATTTGATGAATCCCACTACATATTTGGTAAACTCCAGTACATATTTGATGATCTCCAATACATTTTTGGTGAATCTCTCCAAAAAAATATATTTTTAATTTTTGGTGAACCCTTCAAGATTCCCTTTGTACCCTGCTACGAATTTAGTGAACATCAAAAAACTTAATCCCCACTCTTTATCCTTCAAACGTCATTCTTCAACCTCCAAATGCTATAATGAATGTGCAAATCATCATTCTTTGTTGCCAAACGCCAGTTTATTGCCTCAAATTGCCAATTTACTCCCTAAACATCATAATTTAACAAGCGATCGCCTATGAGGGTAATAGACGCCAATTTTTTTGCCCTAATCTCCATCTTCACTAAATATCTAAAAATTAATTTTTTTTCTAATTAATTATCATACCCCAGACAAATCATCGATAAAAATAGAAAAAAACTCATTCTGTAAAATGTAAATATTCACCATATTCACTTATTAACTATGGATTCCATAAGCAATTGAACACTTATACATAAATTCGTTAAAAGTTATCATTGATAATGTTGTTGTACTTTTCTGACAAGTATTAAGCGAGACGTGTTTACATCATATATAATTATAGGTCATGATGTTATGATGGTCGGTGAATCTTATTAATCGGTTTGACGAACATGTATAACCCTTAAGGACGGATTTTACTGTTAAATCGAACATATCCACTAAAGTTTGTAATTAAATATTAAAATTTGAAATCTAACCTTTTATTTTATAATTATAACCCTATAAATATATTTGTCAAATCTAACTTTATTTTCTCATCAAAATTAACCCCAAACTTAAAAACCCATATTCCCCTTCTTAAAAATCTTGATACCCTCCCTTCCCCCCTTTCTGAACACGTCATTCATTTTCACTGAAACACTATACTCTCATCCATTCTTCTTTATCTCTTCATCTTCATCTCATTATAGCTCGAAATCCGTCCAACCCGAGCAAAATCCGTTGCAACACACAAGTCAAACCTGTAATCTCTCATTTCGCACATCCCTTACAACACACAAGTCAAACTCACGACCAACCCGAGCCAAATCCATCCAACCCACAACCCTATATCCTTCTAATATTGTATTTTTTTCACAAAAATGGCTAGAGGAAAGAATAAAGTTACAAAGGGAACGTTGAGTTCAACGGTGCAACCAAGTTTGAGTGGTTCAAAATGCTTGTACGATGCCACCGGTTACGAGGTGAAAAGAATCCATCCAAAGAATCGAAATCTTACTAGCCCTATTCTTCATATTGCTCCAATGGAGCATATATCTCACCCAAGCAATTAAGAAGTAAGTTTTTCTTTAAAGATTTTGAATTTTTATGTGTTATACGTGCTAACCTAAGAGATACTTGATTCGTTTTGCAAATTGGGTGTTTTTTATGTGATGATTGTAGAAATGTATGGTTGTTGGTATAAATACATGTGCTGGATGAAAAACTATAGTACTTTTTTAGTGCCCGTAAAGTATACGATGAAATGTCATAATGAATTATATAGTGTATTTTTATCATTGTCCGTAAGGTGTTTGATAAAATATCACATTGGGTCTACACTATATTTATATAAATCCACGTAACATGTTCAATGAGATACTATATCCCATCCAAGAAAAGAAAATGTAAGTTTATTTGGTGACAAATTTGGTTATTATGTGTTTTAGTGTTAAAACGCCAAACATTTACTTGAATCATTTTGAAAATTGGGTATTTTTTATGTGATGCTTCTAAAAATGTATGATTATTGGTAGTGATATATGTTCGGATGAAAAATTATAGTGTATGTTTATGTGCCCGTAAGATGTTTGACGAAATGTCACAATAGAAATTATAGATTATTGTTATTGCTTTCATTGATATATTTTCCTATGTAATACATCTTTCTTCACACTAATTTTTCATTGAGTCATAACTTAAATTTTGGTTTCCTAGGCTAAGTTCTATGAGAATGGTGTACGTGGTTTTGGGAACACCACACTGATACATACATGGTACAGTATGCTACCTGAAAATGTGAAAATGAACGTCGATGTTTTAAGGGTTTAGATACTTTATAAGTATCTTGAAAAAAAGGCAGATGGATCGAATCCTCTTGAAGAGCCTGGCCGAGAAATGGTGGGATACAACCCACACCTTTCATTTAGATGAAGTGGGTGAAATGACGATGACCCCACTGTACTTTGCTGCGATTACCAAACTTAAAGTTGCTGGTCAATAACTAAACTACGAATTGGATCTATACAACAACAAGAAGGCGCTGTGAAAGATAGTCGACAAACGTTGTCAGAGCTTTGAGAAAAAAAATAGTTATCAATGGATTTTGTATAAATATGTTAATTACGAGTATACTACTCCTGAGAAGGAGAAAATATTGACGAGAGTGTTTCTTCTTGTGCTTTTGGGAAGTATAATTTTTTGTGACAAGAGCAACAAAGTCTATTTGTACTTCCTCCACAACCTACAGAACATAGATGAGATACAAGAGTATAATTGGGGTGGTTCGGCGTCATCTATATTGTATTGCAATATGGATGCATTATGCCGCGCGAAAAATGTAGCGACTAAGGGTTTCTGGAGATCATGGGAGGTATGAGCTTGTGAATACTTTTGTGTTTTGCACTAAGTAGATCAGTGGGTGGTGTAGACACGTTCCCAAGAGCAGCACGTTGGATAGATAATGACTCGAGAACAAAGGATGTTGGTCACAACCTTAAAGAATTCTATATTAAACTTCGATATGTGATCCCCCATGAGGTATGTGTTTTATTTGATCAATTCCTATATGGTCCCCCCCTCTTGAGTATGAATAATGTTTTACTGGAAAACTATTTATTCTTTAACTTGCAGATCAACTGGAACTCTTGGGGAGAACGTGTAAACTTGTCGGACTATTGCCATGACAGGATACCTCCTACCACCCTCAGGATCTTGCTGCAAGTACCTGATGTTGATTATGTGAGTCATGATGTTAATATTTATTATCTAGTCATTAAATATCTTATTAACGTGCAATTCGGCCTGTGGCATGCACTGCAGGCATGATGTGCATGATTACCGGTCTAAGGTAATAGTTCTTTGATAAAATGTTGAGCGCGTGTGATATGATAGTGAAGGCGATGGAAAAGGCCAAAGAATCAATGTAAAATAAGGATAGGAAAATTGTAATCACCTATCTTTCTGTAATTGTTTTTTAGTTTGAAACCAAAATATTCAAATTTACTCTTACCTGACATTTCGAGTATGTAAACTTATAAACGAAGTTGCAAAGACACCTGCAAATGTATGAAAGTTAAGGAAACATGCATGGGGGTGATGATGAAGATGTTGAAGATGATGATGATGGCCATGATGACAATGGGGAAGATTCCGTTAATGATGATGATGATGAACATGATGATGACATCGATGAAGATAGTGAATCAGAACGAGAACATGAACGACATACAGAGCATTCACATGATGCTTCGTAAAAAAAGAGAAGCGTTGCACCATGACACTTTATCAACTTTTTATAGTCTCTTTCAATTTTAAACTTGATTCTAACTTGGTTGAGTATATTTTTGAATTTATTAAATTATGGATGCATTTGGTTGGACATATATATTATTGATATAAATATGTATTTTGATTGTGGAATTTCTAATATTTATGGGGGATTCTGTCGAATCGTTGTTTATAATTTTAAACTAGATTCAAAGTTTGGTCAGTATATTATTGTTTTTTTAAACTGGATAAAATTTTTAAACCGTCCTTCTATCGGCTTTGGCGATGTTGTTGAGAGTAGGAAGATATTGGAAGTGGAAGCAGCTTCTTTTGTGAATTGTTATGGTTGCAAAATATAAGAATGTTATACTCAAATTGGAAGTTTCAACAAAACAAAATATAAAGGAATTGACTGGCCATTCTTGAATGGCGTTTGGCCCGTTTCACTTGGACATGGGCCAAATGACACTGTGACTGGCGCTTGGGGTCCAAAAAGGACCAGTTGGAACCCAAACGCCATTCTTTAATGGTGACTCGCCATTCTTGAATGGCGTTTGGCCCAGTCACTGTGGCATTTGGCCCGTGTCAATACATTTACAGATTGTTTGGCATTTGGTTGGTGTCTGGTGGTTTTACAATTAATATGAATAATTACTCTTCGTAAACCACCTTTAAAATTCAAATTTTCACTCAAGTAAACTTACTCTCACTACTTCTCAATTGCTCTCAACTTCAAATACACTTGTTTCTTCAATTTCTTTCTTTGGATCTTCAATTTTCAACTCCAACTAAATGATCAGCTACGCCATAATGTTGGTGTCAGTCTAAGCCAAGATGATTACATGATCGACCAAGCTGGCGGTTATAAGAATGTGGGGTTCTTATGAATGGATCTATACAATAAGATGGACAAGCAACGAAGATCTTAGGTAGTCAAAACCTATTAAGAGGTAGCTATTGCTTTTTTACTACAAAATTGGAGATGGATCCGGATTTATATAGAAAATACAACATTGACACGAATAATCACCTAGAAAAATTGTTTTGGGCAGACTCAACATGCCAAGTTGACTATTACTATTTTGGTGATGTATTGGTGTTCGATACGACCTACAAGATGAATGCATACAAGAAACCGCTTGTGATTTTCCTTAGCGTGAACAACCACTACAAGACCACGGTATTTGGTTGCGCATTATTGGTTGATAAGACCGTGGAAACCCATCAATGGGTGTTGAGTACTTTCTTGGATGCCATAAAAAATAAGAAGTCACAATCGATCATTACAGATAGACATGTCTAGAATTATCGAGCGATGTGCATGCCACTATGCCGAATGATAATAATGATGATTCAACACCATCTAACGTGTAAGGTGCACACGCGACAGAGGTCTCCAAACAAGGTGCGTCTCCATTCAATGTGCAAGGTGCGTATACATTCAATGTGCAAGGTGCGTACCAATTCAATGTGCAAGGTGCATACCCATTCGACCCATCTGAGTACCCACCACCATTCAACGCACAAGGTGGGTACCCTACGTACAACACAAACATCTCATACTGATATAATATCCAATATCCCTCGCTGTAGTAGATGTACATTTTGGTATTAAAATCTGCTTATTTATAATTGTACACAATAATTCTGAAAAATCTGAAGATGATCATTGTATACAACAACTTCAAAAATTTGCTTATTTATACATGTACACAATGACTCTGCAACATCTATTTATCATCACTGTACACAATTACTTACAAAAACTTATTTTATTTATAGTTGTACCCAATAATATACAAAATCTGTTTATCATCCTTGTACACAATAACTTACAAAACTTACAAAAATCTATTATCATTACACCATAATAAATAACAAGTAATGACAACCTCAAATGAGCAAATCCAAAGCAATTAGAAAATTTCCAATTATAGAACTAAAAGAACCGGAAACTACAACAAACAAAAAACAAAGCTCTCAAGTTTAAAAAAATGTAAACAATATCTGACATATTAGCTAGAAATGATAGTCGCGAACAATTTCTGCCCTGGTATCATCCATATATCTCAAGACTCACGCACCACAATCGCTCCTCCAAACGTGATAATAAGTGCATCATTCAAGGATGAAGGAAGCCCTATCAAATTCGTGATCAGTGAATTTACCCATTTGATTGGGTGACCACTTGGGGTGGCCTTGAAATTTTGAATGAAGAGAAGGTTGTTGGCGGAGGCAACAAGTCTATAAGCTTAGCCCTAAATATCAAGGCCATACCTTATAACTAGAATTTCATTCACAAAACATAGAAAGGTAATCAATGTCAAAATCATACATGGTATAAGACAAATTACAAGTCATGATGAGGGTTTGAAACATACAATCATTTTTACCTTTTCGATCCGTCCCGCGTTAAGTCGGCCATCTAGCAAGATGTCCTATATGGTGACTTCCTAATCCATGATGGAGATCTTGGTCATAAACTAATGATCTCGACCATTATGTACCAGAATACATATCTAGATTACACAATACATTTACACAATCATACTAAGTCAAAATTTAATATCTTAACAACATTAAATTTGTTTACTGTCATTTCTAGCTCAAGCGTTGACACGTATCTATCCACTATCTTGTGTTTCCTTACAAAATTAGGAAGCTCTACTAATTTTGAAACACATTGACTCTACAGTGGCACAATAAAATATACAACGTACATACAAACCTAAAATAAGGAGATTACTGAGTAGTAGATACTCACAACAAAGAGTGTGGGAAGAAACAATAATCGGTTGCTCACCGACGCACGAGAAGCTTCCCAGGTCAAAATGATGACAAACAAGTCTATAAGGTCGGAGCCAAGCCAATTTTCTGGACTGAGATTGATGAGTGTGTTTCGCACTCATATTTTAGATAATCTTAACTTTAATTTTGTTGGTTCTTTTAGAGTTATTGTTTGATTTATTTTTGTTTTATTTTTATTTTTGAAGGTAAAATATTTTTGTGCATTTGGGTTGATTTTAAAAGACTCAGAAGGCAAAAATGCAAAAAAAATCGAGAAAATGATGGGTCTAGGCAGAAGGACCAACGTCACAATGGGACGTCGTGACACTGGATGCAAGCAGCTGCCAGTACCTGGGCCCTAGGCTCTACCTTCCTAGTGCCCCAACACCTGGGCGTTGACTAGCTATGCAGTAAGCCAGCGCCGCAACGCTGGCGTGATAATGTTTTCCATATTTTTTCTTCTATTTTATGATTATCAAACCCTAGTGTATAAATAGAAGATTTTGAGTCTTTTAGAGGACTTCTTGGATGTGAGAGGTAGAGGAGAAAACTTTTGGGAGAGGAAACAAAGACAGATCCAATCGGGAGACAGATCTAAACTTCAATTCATCCTCAAATATAGTTTTTTCTTCTCTTTTCCTCTATGTTCAAGACTATTATTAGGATGTTTTCTTATTCTAGTGTATTCTGAATTTCTTATCTAGGCCTATGACGTAACCAAACCATAATTATTCATAAATTTTGATTTTGAATTCAATCGATATTTATTCAGTATTATTGAGTGTAATAATTTATTCTTAATGCTTGTGATCATCTGGCCAACTATTATATGATTTTGAATTTAATTCTGAGGCTGAGAAATGATGATTAAATTTTCTCTTTGTTTATAACATCATTAGAATTTTATAAGTTAGAAAAATTATGGATCTAGTGTAGTAAGTATAATTTTTTGTGCTTAATGAGTTCAATTTATTTAATCTTGATAGAGATGTGGGATTAGTATGTTTTATTTATTGTTATCAATGCTTGAGAAACATTGATAATTACTTTAGAAAAATTTGATGTCAATTTGATAAACATTGATTGCTTGAGTTTTAGAATTTTGAGCATGTTGGTTTGGTGAAATCGGAATCCCTAGATCTTTTATCTATTCAAATTTGATTTTTCTTATCTTTATCAAATCTTTATTGTTTTAGTTTAATTAGAATTTTAGTTTAATTAAAACTCATAATTTTTCATCATTCTCAATTAGAATTAAGGTCTAGTTAATTTCAATATTTAATATCAATCAATCATGTGGACGATACTCTATTTTTATATAAATTTATTACTTGACAACGATAGTGTACACTTGCACTATAAAAAAATCGTAACAGAGATTCTTTAGCTCTCTTCGCTTAGCATGGAGGCTAGAATGTCTAACGAGATAATCACTGCAAAAGACAAATAAAAGACAAAAGTATCAAAATTTAGAAGTGATGGTGTGTCAAATTTTGTTAGATTAGTGACTACCATATATCCTCTAATCTTTTCTAAAAAATATACTCCACTAAACGTTCATCTTTCACTTCTAGTGGGTCCTGAAACGTGTACGGACCCACCTTAAATACCTTCTTGTTGCATTTAGTGATCAGTTTACCCTTCAAATAGGGTGAACAGAGTAGAGGATCATCTCCTCATCTCTCGAGTGTTGTTCAACTGCATCGGGAATTAGCTTTTGGTAAACTTGGACAAGACTCGTTTGCCCTAGCAAAACACCCCCCCCCCCCCAGGTAAGGTGTTAGATTAATAGTTAGAATATACATGTTATATATATAGAAAGGATGAAATAGGAATAAACATAATAATACCTTTCGACGTCCTTTAGTTGTTCCAGTCATAGATGGTTTCCTGACCAATAGCAGGTTAGTGAATACATTGTCTGAAGCATCCAGCGTGATGCACCTTTATATAAAGGTGATCGGTAGCTCTTCTCCATGGGCGGGACTCATATCATCATCAAAACCTCCTTGTTTTTTACCTTCAACCGGGGTGACGCGTGACTCATCGTCTTGAGCTCCAGACTTACTAGTGTCCCGTGCCAAAAGACTCGTCAAAGTTGTGCATATATGCTCTTGGACGGCCATCATCTTTCTCTGCGCGACTACTAATTGTGAAATCTCCTCACTCATGGAGCTAGACTCTACCTGAAGAGTCGTCCACATGGAGTTGGACTCCGTCTGAAGAGCGATCACTTGAAGCACCTAGCCGGACGGCTTGCTCTTCAGGTAGATCTACACACACGTCTTCACGAACGTGCTTACGTTCGCAGTCCTCCCGAACCTCGCGATTGCCTGGAATGGCTTGCATGATTGTTTCGATCTATATAATACAAATATATATGAATTAGTAATAAATAATCAATGGAAATATAACCAACCAAATTTGCAATATTCTAAAACCCTTACCGCATAGATTTTAGGCCAAGCTTCTCCTCCCCTTGATTTTACAAAATAAATCATTTTTGCATTGGCTGGTTCAAGTCAACATAGTAGATAGCACAAGCTAACTTCTCCAGATAAAACAACTGCAATGAAATGAACTTATTAGCAAATATACGTATGTTATTATGTGAAAGTAATACCAATGTACACTAAATATATTACATGTATAAATAACAAGCATCCGGTAATGCTATTGTGGTGGTTATTTTGATACCTTGCGACACCATCCATAAAATCTTTAAAACAAGTAGAAGCACAATTCTTTTGTTGGATGGTTGTGGGTGGCTTTACAGCGTGTAGCCATGAATGACTGATGATTGGTTTTGATCGAGGAGATAATAAAACCCCGATAGTGTACAACACAAAGGCTTGTCTCCAATAGTCACTGTCAGACTCCTCAATCAAGAATTTTGACAAGGCGTTCATCGGAATATCTGTTGGGGGTTATGCCCTCAAAACATGTGTATTGATATTTTGATATAAAATTTAAAGAGGATTACATTTTTCTTATAGCTGTTCTTTTAAATTATTATTGAATAATTTATATAAATATATGAAAATTCCATATTTATTAATGGGACTATGATCTTGTATTAGTATGAGATGATTAAGATGATAGATAATGAATAAAATTGTCAACAACATATTAAAGTATGAAATCTTGAATGAATGGTTGCTAGTACGGTTCACTAAGCATTATGAATGTGTGTGATCTAGATCAGGATAATTGATGTGGATAGACATCTTAGTGAAAGTACTTTATATAATAAGATTATATATGACATGACCGATGTGAATTAATATCTTCATTAATGTGCATTTATCATAAAAATTTAATACACATCAATTCGATGATCATATGTAGATCACCCGGAATCCAATGTAGTCATGAACTCCTATGCATGTATACTGGATCTTTTGATTCACTCGTTCAAGTCTTTTTGTTAATCAGGCTAGTGACTTTTATTTTGGAGATTCAGTGATGTGGATGGCTGGAGTCATGATTTTATATGGAATCTAAACTTTCCTAACAGATTGTACATTAGTTTCCTTAAGTGTTAATTCTGGAACTGAATGATTATTGAGCTCAAATTATAATAAGATTATAAGCTAGCAATTCACTAGTGGATTAATGATACTTAAATATCAATAGGTAATTAGAAGGATAAAATGGTAATTTTGACCGGTTCTAATTTACGAACCAATTATTGGAGAACAGAACTACATGAAATGATTATGTAGTGAACTACATGAGAATACTCTGTAAATACATTCTATAATCTCCAAAAGTGCAATTCCATATTTATAGTGGAGTAATAATGAATTAATAAATAAGATTATTTAATTAACGAGTTTAATTAATAATCTGATTTATTGAAGCTTCGGATTATAGGTTCATGGTCCCAAGCCATCCCTATACTACGCTGTCTAGGGTGTGAATATTTCAAGATATGAGAAAATGACTAACTTACAAAAGAAATTTTTATTTTGGAGCAAGTATATAATTATGAGATAATTATGTGTGATTAATTATTTAAAAATTAATTAATTTAATTATTTATATATATAAATATAATTTTTGAAAATTATATATATATCTCATTAAGTGAGACAGAATACCTAATTTGTGAAATTAGATAATTAAATTATTATTAGATAATCATTTAAATCAGCTAAATTTGTTATTTGTAAAATAACATATACACTAGTTGTTATAGATAATCAGACATGTTAATTTTAAATAAACTGATATCTAGATAATTATCTGATTAAAATAAATATTTAATTTGCAATAATTGTCACGCGTCAATCACTGATATGGTATCAGAAATTGACATGAAATACGGTGGTGCCACGCGGCACTACAGTAGTGAGTGTGCAACACTGGAGTGCTACATGGTACTGTAGTGGTGTCGTCAGGCACTGTGCTGGCTCACGGCACACTGCAGTGCCATGTGGCACTACAGTTGTACACAATTGCAGTGGGTCCCACTACAATTGATAATTTTATAATTAAATATTATTTCAGTGTATCCCTAAAAATCCGATACACCATTATCTAGAATATATATAGATATTATTCTAATGGCCTTGGTGGTTGAACGGAGAGAAGAGAACCAGTTGATCAGATCATCAATTCGTCAATCAAGAGTTAAATTGAGAACACGATTGGTGTCAGAGAGATTTTGTTCTTTGATTAAATGTTAATCAATCTCTAAAAGAATAATCATCACGTTCTTCTAGAGAATTGTCTTACTAACGTCCTTATCGGTAAATCTCTAGATTTCATGTGCTGAGAACATCTAGAGACATAAAAAATGTCTTGTAATATTTTACGTGCTCACACATCCTAGTATGTTGAGGATTGACTTGAAAGATCTTGGTGTGGATCTCGGAGTCTACTGATCGTTGGAACGATTTTGTGAGAACGAAGGATCGATCAGTTTTTGCAAGGACACTTGATATAGACTACAAGAGGTATATGATTCATAACCTTGTATGTTGTAGATATATAATGGATCATGGCTGATTGAAAAAGAGTTTTCAATAAAAAATTTATTTGGTTATCGTGGCGTTACACAAGTTTTGTTTTATTAAAAAAATCATTTTTGTTAAAAGTTAAATCTTTTAAAAGGCCACACGCGTCTACGCTTCTGCCGCACAAGCGCCGCGACGACCAGCAAGTGTAATCAGATCGGTGTATATATATATATATGTTAAATGCTGTGGTTTTCTTTCATTATTCATATAATATAATATATGTATGATAATGGACGGTCATGTTTTTTGAATGTACAAAAAATAATGGATCGTTAATTGTATGGTGATTATTGGGTTAGGCTTTGTTTTAATTTTTTCTAGATTTTGTGTAAACCGAATAGAGGTATAAGAATTGTTGTAATTTTATTTTGAATATTATTGTAATTATTTTGAATGCAAGAAGACGAAAAACACACGAAACGAATTGCAGAATTTTGCTGTTCACGTGAAAATATTGTTCATCCCGTGAAACACTGTTCATACCGAAAATTTATTGTTCTGACGGAGATGAACAGTGTCGCTGGTACTGTATCGGCGGTGAACAGTAGCTATCATCGTGGCAGGTGGCTGCCGGCAGTGAGATGAGCAACGGTGGTGATAGGTGGCGATCAGAGAGTCCTATCGTCGGTGACAACTATTGTCATGTTTTAAGAAAATTTTCAACAAACCATGCAATCAACTCTATCACCTAAGTGTTTCATTAAAACCCAAATTCTTTTAATTATCCATTTAAATTTTGAAATTGATGTAATTTTAATATTAATTAATTATTTTTTATTTTATGAAAATGAAAAATGAAAAATGTTTATTTGACTAAGTCAAAGTCCACTATATTAAAATGGATAATTATAGAAATTATTTTAATTGAGAAAAATAGTTTTTCTAATTAAAAAGAGTTTTTTTCAAAACTTGAAAATTATGAAGATAGATATCAGGAGGAGAATGCAATATTTGAGAAATATGTATTCTTGAAATCCGCTTTATAATTTTATTTAACTGTTAAATAATTGTTTAATTGTTATGTTTAATATCATGTTCATGCATTAGTCGATCACATGTCATACATGAAAATTTCACATAGTTTTATTTAATCATGCATCCCATCTGTAGAATCATGATTTATTAGAATTGTCCTAAAATATTTATATGTATTACTTTATGAAATCAATTACATGTAAACTGCTAATCACACCACACTAAAGGCTATATTAAGTTTTAGGTTAATCGACTTTAGTAAAAGAGTTTTATTAAAGTTTGATGAATATAATTAATTAGTTAATCTAAGTTCACCTAATTATGACTTAGGCGCTTCAAAAAGTTAAGTGAACTTAGGCCAATGAGATTGGATTAACTAATAATTAATATTCATAGGGTTATTATTTGAACTAGTAATTAATTTGAAATTAATAGATTAGTTAAAATAAAAACACATTATCTTAAAATAGTGAGTGAGAGAAGGTTGACATGTCAATGTAACATATGGTCTCCATCATTAGTACAACACCGTGAGGTGCAGCGAGGGCCTCGAGATGGATTTGTTTTCATCCCCCTAAGGAAGGTTTCGAGCTATATCATACCAAGATTGGACTTCTTAAAAAGATAGGAGGAAGTGAAGTAGTTTTGTTTTGACTGACCCTAAGGTGACATATTCTAAATGAAGTCATGAAATCTGAACTGATGGGTTACACTCACAAAGTCACAATTAAACTTTTATGTGGATAGTTGTGACTTGACCAAACAAGCGATATCTTATAGTTAAAAGAGAAAATATGAGATATTTTAAATTTTAATTAATAGGGATGAGAATGTCTCATAGACAGTCTGAGATTAATCTGACCGACCCTAATGTGACACATTAATCATTGGGTTGTTCTATCGTGATTAGTAAATGCTAAATTTATGTGTTTATTATGATTGCATTCATACATCACGTTTACTTTTTAAATTCTAGATACTTATCAATTATATTGAATATGTATGTTTTAAATTTCAGTTATCAATATTATGTCTACTATGGGCAACTCTGTTATTGAATGGTGATATTTTGTATGTTAGAAATCAAATATGAACTTAATACTGATTTGTGATAACCATAAGTTCATTCTTACTGAGGAATATCCTGAGGAGCCCGCTGCTAACGTCCATAATAATGTTAGGGACAAATATGATGCTTGGATCATATCAAACAACAAGGTGAAGTGCTACATGCTTGTGAGCATGAATGATGTTCTGAGAACCAAGCATGAAAGCATGGAGACTACCTATAAAATTATGGAATCTTTATAGGCAATTTTTGGGTAGTAGTCCGATCAAAGTCGTCATGAGGCCACTAGGAGCTAAATGACAACTAAGATGAGGAAGGGTACTTCTGTTTGAGAACATATTTTGAACATGATCAACATAATGCACAAGTCAGAAGTACATGAGGCGACCATTGATGAGCGGACTCAAGTTAGCATCATATTAGAATCGCTCACACCAGCTTTTTCTGCATTCACGATCAACTATGTTATGAACAAGTTGCAATTCAACATGACCTAGTTGTTGAATAAACTATAGACTTTTGAGTCACTCAACCTTAAAATGACCAAAGAGGGCGAGACAAATGTTGTCGAGCAAAATCATTCTTCCAATATCGTTAAGAACAAGAAAAGAAGAAGAACAATGGTAAGGACAAGAGTAAGAACAAAAGAGTAAAGAAAGTCAAGAGATTGCCGAAAGCCAAGAAAAACAAGAAAGAGAAAACCCAAAGGAAAGTGTTTCTACTGTGGGGTTGAAGGTCATTAGAAGAGAAACTGTAACAAGTATCTCTCTGAGCTGAAAAAGAAAAGTAAATATGATTTACTTGTACTCGAAGCTTGTTTAGTGAAATGTGATTTGTCATCCTAGATACTTGATTAAGGATCCACTAACCATGTATGTTCTTCTTTGCAGATGCTTGATTCGTCAAGGGAGCTGGCTGATGACGATGTCGTTTTGAGAGTTGGCAGTGGTGCGCTCGTGTCAGCTAAAGCATTAGAGATAATCCGTTTACTTTTTAGATATAATTACTTAGTTTTGAATGATGTTTATTATATTACTAGTTTTTTGAGGAATTTGTTTCTCTTTCATTTTTTCCAGAACATATATTCGAAGTTTCTTTCATTAATAAAGATTTTATTATTTCTAAGAATGGATTCGATATCTGTCATGTAAAATTATAAACGGACTGTATATACTTAAACTGACTGAACACGCATTAAATAATTCTGAATTATTGAAAATAGCAAAACCTAAAAACAATAAATGACAAAAAGTTTCTCATGATGATAACACATATTTATGACATCTTAGGTTGGGACATATTAATCTAGATAGGTTAAACAGGTTAACAAAGCATGGTGCTCTGAAAGGGCTAAAAGTTGGAACTCTTCATGTCTAGAAGGTAAAATGACCAAGAGATCTTTCATAGAAAAATGCCAAAGAGCCAAGGAAACACTTGATTTAGTACATACTGATGTCTGTGGACCGATCAATGTACAAGCTAGAGGTGGGTATGAGTATTTTGTCACTTTCATTGATGACTACTCAAGATATAGTTATGGTTAACTAATGCATCAAAAATCTAAAAAATTTGAAAAGTTTAAAGACTGGCTGAAGCTGAAAAGCAATTAGGTAAATCATTGAAAACCCTTCGATCTGATTGAGGTAGTGAATACTTAGATTTAGAATTCAAGGATTATTTGCTGGAGTGTGGAATCCTATCTCAACTTACAGCACCTGGAACATCACAGCAAAATTGTGTTGCAGATAGGAGAAAACAAACCTTATTGGATATGGTTATGTCGATGTTAAGCTACTCATTATTGTCACTTACATTTTGGTGGTATGCACTATACACAGTAACTTGCATTTTGAATGTAATGTCCTCTAAGTCTGTGAGCAAAACGTCTTTAGAGTTATGAAATGGCTTCAAACCTAGTTTGCGTCATTTCCTTATATGGAGGTGTCCAGCTCACATTCTTAGACCCAAGACTGAAAAGTTAGACTCAATGTTTGAGGTATGCATATTCATTGGCTATACTCTAGAGACTAGAGGTGGGTATTTTTATATTCACAATGATCAAAATATGTTTGTATCAACAAATACAACCTTTCTTGAGCATGACTATATGGAAAACTACAAACCTCGTGGCAAAGTAGTTCTCGAGGAATTAGCGAATGATGAATCAGACCACCTTCAATTTCTGCTGATAAATGACAAACCAAAGAAACCACAGTTCCTGCAAAGGAAACCCCAGTGCAACGTCGTAGTGGGGCGGTTCAAAAACAACAAGTTTGCTACGAACTAGAGGCACATGTCCTAGTGCCAGGCACTAATGATGATGATTCATTATCTTATAAAGAAGCAATGGATGATCCTGAAAATGAGAAATGGTAAGATACCATGACCAGGAAATGGAATCTATGTATTCTAATTCTGTCTGAAAACTTGTAGATCTACCTGAAGATATCAGGCTTATTGGATGTAAATGGATCTTCAAGAAAAAAGAGAGGTGTAGATGAGAAAGTAGAGATTTTCAGAGCTATACACAAAGGGAGATAGTCGATTATGAAGAGACATTATCCCATGTAGCCATGCTAATATCCATTCGCATCATTTTGTCCATAGCCGCTAGTTTTGACTATAAGCTATGACAAATAGACGTCAAAACAGCTTTTCTTGAATGACTCTCTTGAAGAAAGCATCTATATGATGCAACAAGAAGGGTTCGTATAAAAAGGGCAAGATCTGAAAGTATGTAAGTTACTTAAATTTATTTATGGATTAAAGTAAGCATCTAGATCTTGAAATCTTATCTTTGATGAGATTATAAAATCGTATGGCTTCCAGCAAAATGTTGATGAAGCCTGTGTTTATAAATACACTAAAGATAAGATAGTGGTTTTCTTAATTCTTTATATTGATAATTTTCTAGTCATTGGAAATGATGTAGAAACTTGGTCAAGAGTAAAGAAGTGGTTAGCTGAGAAATTTCAAATGAAAGATTTGGGAGAAGCGAGCTATGTTCTAGGCATCCGAATCCTAAGAGATAGAAAGAACAAGTTCTTGACACTTTCTCAGGTATCTCTGTATTGATAAGATGTTGAAGAGATTCTCTATAAAGAATTCCAAGAAAGGTCAACAACCGACCAGACATGGAGGAAGAGGATATGAGAAAGGTTTCCTATGCTTCAGCAGTTGAAAGTCTCATGTACGTCATGTTATGTACGAGACTGGACATCTGTTATCCAGTGAGAATTGTCAGTCGTTATCAATCGAATCCAGGTTTGGAACATTGAATTGCAGTAAAGCACATTCTCATGTATCTTATGAGAATGAGTAACTATATGCTTGTTTACTCAAGTGGAGACCTGAACCCCACTAGATATACTGATTCTGATTTTCAATCAGACAAAGACAGTCGAAAGTCGACATCTGGATCAGTATTCACCCTAGGTGGAAGAGCTATAGTCTGGAGAAGTATAAAATAATCTAGCATTGCAGATTCCACTATGGAAGCCGAATATATAGCGACTTGTGCTGCGAAAGAGGCGGTATGGCTCAGAAAGTTCTATTCTGATATGGAAGTAATTTCAGATATGGACAAGCCACTGATCCTGTACTGTGATAACAGTGGGGCAGTAGCAAATTCTAAGGAATCGAGGAGTCACAAGAGGGGCAAGCATATAGAGAGGAAATATCATCTTGTAAGAGAGATTGTGCAACGAGGGGATGTGACTGTTATGAAGATAACATCGGAACAAAACTTGACTGATCCTTTTACAATGATACTTCCTCACGGCACTGTGCCTCATGGCACACTACAGTGTCATGGCATTGTAGTTGTGCACAATTGCAATGGGTCTCACTGTAATTAGTAATTTTAAAATTGAATATTATTTCAATTTATCCCTAAAAATCTGATACGCCATTATCTAGAATATATATAGATATTATTCTAATGGCCTTGTTGATTGAACGGAGAGGAGAGAATCAGTTGATCAGATCATCTGTTTGTCAATTAAAAGTTGAATTTAGAACACGATTGGTGTCAGAAAGATTTTTTTCTGTGATTAAACGATAATCAAATCTCTAAAAGAATAATCATCACGTTCTTTTAGAGAATCGTCTCACTAAAAATTTTCTCATTAAATCTCAAGATCTCATGTGTTAAGAACATCTAGAGACAGAAAAATGTCTTGTAATATTCTACATGCTCACACACGTCCTAATGCGATGATAATTGATTTGGAAGATCTTGGTGTGGATCTCGGAGTCTGCTGATCGTTGGAGCGGTTTTGTCGGAACGGAGGATCGATCAGCTTTACAATGACACTTGATACAAACTAAAAGAGTTATATGATTCCTAACCTTGTATGTTGTAGATTTAACTATAAATATATAATGAATCCTGACTGGTTGAAAAAAGGTTTTCAATAAAAGTTTTTATTTGGTTATCGTGGTGTTGTGCAAGTTTTATTTTATTAAAAGATTCATTTTTGTTAAAAGTTTAATTTTTTGAAACGCCACGCTCCTCCACGCTTCCACCACGCACGCGCTGTGATGACCAGCACTATCACCTTTAGCGTTCGCCCACTTCAACTTTAGATCTTTTATCTCATTCACATCACCATCGAATTTGATCTCCTGCCCACCGTCAAAGATGCCCAGAATAGAAGTCACATCATTTGTAGTCACGTTGAATGTCGACCCATGGACATTCAACATGCAGGTGACTGGATCAAAGCAACCTAATAGTTGCTGCAAGAAGTTCCTATTCAACTTGCGGCATTTAATATTCAACAACCCTTCGAATCATATCTCCATGACCACTCTCCTCTTCCGCTTATCAAAATTTGCAACAAGATCCATAAATTTCTCAAGTGTTCAGCGTGTGAGCAACTTTTGTTTAAAGGAAGGCCTCCTCAGGTGATTAGGAGCAGGTTGTTTCGCTCCGTTTTTAAGGGTATGGATTTCATTATCCATGAAATAACTAAGTTTCGCTTCCTTCGTCATACTTTTCCACAATTTACCTAGATCTCTTCATGTCTACATATCACAAAGTCACTTAAATTTCAATCAAAATTTATCAATTCCATGTTATAATGTAATGTTTGTTTAAACATACTTACTTTTTGACCCCTAATCTCTCCACCTACCGCCCTAATTTTAGCACATTCTTTCGCACTGTTTTAATTATTAAAAACAATATTAACATTGCAACAATTGATATGGAAATATGTAACATTAAATTGATGATCTCATTAATCACTCACAGGTATTCAAAGAAACCATTTTGTGACTTCTTCGCGTTCACATTTGTGTTAGCCATCTGATATATATGTTACTATAATCAAATTTAGCTCTGTGACAATGTCTACTCATCATAATTATCCATGATATTAATTTATAATAGATTGAGCATCATCTAGTAAGAATGTTAAGGTCATATGTACCATTAAATTAATGGCATACTAATGTTATGTTCTTGTATACATCTTCCCATATTATGTTATTAATCAGCTTTATGAAATGACTATTTGAGATAATGAATTAATTGAAAGTGGCATGTATCAACAATCTTAATAAATGATAAACATGATGTGTAAAGAATTTAAGGAATGTAAGAAACTTAGTTGATCTAATTGCAACATGCTCTTCTCCAAGTTTTTTCACAATTTATCATGTTAAAAGAATCATATTAGTAATTTTTCACCACGTAGATAAGCTAGTTAAAAAATCTATAAATGTGAAAATCTTTATAATCATATAAAAATGACCCTGATCATGTTGTTCTCTCTAAAGTAGGACTTTCCCTTTTATTTGATTGCTTGAAAGATAACATGTACAATAGTATTATAAGAAAATGATAACATGTACATTATGTATTTATCTAATAAAAAACTCACATCTAAAAATAACATTGTTTCTATGAAAGTAGACTGACCTCAAGTAATATCTACTTCCAACTATAATATTATGTATAGAAACATGGAAAAGGAAAAACATGATAAACTAGTCTACAAACATAGCAAAATCCATTTGATTAAGTAAAACTAATTTAAGCTAATGATATTGAGAAAGAAATTCTGATTAGTTCAAAATCCAGAAGTAAATGACAAACAACTTTGTAAATGTCGACAAGTCTTCCCTATTGATGACCAATAATCAGGAGGTTTCATCTGAAAAAAGTAAGGAGGAACTTTTATAATTGAATGAAATCAAAATCTAAAACAAAATTCAGCACATAGTAGACCATCGTTTACATTGTCATAAACTGAAAAAGAAGAATCAACTTTCCTGTAAAAAAACTCACATCTAAATTAGAATTAGTTGATCGGAAAAATGATGCAATTTGGAGGGGAAATAATGAACTCAAATCTATTTGGAATTCACACATAAACATAAATGGGAAGTTGACATTTTTGTTCTTTTTTGTCTGAACAGAAAATATTCATTTTAACCAAAATGACCTTCTAAATTCAAGTACCATCTAACAGTAAAGAGAGAACAAAAATCTCACAAAGACTTATCATAAATTGTACATTTGTGGTTTTGGTAAATAAAAAAAAGAACTATTCTCTAGTCTCACATGTAAAGGTACCTTTCTAAAATATATTAAAGACGTATTTATAATTTGATTGGTGTTCATAGACCTAAAGTGGATTTCATGGAGTCATTCCCAATTCGGTACTATTTTTAGAAAATAATAACATGTTTTGTAAATTGTATATAATCAAGTCATTCTCCATTTATGGTGAGACACATGCTTGTGATTCTAATTAGCAAATTATCTAGATTTTAAAACAGCTATCATCTATTATTTTCTATATAGTTCTGTGAAGGCACATGGCATTTCATCTTCTTCCCTACTAGACTTCTTCTCCAACCCGACTTCTACAACAACCTACATCCCAACTCCTTCCTCTGCGAGTCTTATCTCTCCAACGAACCATAAATAAAAAAATTAAATAGACAATGACTAAATCAAGCCTAAATCAAACCCTAAATCTAAATAAAGCATAAATCAAGCAGAGCCAAAATAAACAAGACCTAAATCAAGCCATAAATCCAAATATACCTAAATCTAAACAGAGCCTAAATCAAAACAGGCTAAATGGAGAATAATGAGAGAGGGGGAGAGAGAGAGAGAGAGAGAGAGAGAGAGAGAGAGAGAGAGAGAGAGAGAGCAGACGACGAGATAGAGCTACAAAGAAGAGAGAGAGTTAGACCAGTTTGGTGAGTTTGAGGATCCCTCGAAGGAAGCTTGGGTGAAAATGAAATTTGCCAAAAACTGGGTAAAGCTTCTCAGGAAGCTTGAGGTGAAGATATAATTTATGAAAATTTTGGTGAAACAACTTGTACCTCATGTTGCAAAGGGATTTAATCCCTAAACTGATCTAACGAATGAGATTAACCTGACTAGATCCTACGACCAGGATCAATCCTAGCATCAATGCCGGGAAAAGAATCCTGACATTGGAGAGGCACCCAAATACAAAGGAGTAAACATCTTAAAAAGGTAAAACATAGCAATAAGTTATGACAAAATAGTAATATAAAAAAAAAAAAAACAAGCACCATCTCGTCAAGATCTTGAATAGTGAGCTAAAAATCACATATTGGCATTGCCATATCAATGCGTTTAGTTTTCAATGCATCTTCTCGTTTGCCCTTTATATATTATTAGGACCTGTTAAGAAAGTTCAAAATTCCTATATCTCTTACTTCTTCTAGTCCCGAAAAAGATCCGATGCACAAGGAAGATCTATATAATAAACCACCATATATATGTGTCTGTGTGCATATACATACATAGCTATTGCATTATTATCGTATGGTGAAGCTAAACCACCAGTATATTTAACAGCTATTACATATTTTAAAGACAAGCCTCACCTTTTGAAGATAAAAGGTGGTTATGTTAGTCTATCCCAGCGAGTCTATACATATAGTCTCATAGTTTTTGATAGAGCAAACGTGCTGAGTATTTTAGGTCAACTACAATAACTGAGACATTGTCATCCCCCGTTCTGATAACTACACGGAGGAGTTGGTCTGCAACGTGATGCGCTGGCTGGGCTGCTTCATCTTTTCCGCTTGCTAGCAGCCTACGTTGCCGTCTCATAATCCTACGCGCCATCTCTATCACGTCCTTGTTGGACATGACATCCCATAGCCCATCACTTGCTAAAACCACGAGCTCATCTTCTTCACTCCGAGTCAAGAAAGTAAGTGCAGGTTCCGCTGTGACCCATTTTTTCAACTCATGATCACCTGAAAGTTGAAACAGTTGCATCATGAAATGTGGAGATAATAATCTACATTTTAATTGGAAACAAAACTAAGCCGTTAAGGTCGTGTTAGGATAAGGTCGTGTATCCTAACGAGTCTAGCATGCTAATCAAATGAGTAAGAGGGAATCAAAGGCATTAGAATAGACACTCTAGATAACTTTAGGACAATATTTTTAGATCCATTTGTAGGAACTGAACCAAAGAACTTAGTTGGGACTTACAACTTCATAGATCATTGCATGGAAAGAAGTAAAAGAGTAGCTAAAAATAAGAGGAAACCTATTGCTCGTCATGGAAAGAATGCCTTCAACCCTTGGACAGCCCAGTAGAGAATTCTACCTCCTGCTTGCGTGATTCTTGCCAGTTCATCTTCTCTATCAACCTCAATTTCACCAAAAGAGGACGGAAAAAGAGCAAAAGAAAATGCTTAGAAAATTTAGATGCAGCCCATGCAGAGAAATATTTGTAACAGATTTGTCATATTATATGTCCATCTGTTTTTGCCTAATCTGCTTTTAAACACAGCAACAAAGAGATATATGAAAACAATGATAGATGTCAGAAGTACGAATTCTTAGCAGTCACCCATTTGAAACTTAATACGCTTTTAGACTTAACATTCTCTAACCTGCTCATAAAGATGAACAGGACGGACAAAAGTGGATTTGAGAAGTGAACTACAAATCAAAGAGTAACAAAATATTCAGTGGTCACAATTAGCCATTTCATTGTATCCACCACTGACAATCTAAGTATCTGCCTTAGAAGATTTTCCCCAGGTTATGGTCAACCGCAATTGTCAGGGAGCAGTCTCCCCAGGTCAAGTCCACAATAATAACGATTATGAGGAAACATAAATCCACGGTCATACCATCTTACAGAACAATTAGAAAATAAACTTAGAAACCTCTTTCTCAGAAAACAGAACTGCAGTTCAAACTGTCAAAGTTGTCCAAGTAAAATGGAAAGCAGGATCTACCATAATCAAACTCCTCCATTTATTGCATCACGTATGCGACACATATGAAGAACAATAATTAGTATTCCCATGCTAGTCCGATAAGCAACGTAAGACTCCACAAGAGCCATATACGTTTTTCTGTGTGACCATGACATTCTTACACATACTTACAGTTTCACGGGAAAGTTGTCAAGAAACAGAACACAAATCTAATTGCAGATCATGATGTAGATAATCATCCAAAAGAACCGTCAAGAATTTATCCTTATAGCTATTACAAAGATAATATGTTATGGTAAAACAAAGGTAACAAAGACAGGTTCATGATAAATGTTTTACAGTTAAGAGAGATACTAACTCAATCCCGCATGATTAGGCCAAACATGACATTAAAGTTTGTGTTCCTAAGCCATTTGTAGTTGTTTTGAATTTTGATTCTGATTCCCAATTAAAGCATACACAAAAATCGAAAAAGACCAAAGAAAACAGATGACAAAAAAGCAAAATAAAGGGCCCATTTTAGAAAGACGCAGTAGGGAAACAACAGGAACCAGTAATATTATCAACAGGAGCTTATTATTTTTATAGTTGCATTAATTATGTATAGATGGTAATGCAAAGAGTGATAACTACACATACATATATTATCTATTTGTACCGCTCATCCAATTATATATTATCATAGCGGCTCGATATAGGGAGCTTCTAAACATGTCTAACTCCTTCCATCTACTTTTTAATGACTCCAAATAAAGCTAGCACATCAATCTTATGTGCTTCTATTATAGTGTCTTAAAATACTTGCAAATGGATTAAATGCAAGACTTCAGCAGATATTCTTTTATTAAAGTATAACAGAGGATGCTGATAAAATTAAATTACAGCTCACAACTTCAAAAACATTCTGCAATACTCTTGACAACTACCCGGTGTCCTAACTCCTGTCCATTTAATTTACATCAAATCAAGCTTCTTAGATTCCGAACAATCACGTAATATCTCATCTCATACAACTCATTCTCATGACATGGAAATTTATGACCAAGAGACTATGGCCAAGATACCCAATCCCACCCCCACCATTTCCAAAGAGACACTGGTTTCCCCTTGTTCAACTCTATTAGTGGAATACCCTTAGGTAAATACTTCATCCTTCTTAGATCAACGCCCAAGAGTAATGAATCGATGCAGTAGTTCAGTGTCATCGGGGAGTCTGATTTTCCGAGTTTTTCTAAATACAATTTATAGAAGGTTCTTGTTTCTACTTGAGTTATGAAGTGATGGCAGGGGTATGCAGTTCTTTATGATAGAACATCCTATTTTGTGGCTACTCTAACACAATTAGAGAACCTGTAGTTCTCCCTAAAAATTTTAACCCAAATATAGACTTGCTCCTAAGATTCTCAGAATTTTAATTTGTTAGGAAGTTTTTCTCTCCCTTTTGGGTAGCTCAAACCTCTTCTAACATTGGGGCTATTAATATGTTTCTCTTCCTCACAACTAACCTTGGTCTTAATTTAACTCTTGATTTCCTCTTCCTCAGACCTACCCGTGATCTTAATTTGTTCTAACTCTTTGGCATTATCGAGTTGATCATAGATAAAAGGAGACCATGCATCCATATTGGACTAGAAGACATGCTAACTTGAACTTTCATGTTAACGTAATGCCAATCTTGGCCATGGTATGATTGTATGTCACTAATCAATGCAATGAACGGGATAGGATGGATAAAATTTTGACCATCGTGATCAAGAAATATCATTATGAGGCTCTCATAACACCAATTTTTCCTTTTGAATTTATTGATTAACATCACCTCACATAGTTTCCAAATTAAAGAACCAGTATATACTCACTGGAATATTGAAAAAACACATAATTTAAAAGGAAGGTTCTGTAAACGACAAATAAAGAAAATAAACCAAACAATCAAGTACCATATGGATTGTTGTCAAAATCAAACAACACCAATTCCCAAGATGACTGAAAATCAAACCACTGATCATACATAACGACTACGGTCGGCCTCCCTAACCGCCACTAAACATACTAAAGCATACGATAAATGACCTACAGAGATATTGCTGCAGTATACTATGATGAGGCCCAACGCATTGCAGTAAGTTCCCGTCATTAAGAAATCACTAACATCAATGATGATTAAATGCTCCTGAGCTGCCATTGCTTAATTCCCTGTAAGAGTTTCTTCTTTTCCTTTTCCATACTTTGTCTTGCTCTTGTGTGTACACATAGTATTCGAAAATGGTAATTTGGGGCAATAAACACGCAATTAAGATGCAGAAATTGAGGATTTACAGTAATATATACACCAGATGAAGAAAGATATCATGCTAAACATTTAAACTACAATCACAGGAAGAAAATTCGAAATTACGAGTAAATATTTCCAAAAAAAATGCAAAAAATAAGCAGATATATTTTAAGCTTGATCCATTTCCGATTTACCAATCTATTCCGACAATATCGCCAGAAAATGAGATCAGAAAAGCTACACAGTTACTTAAATGAGATTCATTGCTCAGAATTTTAAATTGTTGCACAACAAAGGACACTTAGGTGAGTAATTTATGGCAATAGGACAACTAAAGTGGAAGGGGTACTACTAGTCTACTATGGAGGTTGAAGAGGAAGTACCTAGCTTCTTCACCTTTCATTTTCCGGTGCTTTTCCTCGGGTATCCCGAGAACTAAGCGACTCAGAGGCCCAGGTTGGAGAGAGACCTTACTTCCAAGAAAATATTCGGTAATCCTACATTACTGAATTGTTGATTAAAAATATTATATTTTATTTAAATTCGAAGTCATCTATACATATTTAAGAATAAATAAAATTTTAAAATTTATAAAAGAAATTATATATTATTATCAAACACCGAATATTCATACCCGGAGTATTTGAAATTTTTTCCTTCCATAGCCAGTGATTACGCAGAGTGAGCGCACTCAACCAGATGTCTCAGCCGTCTCTTTTCTTTTTCTTTGTTAATTAAGGCTTGTCTGTTGCACACTTTGAGAAAACACGTGCGAAATTAAATAGATTTTTTTGCAAGATCATATGTCATGAAAAAGTATTTTATAAAATTATACTCTTTCATTAATTTATGTAATCTCTAACTCAAATTTCACATTTCCTTAACTTTTTCTCTCATGTCTCTTTCTTACACATTGACTCACACTTTCTCTTTTTATCTTCATTCTTCATCTCCTTCATTTTTTCAGAAACCAATTTTCTCATAAACTCATTTTCATTTTTATTTCTTCATGATTTTACAACTTTTTCATTTTCTAAAAAATTAAGGTTGAGAGCTAAAATTGTAATTTTATTTTTAAAATTTTGGTGAAAATTTGGTGAGAATATTAGCCGAAATTTGATGGGTTTTGTTAATTTTGGCTTTTGCCCAGATTTGAGAGAGAACCCGTAGAGACAGAATGGATTTTGTTAATTTTATAGGCTTTATTAATTTTGATGGATTTTTGCTAATTTTGTGTACGAGTCTACATGATACGTACATGGACATCGTGTAGCCATCCTATAGGCTACACGATGGGTACGCGAGCATCGTGTAAGCTACATGATGCCTACATGATGACTATACAGGTATCGTGTAGACTACACGATGCCTACACGGGCATCGTGTAACATACACCATGATTGCGCTAGCATCGTGTAGTGTACACGATCATCATATATGCATCGTGTACACCACACATGTAATATATTTAATTTTATATATTTATTTAAATGTAATAAATATGAATTGACATTTGACTTGATGTTGTGTAAAAAAATATTAGGAGAAATAATGAAAAAAAAGTAGTGGGTAGTGAGTACACGATCGTCCTGTTGGCATCGTATAGTGTACACGAGGTCTACACGATCGTGTATGCGCCGTGTACACCTCACGTGTAATATGTTTAATTTTAAATATTTATAAAAATAGAGATTGAGTGTTGAAGAATAATGATTTGGTACTTGATTTGATATTGTGTAAGAAAAGTGTTGGGAGAAGAGTGAATAAAACGTAGTGGGCAATGGGTACACGGTCGTCGTGTAGGCATCATGTAGCATACACGACTATCGTGTACACTACACATATAATATATTTAATTTTATACATTTATTTAAATATAAATAAATATGGAAAAGTATTAGGGGAATAAATAAAGAAAAAGTAAGTGGATAGTGGGTCATGGGTACACGATTGCTGCACGATCATGGTGTAGTTATCGTGTAGTCTACACGAAAGTTACACACTATACGATGAGTACACGATTTTCGTGTAGACTACACGACGGCTACACGACGATCGTGTACTCATGGTCTACCATTCACTTACTTTTTCTTTATTCATTCTCTCTAATATTTTTCTTACACAACATCAAATCAAATACCAAATCATTATTCTTCAACACTCAGCATCCATATTTATCAAATATTTAAATATATTTATAAAATTAAATATATTACATGTGTAGTATACACGATGCCTATGCGACGATCTTGTACACTACACAATGGTTACATTATGATCGTGTAATCATCGTGCACCCATTGCCCACTATTTTTTCTTCATTCTTTCCCATCTCAATACTTTTTTTACACAACATCAAATTAAATATCAAATCATTCTTCTTCAACACTCAATCTTCATATTTATTAATATGTAAATAAGTATATAAAATTAATTATATTACATGTGTAATGTACATGATGCCTAAACGACAACCGTGTACACTACTCGATTACTACACTACGTTCGTGTAGACTACACAATGGGTACATGAGTATCGTATAACCATCTTATAGTCTACACGATGGGTACAAGGGCGTCGTGTACCCCTCTCTCTCGACTTTCTCTCTCATTCTCAACATTCTCTCTCTCTCTCTAAGCTCTATGTTTTGTCTTTCTCTCTCAAAATTAACAAAACTCACTAAAATTAACAAAACAAAAATTTAAAAGACCTAAAAAATTAACAAAACCCATTAAAAGTACACTACATGATGATTTCACTACAATTATGTACCCATTGTCACTACTTTTTCCTTCATTCTTTCCCCCAACACTTTAGTCATCGTGTAGGCTACAGGATACTAGTGTACCCATCATGTAGTTTAGAGATGGCTACACGATGTCCGTGTATCCATCGTGTAGACTCGTACACAAAATTAGCAAAGCCCATCAAAATTAACAAAACCTATAAAAATTAACAAAATCCATTAAAATTAACAAAATACATCCTCTTTCTATGGTTTCTCTCTCTCAAATCTGGGCAAAAGTCAAAATTAATAAAATTCATTAAATTTCGGCCAATATTCTCACTCACCAAAATTTCAAAAATAAAATTACAATTTTAACTCTCAACCTTAATTTTTAGAAAACGAAAAGGTTATAAAATCATGAAGCAAATGAAGTATGAAGAAACAAAAAACGAAAATAAGTTAATGAGAATATGAGTTTCTGAAAAAATGAGAGAGAGATGAAGAGAGAGTATGAGTCAATGTGTAAAAAAAGCAATGAGAAAAAAAGAGAAAAAACGAAGAGAATGTGAGCTCGGAATTAGAGAGTGCACAAATTGAAGGGATATAATTTTATAAAATAATTTTTCGTGAGACAATGTCTTGTGAAAAAACCCAAATTGAATCACTTAAGAAAATAATTTGACTTATTAATTATCTTACTCTGATGAAAGTGATAGACCTTTTACTACTAACATAACATGCACGTTGTTTACGCGCTAAAATATGGAAATGAGGGGATCTATTTGATAGATTTTTCCTTCCGTTCAAGATGTGAACAGTTTAGATTTATCCATCTTCTTAATTGATAAAATTGTTATTTATTTATTTTTATTTTATATTTATTATATTTTCATCTAAATGGTTCATTTATCCATCTTCTTAATTCACAGTTTAGATGAAAAATATTCCCTCAACAACAGGGGAGCATGAGAGAATATGTAAGCCTTAAAATGTATAAAAAATAATATTATTTTACAACTAAATGTGATGCGGGATTAGGGCGTTCGCACACTTTATCTGCTCTCTTAGACACGTGTCAAAATCTAAACCTTCAACTTCTGATTCGCTTTGTCCTTTACCTTCGCCAAACTTTTGCGTAATTGAACCATCTATGATCTACCTATGGCTTATGGCTGCTGCTTAGTATCAGGTTTTTACTTTTTCCTCGTTTAGTATGAGGTTTGATATTAGCAATTTTTTTTTCTTATGACTAAAAAAAAGGTCTATGGCCTATGGCAGTGGGTTGTGAAAAGTAAAAAAAATGATAAAAATTTCTCTCTTTTTTTTAATTTGACAAAAAATCTTTTTGTAAAGTGCTTATAACATTACGGAGCTCAATTTTTTTTTACGTGAAGTTAAAATTAAATTTAGATAAAATAAGTTGGTATAGTATGTAATTCTCCACACACTTATATCATGAAGTCGTGAATTAGTAATCGAGCTTAATATCTCTCTAATTTTAGTAGAAGTTGTAATTTTTATTAAGAAAAAACAAAATTAAACCACATTTCTAAAACTTAAATTTTTAGCTTCAATTTTACATGTGGATATTTTGTGCACGTCTTTAATTTATAAACATATCATGATCCAAAAGGACGTTTCATTGAAATAGCACATAGTTTAAGGCTCAATTGCTAAAACATTGAAAACTTTGAGAAAATTAAAGGAATATGTTATTTTAAGTTACACTTTTGTATTATGTCCTTTAAATTTATGGTTTGCACATATGGTTAAATCATTCTTTTAGGTTGTTAGTTAGTTATACTTTTAATTAGTCTTTTACGTTTATATCCTTCTTCATTTGTCAAATGAAAACTTTTATGGTTGAACGTGAGAGACTTGGCGCCTCATTCTTCCTCATGGGCAAGTTTTCTACACTCAGAGCCACAGTCATTGCCGGACTCCATTACGGTTTCATCAGCTTCTTTGGTGGTTGTGTCTTTTGGGTTGATCATGGCTTGGACTTCATTGGGATTGGACAGTTCAAGTTCTGCCTCCATTGCTTAGGGTGGTTGAAAGTTGAAACAAGAGTTCGAGAGAAAGAAAGAAAGAGTGAGTCTAGAGAGAGAAAATGCAGTGAGAATGAAATGGGAAGAGAGAAATGGTAACGAAGGATGTTCATCAACGCGTGGAAGGAAAGACAAACAATACATGGCTAGCTCCTCAACGTTGCATGGGGATGGTTAAAAATCATGGAAAATCAGGAAAAGTTTTTACGGTATTATGGAGTACTAAAAACTCAATATACATTCTTATAATCTGATGTCACCATGAATTGTAATATATTTTTTTACTTATATTTTAAGGTGAGAGAGAATGATTACGCACTTGAAATTTTAAAAACTATACATATGACATCATATAATACATAAGTATTCTAGAAACATAAAAAACAATCTTCTCGAAAATCCCTATGCACAAAGTAGAATCGCTGTCCAACGTTTAGTGCCACGGTGGATGCAGTTAGACTTTTAGGTCTCAGCGAATCACTCTGACAATCTTCCCTACAATTGTCCTTGTAGGTAAAGATTTTTATCGGTAAAGATTTTTAACGACGAAATTGTCGTTGCTAAAAATAGTTTTTAGCGATAAAATAAAAATCTTTTCTTATAGTACTGACATGGCATTTCATATATGGTAGTAAAGGAAAAAATAGTCTGAGACTAAAAGTACAAATTATGGTTCAGAAGTGAACGGTTACTTTCAGAGAGATTGCGGAAATGGAGAGTGGTGTAACAATAGAAAACAACATGTGGAAAGCTGAAGAGCTCATAATGTGAGGAATGAGCGCCACATTTGTAATCTTAGGTAGCAACGTAGAGGACAAGTGGCCTTTGGTGAAAAACAAGTCATTTTAATTCAGACAGATTCAAGAGTCAAGACAAACCTTCTTTTGCATTTATTGCTGCTCATGCAAGAATGAACTGATGTTACATTTTGTCAAAAACTTGTTGAAACTTTGTTTTTTTCTCAACTGTTATAGATCTTGTATTCTTTTGCATTAATTGCATAAGGATTTGATTCTCATTGGCCCAATGTTAAGGAAATCAGATATGTTGACGCAGTCGATTAAATTGCTATACTTATCAACTGATATTGAAATAAAATCACTTTATCCTCTATTTTAGTTTTAGAAAAGAAACCTCTAATTCAAAGCAAATAATTCCTAACGAGGGCATGACATTTCAACTGTCTATATAATATATGTATGTATGCATGTGCATGTCTATGAATGAAAGTATGCATGTATGTTTGTGTGTAGTATGCATATGTGAATATGTGCATATGTATGGTAGATGTAAAAAATCTATCGTCAAGTACTGTCGCACGTCGCTTAGTGAATCTAAGATGATTCTGAGAGTTGCAAGACAAAGAAAAAGATCGAAAGAGCATTAACTTGACACCAGTGTGGTACCTAATCAATTAAACTTCAATGACTAAGTCAATATATGATTGAATATAGAGAGACTTAGACTTATTTTAGGGTTAGAGACAATAGCCTCAATGTGAATCATGCTATGTTATAGGGAGTTATAGTCCTTAATGAACTCTACTTATTGGTCAGTGATTATCTATTTGTACATCGGATGATGATCGTAGTTATTTCAAGAAACAAGATCTATAAACTAAGCTGAAAAGCTTATCTATCATGTTAGTGGAGAGACTTATCTGCGTAGGGATCCCAAAAAAACCATTCTATCATGTTGGTGGAGATATTTATCTGCGTAGGGATCCTAGCCGCTCAGTGACTTTGGACTTCAGATCCTAATCGCTCAATAACTTTGGACTTCAGTGTCTTTAATGTTTGAAGACTCCATCTCTACACTGTCTTGTGTCATTCGATGATGTTAGGACACTGTCATTCATCTGAGCTTCCTAGAGTGATTGTCTTGAGTCCAATAATCCTTCTCGTGGGCTTCCTTCGGAATTAGCCTATAGTCATTTTCCTCCCCTACATGTATATATTTGCATTTATGTACGAATGTAGGTGTAAGAAATGGTTACGAGAAAGGTTAGTTGATATAGCAAAAGGAATTATTGACAAGGACCACTCAGATTATTATGCTAATAATTCATTGAAATATTATTTCAACATCTGCATGTTTACAGTTAGAAAAGAATAAATATTGGCAAAGAACTTGGTCTAACCTATGTTATAAAGGACTGGAAATAACCATACTATTGAAAGACAATAAGAAAAAAAGTTAGACAACGTAATTTTTACAGAAATAACCAAAGACCCAAAGGCTATACTCCTTTCTCGATTCAGATTGCTTGGATTACATCAGTCTTGCCCTTGCCAATGTCTGATCTACTGACCGGAGCATTAGGATGAAAAGCCGATTGCCTTGAGGGCTGCCCTATCAATTTTAAGGACAAGGGTGAAGGCTCTCTATGGTTTCTTTCAGTCTCCCCTAGACTGAGCTGAGAGAGGCCAACGAGTTCCTCAACATTGACTGGCTCCTTGGGAAGGACTGGTATAGGCTTAAGAACCTCATGCTGTGATGTTTCTGCCCCCGTCTCTTCTTCAATTGGGATATCACTTGGTGCCCAGACTTGAAAAGGCAGATGCAGATAAGCTGGAAAGAATCCAGGTATCATCGGCGGGAAACCTGTAGATACAATCTTCGGTTCATCAAGTTCTTTACTTTTTTCTTCAGGGGTAGACTCCATTGGCTCAAACTCTGAGTTCAATGAAAGATTTAAGGTAGGTAGGAAGTTTGAATCTTCGGCTTCTCTTGCCTCAGAAGTAGGTAAAAGTTGGTCTTCTAGCACAGGTGGCGGATCAGTGATCTGGCAAGCATATGATTGAACAATCACCAAAAAAATATTAACTGAAAACTTAATCGTCACAACTGATCATCATATACAGTCTCACATTCATTTTGCACCCAAACCACAAGGTACAATTTTATTGCAAAAGAAACTTCCATGTCTGTATGAAATGTATGTGATTAGGAATGCAATAAAGAATGATAACTGAAAGCTAATTCTAGTTCCCAATGAAGTCATGTGTTATATATAACCCTTTCAGAAAGAAAGAGCAGCTGCTTAGTCATTTTCCTTTCCAGCGTTACGTAATTTGTCTTTCCATATTACATGGTGATCAACATACAGGGAACTTCACAAAACCAACAAGCTATATTCATGTTTCAGCAATTATTTCTAACCAAATGCAGGGTAAAACAAATGAAGACAGACCGTGTCTGGAACCATGTCGAAGAGGCTTAACCTTCTCTTTCTCCGTGTTACATTATTCTGCCGTATGTAGTACTTCTGGGCATGGCTTGCCACCTGGGTTGGAGTCCTTGAGATGACATAATTTTTTGCTATACCACGCCAATCTCCTTTCCCCAACTTCTGAAGACCCACTAAGAACAGCCTATGCTCTTCCTCTGTCCATGGAATACCTGCAAACAAACTTAGCAGATGAATACATAACTGCTAAAAAGTCAAAGAGACTTATAGAGAATGTCTGCTTTTTGTCTCACATTCACCACTCCTTCAGGAATACTAGATGCAAGTTGAATGACAATAAATTGAAGTAATGAGCGACATAACTTAGTGGCATTTCAAAGTACATTTGTTCTTGGGAAGCTGAAGTAAGCCATGGTACTCCAATCCTGGGTAAAACGGACACTAAGATGCATACAATATATAATTGCACGGAACAAAACCAAAGTGTAAGGAAAGCCTGACTGCATGAATCACCTTCAAGTGAAGATTGAGAGGCACAATCAAACAGTTGGTTTCCAGTTTATTGGAAAAATTTCATCTTTTTTCCATTCATGATCAGCCACATTGATACAAGACTCTAATGGGAATGAGAGCAAGGAAAGTGGTTTCAATAGCCAAGACATACATTCTAAGTGTAAGAAAGGATGCAATTCGAGTCTTCCACCTAACTACAGTCAACAGAACCCACAAGTTTCTAATACCTCATAGTGTCTGAAAATTCTAACTGCTTAAGCTTCAAGCACTCGGTGAGTATTGATGTTCAAGACAGTGCACTCCCTACCCACTTTGTCTACAGCTACCAACTGAACCCAAAAGTCAACTACAGACCAAACACATTCAGGTATTTGTCATGTCAAACATATATCTTCTAGTTTACCTCTCCGTCGGATGACCTATCATTTTCATCAGAAGCAATCGGGAGGACTCAAAGCACTAGGCTTAACAATAATAAACTTACTAGTAAATATGTAATAGAAAACAACAATTAATTACCCAGCACAACTTTCAAACAAATTAGCCACAAACAGGTGACAGTTTTCTTCTTATTCAAATTAATGAATCCGCCTCCTATCAAAATTTTCAGCTCATAGCATCTCATCACCTGTCACCATATGTTTATTCACATTACTCACCTCAAACAGCAGATAAATATGAACCATATATGTCAATTTCGAATGAAATTTCAAAAACAAAACCAGCATAAATATCAGTACTACAGATAAGACAAAACTGAAACATGTAAGTAATGATTAAAACGTCACTTCCTGGAGAAATAAACTAAAGAAATGAGATGGAGTATTATTATAAAAAAAAGTGAAATATAGAGTATGAAATAGTTTCCATGAAAGGTAGGTAGAAAGTGACAACGACTAAGTCAAAAATGATCATCACCCAGCTCATCTCCCTCAATAAAGGAAATAAAACAAGGATTCGGACTCTAATTCAGGGATACTAAAAATGAAAAAACGCATAATCAGCAAAGAGCGTGATCAAGTAAATTAATCATATCAATTATCACATACAGAATCTAATCCAATTGAAACAGTTTTTGAAATGCCATCAATATTTTGGAATGACTAATTAAGATTGAGGAAAAAAAAGATTGAGCTGAATAATTTGCAGTAACCTTTTTTCCTTTCACCTCGGCGACTGGCGGAACAGGAGGCATGGATGGGATCGTCCGACAAGTAACCATCGGGTTCGTGGACAGGGTCGGAGGAAGGAGAGTCAGGGTTGGGTGAAGCGGCGGCGGACGAGGAGCTGTGGTAGTGCGCCGATAGATTCCCCATACTAGCGCTCTTCTTCATGAATGACCCATCGGTGAGCCTCACCCCGAAGAGCTTCACGCCACCACCAATACCACCAATGGTCTTGCCGCCCCGCGAGGGACACGTGCGAGAGTTGTGGCCGTTGTTGTTGCAGTGCGAGCACCGGCGAGTCATTTCGCCTTGTGACTCGGCCGATTCGTCACTCCGAATCAAGAGTAGAACCAAAGAGAAGATCGTACAGAGATTATGGGAAAATAAAGTGAGGAAGCGCGATTTATTCGTGATCCGTAGGGTTAATTTGGAGAATTCATAATTTTGAGTTGCTTGGGGGGATTAGCAGAACGCGGGGGTTCGTTTGTTGGAATCTTCGAGATGACGGTTTTACCCTCCTTTAAGATAACATCATGCTTTTTTGGTTTCCTTCCTCGATCATTGTTGTGATGTTTTGTTCTCTGAAATTCACTTTGGTCCTCTTAAATTTACTTTTATTAAATATCATCCCGTTGTCTTGTCTCTTTGTTAAATTTGGCCAAGTTGTATTTTCTATTTTCTAATCGTGTGGCCAATTACATTAAGTTAATAGAAATTAAAAAATAATTTAACAGAAATTAATACCTTTTCAAACATACCATATAGGGTTCGAATTTCCTTGTTAACTTGATAAAAAAAACTGTTCTTGAGTTGTCAAGTCTTTAATCGAATTCATCTATCATTTACAATGAACAATATGAGACAATTTTTCAATCTAAATCATCTGATTAGAAGATTGAATGAAATTCTTCTTGATATTTAAATTCATCATGTAAAAAAATAATTTTCCTAAAATTGTCTATTAGTGGAATGATTTATAAATAAAAATGTCTATGTAGTCTTTACTATTATAAGTTGATATTGTATATGTTATCTTGTCACATATAAAATAAAAATTAATAAAAATAACTAGAGTTTTAATTATAATATTTTTTTAACAAAATAATTATGATACGTTTATATGATTCACGTCACTGTTATATTATAGTCACGCCCTATATCAACTAAAAAAAGCTATGACCTGATTTTTTAAACTGGTTTAAATTATTGAGAATTTTAAATTTCGGGGTTCAGATAAGATAAAATCATCTTATGTTCATTGGAGTCCTTAATGTTATGGTGTTTCAAATCAATTAGGAATCTCCCAAATCCAAATAGATGTACTAAACCAGCCATTACATGCCACGTCTGACAGTAGGTGGCTCACATAATAAAGGCCATACACGTGTAAGAGTTACTAATTTATTTCCCCCTTTTACGCCTTACTTAATCCAAATGGAATATCTTCTAAATATTCTAACCAAAACAGATTCTTTGCCCCAAATCCTTAATGACTATAATATTAGTAATCGCTTATCCGAATCTTTATATTTATTTATAATCTCAGAATTATATAAAAATTAAAATAAACATCAATTAGAAATTTACAAAAATTAAAAATAGTACTGTAAATGATTTTTTCGATAAGAGAAAAATCGATTACGAAAACAAAGTAATAAAAGTGGCGAGAGTAATAAAAGTGAAAAGAGTAAAAAGAATGAGAACTCAAGAGACTAAATTGGATTATATTCGACTGATTTTTGAGGTGATATATATCCATATTTATACATAAATGTTACAATAAGATTGCAACGAATCCCCTTTATCATGCGGCTGATAACGAGGAATTGATAAGCTTTAAAAAGAATATTCTCATATTAGATCTATTTATTAACCATATAGTTGATCCTACGATTCTCGTTCCTCCCTCCTTTTATATTGAATCTTCAGTTTAGATCTTGCCACGTATAAAAGATAAGATTTTATTTTGTTCATTAACACTCAATGAAATCTTATTCGTTGAGGTATAATGATCGTCACCTCTGTTGTTATGTCTTCCGTTCTCGTTACTCGTAACATGACCTAGCTTCCTAGGTGACCCCTTGTTTGTCTGGTGTCAATCGAGACTCATCATTGCCCTTCGTCGTTACACCTTACCGTTTATGTTTTTGAATATCCCTAAAAAACGTGCGGTGCGATTTTCAAATATTGCTTCTATTGGGGGTAATACCCTCAAAGCATGTGTATTGACATTTTAATATAAAATTTAATAGAATTATATTTTTCTTATAGTTGTTCTTTTAAATTATTGTTAAATAATTTATATAAATATCTAAAAATTCTATATTCATTAATGAGACTGTGATCTTGTATTAGTACCATAAGATTAAGATCATAGATGATGAATAAAATTGTCAGCAACATATTAAAGTGTGAAATCTTTAATGAATAGTTGCTAGTACAATTTACTAAGCATTATGAATGCATGTGATCTAAATCTGAATCTTTGAAGTAGATAGATATCTTAGTGAATATACTTTATATAATTATGATAAGACCGACGTGAATTAATATCTTTAATAACTTGTCGTTTATCATAAAGATTTAATACACATCAATATGATGATCATATGTAGATCAGCCTGAATCTTGAGTAGTCATGAACTCATATACATGTCTACTGGATCTTTTGATTCACTCGTTAAAGTTTGTTTGCAAAACATATTAGTGACTTTTGTTTTGGAGATCTAATGATGTGGATGACTGGGAATATTATCTTACAAGATTTAGAATCTAAGTTTTCTTAACGGATCATATAATGGGTTATTTACGTGTTGATTCTTGAACTAAATGATTATTGAGCTTAAATTTATAATACGATTTATAAATTAGTCATTCAATATTGAATTTATGGTACTTAAGGATCAAGAGGTAATTAGAAAGGTAAAACGGTGATTTTGATCAGCTCTAATTCACGAATCAATAATTAGATGACAGAACTACATGAAATGACTATATCAATGGACTACACGAGAATACACTGTAAATACATTTTATAATCTCTAAGAGTGCAATTTCATATTTATAGTGCAGTAATAATGAAATTACTAAATAAGATTATTTAATTGAAGAGTTTAATTAATAATCTACTTTATTAGAGCTTAAGATTATAAGTCTATTATCCCCAAGTCACCTCTATAGTACGCAGTCTAAGGTGTGAATATTTCACGACATGAGAAAATGACTGACTTGCCAAAGAAATTTGTATTATGGGATAAGTACATAATTATAAGATAATTATGTGTGATTAATTAATTAAATTATTTATATTCATTTTTGGAAATTATTTAGAAATAATTATATCAATTAATTTTAATTATCGATAAATGAGACAGTATTTCTAATTTGTGAATTAGATAGTGTTATTTTATTATTAGATAATAATTCAAAATTTGAATCAACTAAATATGTTATTTGTGAACTAACAGATAAGCTATTTAATAGGGATAATCAGACAAGTTAATTTTGAATTAACTGATATGTGAATATTTATCTAATTAAAATAAATATTTAATTTACAGTAATTGTCATATGTCAATCACTGATTGGGAATTATATATTGACATGAACTACTGTAGTGTCATGTGGCACTATAGTAGTAGGCATGCAATACTGTAGTGCGACACGACACTACAGCAGTGCCGTGAATCACAGTGTCGTGAGGTATTATCATTTAACAACGGTAGAAGGAGAAGATATGGAAAACCCGTCAAATGCTGTCCATTTGAAAAATCACAGGAAAATATTCACTATAAAATGTTTACAATTCAAAGAAAGTATATTTTCAAATGGACAACATTCCGCAGTTTTTTCGGATTTTCTCCTTCTTCTGTTGTTAAATGATAATACCCGATGCCACCAATTCTGCTGACAATATATGACCCATCCCAAGTTATCCTGAGTTTTCTTTCTGTTTAGAAGACAATCTTGAGGGCTAGGTCCCCTTCCAAAAGATCAAGTTTTTCCTTTAAAAATTCTTAATTGTGTTGCTCATTTAAGTTTGATTTCATAGTCGGGCTCCCAATCTCAACCGGTATTACTACTTCCGTTCTGTGTGCCAAAGAACGATGTTTCTCCCATTGGCTCTACGGGAGTAGTTTTGTATGCCCAAAATATTCTCAGTAACTCTTTTACCCTGTTTTCTTTGACTGATTCCAACCGTTTCTTCATGCTTTCGAGTATTATGCACGTCCAGATCTATTTCGATTATTTTTGCTTGCTTGTTCCCTTGTGGATAATATGGTGTAGAGAATCAATTAAAAAATTTTAAACCTTCACAGAAGGCCTTCACCGTCTTTCCTCTGAACTGAAGTCCATTGTCTGAAATGAGTATTCAAGGTATCATGTATCTCCATACTATATTTTTTTTCATAAAAACCATTTTACTTCTTCCTTACGAATTCTTGTGAAAGCTTCGGTTTCAATCCATTTAGTAAAATAATTCGTTACTACCAACAGAAAATGTTTCTAAGTCGGCGCCACGGGGAGTGGTCTAACAATTTCAAGTGCCCACTGCGCGAACGGTCATGGACTTACCACTATATTGAGTTCTCCGAGAGCCATCTTAGCTATGGGAGCAAAGCATTGGTATTTATCGTAACTTCTCGCATATTGTTTGGCGTCCTGGTATAATACTTTGTATGCTAATGATCTTCCCCATGTATGATTTTTGCATATTCCTTTATGAATTTTGGCTAACACATATTTGGCTTCTTTTTCCCTTAGACATTTTAAATATGGACCTGAAAAAACCTGTTATATAATACCTCGTTAATTAAGGAGTACCTGGCACTTCGTTGTTAGACTTTCCTTGCTTGAAGCTTGTCTTTAGGTAATGCCTTATTTTATAAGTAACGAATTTTATCATCCTGCCAGTTAGGTTCTCTTTCGATCTTCACATTTGCTACGTCGTTCAACGGGAGTGAAACACTTGATTGTTTTAGAAACTCTACTAGTACGTCCCTCCTGAGCGAGAGTTGTAGTGATGACCCTAGATTTGCTCACACATCTGCGTGTCTGTACTCCGTTCTCGGGATCTGATGAATTTCATAACTTTTCAGCAGACTTAATAACTCATTTTCCCATTGTAAGTAGCTTATCATTCTTTCATCTTTCGCTACAAATTCACCTGTAACTTGTTTCACAATTAGCATTGAATCACAGAATATTTTCACATCTGTTACCTCAAATTCCCATAGCATGGAGATTCCTGCTATCAAGGCTTTCTAGTCTGCTTCATTATTTGACGCATTGAAACTAAAAGAGGGAGTGTTCTAACATTTCTCTGAATGGTATCTGTACTACTACTCCCACTCCAGCCCATTTATTATTTGAGTCACCATCAACGTACAACTCACAAGACCTGTTTTCCCCTTCGACCTGTGATTTGTTGTTGACTTCCCCTTTGTTGCTGGTGAAGTCTGCTATGAAGTCGGTCAGAACTTGTCCATTGATTGACGTTCTCGGCTCATAATGGATTTCACATTGGCCAAGCTCAATTCTGATTTTGCCATTCTCCTGCTTACTTCAGGCGAGTGTAACAGACTCCTGATTGGCGAGTCTATTAGAACTTTTATGCTACATGCTTAGAAGTAGGGTCTTAGTTTCCTCGCTGCAGTCACAACGACCAACAACAATTTCTCCATTCCATTTATCTGGTCTTGGCTGCCACCAAACTTTTACTTACATAATATACATGTTTCTCTTTCCTTTCTTCTTCTATGATGAGAACAACACTAACAGTCATTTACGACACAGCTACGAACATAAGTAACTGCTCATCGGGTACTTATTTTGATAGTAGTAAGGGAGTTGATAAGTACTATTTGATTCTGTTGAGGGCATTTTCACATTCTTCGCCCCAGCTATCAACTGGATTCTTTCTTAACTTTGTGAAGAAGGGTTTGCATTTATCTGTTGATCTTGAGAGAAATATGTTTAGAGTCGTCAATCTTCCCGTCAAGCTTAGTATCTCCTTACGGTTTTTGGGGGACTTCATTTCCATAATGGCATTTACCTAGTTTGAGTTAACCTCAATTCTCCATTGTGTGACCAGATGGCCTAAGAATTTTCCTACTGCTACGCCGAATGTGCACTTCTCTAGATTTAACTTTATGGAGCTTTCTCTTAAGATTGAGAATGCCTCATCAAGATCCCCGATGTGGTCTTCCCGTTTACAACGTTTGACCAACATATCATCCATATATACCTTCATGATTTTCCAATTTGTTCGCAGAAGATTTTGCTCACAAGCTTTGATAGTTGCACCTGCATTTTTTAGTCCAAATGGCATTACCTTATAACAAAAAGTACTATGTTCAATTATAAATGAGGTTTTTTCTTAATCAGGTTGGAACATTTTCACCTATTTATATCTGGAGAAGGCATCCATGCAACTAAGGAGTGCATGTCCTGAAGTCGCATCCACCATCTGGTCTATTATTTACAGTGGATAATCCTATTTGGCACAGGCTTTATTCAGATTGGTAAAATCCACACAGATTTCCCATTTCCCATTATTTTTCTCTACCATAACCACATTGGCGAGCCATTTTGGGTAATCCACTTCTCGGATGAAGTCAGCTTTTAAAAGTTTCTCCATTTCTTCTTTGATTGCTTTGTTCCATTCTAGAGTGAAACTTCTCTTCCTTTGCTTTATCGATTTAACAGCGAGATCTGTATTCATTTTATGACATTATTTTTTCAAGAATACATGTCATCTTTTGTGCCGTAGTTGCAAAGATATCTTTATTTCTCTACAAGAAGTCTGTCAGCCTCTTCTTCTCTGATGTTGGTTGTCTTTTTAGTTTCTTCTTTTAGGTATATGAGCTCAGTCTCTTCTCCCACTTCATATCTCGGGCTTACATGCCCATCTTCCTGTGATTACTATCATTTCATAGCTTGTGATAAGAACAATATTTATCTTTATCTTTGTAGTGAGAGGTGTATAGAATTTATCTTAGGATGGACTGCAACAACATGCCTTCTTCAGTTTTCTGTCCTCTCCCGTTTGCTTTCACCCCTCTCATTATCTTTTCCCGTCCTTTTCGTTATTTTTTTATCGGATCTGGAACTCTGCTCTCCTTTTCATTGTTCTTCTGCTCTCTATTCCGCTAGTTTCAACAAGCTTTTCTCTTCTTCTTCCAATGTGATGTAGGTTTGCGCCCGTTATAATGTCTTAGCCATAGTTAATGGCTTCATCTTTGACAAATCTTCAAATAGGGGTGATTTTGGATTCAACCACCATTTGAAAGCCAGTCTGGTCACTCGATCATTATAGTTTTCTAACTTCGTCATCTCATATTTGAATCTTTGAGTACATTCCTGCAAAGATTCTTCTTTCTTGGCAGAGATGGTCAAGAGGTATTCTGTATCCTCCATTATCGCACGATAGGTAGAAAACTATTCCAAGAATACATAATACATAACAGTAAAGTTAGTATCGAATGTGCAGGAATGAATGATACCATTTCAAAATGGTCTCATCTAGGCTGGTGGGGAACATCTTACACATCAGTTCGTCTTCGTGTTGATGCAAATTCATACTTGTTTGAATCGTATGAGAGGATTTACTGGATCAGATTTCCCTTCATAACATTTGAATTCGGGTGCTACAAATTTCTTGGGTATTGGGGTCTCCATAATCTTCGGGCACAGTTGAGTTTGGGTGAGTGATTTGAGGTTGGCTTTTCCCGTACTCCACAGCTTCTTCATTTCCATCATCTTTCTCTTCAGTATCTCTTCCACCGCCTCTTCCATTATAATTTTAAGCAGATAGACTTCTCTTATTATCTCATTCATGTGGTGTTGGGACTGGACCTCCCTGTTTTCGTGTTGTACGTTTCTAATGTTCTCATTATTTTCTCACCTGACATTTTATTCGTCTTCTTCTGAACAGTTCTCCCACTTCTCATTGTTAGGTCATTGGCTCACCTCTGCATGCGCTTCTGCCAATTCCCGTTGTAGAGTGTTGATCCGGTCCTACACCGTTTGCCACGCACTGTGTAGTGTTTCAGTGTTTCATTTCTCCATCTCATGTATTCCAGTCAAAACCATATGGAACATCTTAACTGGTGGAGTGGGTTGATCAACGTGATCATCCTTGTTCCCAATTTTGTTTCTCTCATCGAGGGCAACATCGATCTGGTTCTAGACATTTTTGGTTTTGGAAGAGTTTTTCTTGAGCTTTTCTTTTCACTCTCAATGAAAGCATCAAATGTAAAGAATTTTTCCGGTAAGAGAAAAATCGATTACGAAAACAAAGTAATAAAAGTGGAGAGAGTAAAAAGAATGAGAACTCAAGAGACTAAGTTGGATTATATTCGACTAATTTTTTGAGGTGATACATACCCCTATTTATACATAAATTTCACAATAAGATTACAATGAATCCCCCTATCTCGTGGCTGATAACGGGGAATCGATAAGCTTTTAAAAGAATATTTTCGAGTTAGATCTTTTTTATTAATTGTATAGTTGATCATACGGTTCTCGTTCCTCCTTCCCTTTATATTGAATCTTCGGTTTAGATCTTATCATGTGTAAGATAAGATTTTAGTTTGTTCAAGCACCACTCGAACTCATAAACGTAAAAGATGTCTTGAAAGCTCGTTGATGCAAAAGAGTTGCTTGAGTTGTCCATAAGACATAAAGTAAAAAATGCTCGCCATTGTCAATTTTTTTAGTCCAAGAAATAATACGAAGTATAGTTCATAGTGAATTTTAAGTACCTTATTACTCTCACCAATGCGCTCCAGTGATCACGTCCAGGATTACTCGTATATCTTGCCAGCCTTCCAACTGAATAGGCTATACCAGGCCTGGTGCAATTCATGATATACATTAAACTTCCAATTTTTTGTGAGTACTCCAATTGAGATACTCCAACTCCATTATTCTTCCTTAACTTACAATTTGGGTCGAAAGGAGTTACAGCAGGTTTGCTTTCATATTGCCCAAACATTTTCAAAATCTTGTCTACATAGTGAGACTGGGTAAGGATATATTCATTTTCAGTTCACTTTACTTGAATTCCAAGAATGACATCTACTTGACCTAAGTCTTTCATGTCAAATTTAGAATTCAACATCCTCTTGGTAGAGGATATTATATCCTTGTTTGATCTCACTATAAGCATGTCATCTACATATAAGCATACTATGACGAATTGATCATTAGTACCTTTAATGTAGACACATTTATCACACTCATTTATCTTGAATCCATCAGATAACATTGTATGATCAAACTTCTCGTGCCATTGTTTCGATGCTTGTTTTAATCCATAAAGTGATTTAACAAGTTTACAGACCTTTCGTTCTTGGCCTTTAACCACGAACCCTTCAGGCTGTTCTATATAGATCTCTTCATCCAATTCTTCATTTAAGAAAGCAGTCTTTACATTCATTTGATAAATTTTCAAAGTATGCAAAGTTGCTAGTGCAGTCAGCACCCTAATAGATGTGATTCTCATCAATAGAGAATAAGTATCGAAAAAGTCTATACCTTCCTTCTGTCGGTATCCTTTAGCTATCAACCGAGCTTTGTACTTTTCAATAGTACCGTCAACTCTCAGCTTTCTTTTGAAGATCCATTTATAACCTAATGGTTTATTCCTAGGAAGGAGATCAACCAACATCCATGTATTATTTTGCATTATGGAATCTATCTCATTATCGACTGCTTCATTCTAAAAAGGAGCCTCAGGGTTAGACATTGTCTCCTTAAAGGTTTGAGGTTCGGCCTCCGTCAGGTATGTTAGAAACTCTGAGCCAAATGAGGTACTCATTTTAGCTCTTTTACTTCTTCTAAGCTCAGGTTCAGATTCTTCATCAATCTGAGCTCTAGAAAAACTTTCTTCTAATCCTCGTTTGACATTTTGACTGTGTCTTCCTTCCTTAAAAGGAAACACATTCTCAAAGAATTCAGCATTGACATACTCCATAATAGAGTTGGTACTTATGCCAGAAATTTCTGACCTAATAACCAAAAATTTATATGCAGCATTGTTCAATGCATATCCAATGAAAACATAGTCTATTGTCTTAGGTCCAAGCTTTACTCTCTTTGGCAATGGTACTTGTACATTTGCGAGACACCCCCACACTTTTAGGATTTTATGAGAAGGTAACTTCCCTTTCCACTCTTCATAAGGAGACTTGTTAGTCTTCTTATGTGAAATCATGTTAAGTATGGTGTTTGCTGTAAGCAAGGCCTCCCCCCACAAATTTTGGGTTAATCCAGAACTATTCAACATACAATATACCATATATTTCATAGTTCTATTTTTCCTTTCAGCCACCCCATTCTGTTGAGGCGTGTAAGATGCTGTAGTCCGATGCACAATTTCATTTAGAGCACAGAATTCAGACAGCATAGTGGAGTCATATTCTCCACCCCGATCAGATCTAAGCACTTTGATATGTTTACCAAGTTGTTTTTCAACTTTAGATTTATATGTCTTAAACATATTCAAAGTCTCATCCTTTGAATGAAGAAAATATAGCAATATTTACTCAAATCATCAATAAATGTAACAAAATATTTTCTACCTCCCCTACTAGGAGTTAATTTTAAATCACATAAATCACTATGTATTAAATCAAGTAGGTCATTCGTTCTCTCTACAGATTTAAATGATTTTCTTACAAATTTAGATTCTACGCATATTTCACATTCAGTTCCTTTTTCTAGGTAGAAGTTCTAAATTAATCATACGTTGTAAGGAACGAAAATTAACATGACATAATCTAGCATGTCAAATATTAGGAAGTTCATCGATATAAACGGAAGAAACAACAGAATTATTATTAATAATTGCAAGGGTTACAGCAGACACATTAAGTTTAAAAAAGCCATCAAAACTATAACATTTCCCAACAAACATCCCTCCCTTAGTCAGAATAAACTTGCCAGCATCAAAGACAAGTATAAATCCACTTTTACATAAAAGAGATCCTGATACCAAATTTCTACGAATTTCAGGCACATGTAGAACGTCTAGAAGAGTAAGTTGTTTTCCGGATGTGAATTTCAGCACAACCTTTCCATTTCCCTTAACGGTAGCTTCTGAAGCGTTCCTCATATAGAGAACCTCATCTTTATTAACCTCGGCATAAGTTGAAAAGATAGTTCGGTCACTGCACACGTTCTTCGTAGCACTAGTGTCGACCCATCATTCCTTGTCGTCAGTGACCATACAGATCTCAGAAATCATTGCACAGAGATCATCTATCTCTATCATATTTGCTTGGTTCGTTTTCCCGCTGTTAAGGGTTTGGTTACAATCGTTCTGATCTTTCTTAAACCGGCAGTCCTTTGCCCTGTGTCCGGCTTTACCGCACACCCAGCAACGACCCTTAATGCGTTTATCTGAATTACCTTTTTTAGCGTTGCTCGTCAATGTCTTCTTTTTCTTGTCCGGTGGATTGGATTTGTTTCCTTCTACCACATTAGCTTTCATTCTGTAGGTTGCCCACATCGCTTTCTTTTCATTTTTCCAGTGTCCTCCTCTATCCTCAGCCAAATAATCAGATCCTCCATGCTGAGCTCCTTACGTTTGTGCTTCAGATAATTCTTCAGTCCTTCCATGATGGCGGAAGCTTCTCGATGATGGACGCGACTTGGAACGGTTCATTCACGATCATCCCCTCGACCTTCATGTTGTTGAAGATGATTTGCAACTCCTTCACTTGACTGATTACCATGTTCTTATCATCCATCTTGTATTTCAGGAATTTCTCGACGATAGATTTCTTCGTCTCGGCATCCTCCATTTTGTATTTCTTTTCTAAGGCTTGCCACAGTTCCTTTGCCGTCTTGAATGACGAGTAGACGTTGTAGAAGGTGTCTACCAAGCCGTTCAAGATATAATTTCGGCAAAGGAAATCTGAATAGATCTAGGCTTCCCGTACAGATGCTAGTTCCTTCGATTGTCCTTCCATTGGTGCAGGAGGAACATCGCCCGTCAGCAGATGTGCTAGATTGAGAGTGGTCAGATAGAAGACCATCTTCTGTTGCCATTGTTTGAAGTCGTCTCCTTTGAATTTTTCCGGTCTCTCAGCGTGCAGAGTTTTGATTCCAACAGATTGTTCCATGATTATTGTCTTTACATTGTTGTGTGTAGTGATGGAACAAGATGATTTCATTAACCAACGATTACAACGTAATTACAACATAAACGACTACAGCAAAATTTATCAGATCTAATAAACAAAATTTATTATACACTTTCATTCACTTTTCATTATTTTTTTATTTTTCTTTCTCTTCTTCTTTTCACTCCAACATAATCTTCATAAGCCGATGCTCCAAAGCATTGTTGAAGATCGAGCAGAAATTTCTTGAGTGGTCAGTATATTGTTGACTTTCATCCATTGGAACCATGTCGAAGCTCGACCCTCCAAGTGAAACGAAACGATACGAAGACGAAGAGGATCCGATGTACCATGGAACTCAAAAAATTCTTCGATTCAAAAAACCCATCCAGTTGGATCGGACCCATCAAACTTCGGTACCTCCATTTTCATTGAACGAAGAATGGGCGAGAACTTCGATTGAGCTTCAGAGCGTCCCACTGGACCCATCGATGATTCTGCAGAGCCGTTAACATGCGATCGAAGATCCTTAAGGTATCCACCGTTTCCATGCACTGTTGTAAGGTTTTGTGGACAACTAGATTTTGAGCTTCGAATTGCCCTTGCAGTGCCTTGACAACGGCTAGAACTTCATAATCGACCATTGATTCAATGAAAGCACCCATTGATAAGCTCCCATGCACCAAATAAAGGGAGTTGGCACTCTTCGAGTGAGTGTTTACTCTAAATAAATTGCAGTACGAAATTTAGACAGAGAATGATTATAAGAGTTGTAGAGAAAAGGGAAAGATAAAGGGTTCTGCATAATTCATTCCATAGTCAGGCTTCCATCCATTTCCACTATTTTATACTTCCTTGCTTTTCAATTGATCAAAAATCACCAAAATAACTACTAACAGAAATTCATAATTTAACATATCTGGTATTCAATCAATGACGTAGTCGTTCATCCAAGCTGGGGTTTTCCCAACCCGTGTTGGGCCTTTGGCAATAGGGGTCGGGCCTTGTTGTTGTGGGGAACTAGCTGGTGTGTTCTCCTCTTCTAGGCCTGAACTCTCCCAAGGTATTATCTGGGTTGTATCAAGGACATAGTTTAAACTGTTTAATTTTGGAGGTCGAACGTATAGTGAATTTTGATATATCAGGATACTTCTTATGAGAGCGCAAAATCAATTTTAAAGACAGTATGTCACCACACATAAGTCAAAGATATTTTACACATGTTTTTGTCTTTTTTATGGGTAATATATTTTCTTGATTCATAATAACTTCTACATGTAACTTATCATCTTAATTATCATATATCAATAGCCGTGATCATACGTATTTATGATGAGAAAGAAGACAGCGTCCAACTTTCGCCAGATTCATCGAACAAAGAGAACATTTAGGACTACATTTTCATCGAGCTTTGAAAAGAATTTATTTTGAATGATTTGTACGGACACGTGAAAAGCAAGAGATAAGGTACTTTTGTGGATAACCAACCGCGTAGCAACGCATGCTCCTAGAAATTTACTTAAGACAATTGAGCTGCGCATGACAAACAAAGTCAAAACTCTTTTGAAGTGGTCTTCACCGCTTGGAGGCCCCACGTTATCAGAGCCAAGATTAGAGTAAATTATCTTCGGATGATTCTTCCTGGAATTTGTGGAGATTGAATTTGAGTGTGAACATTAATATACGACCATTTGCTAAACGTGTCGTAGAGAATGATCCTCTTCCCGAGGGATCCCAGACGAGGAAATTCTAAGACGGCTGTCGGACTTCAATTATCATCTATGTACGATCTATATTAGATTTGATTAACTATTTATCCTATTTTCTTTACGTTCTTGACAACTCATCTTTGTTTCAGTAGAATTTTTCAGTAATATGTCTCGGTCTTCTTCCCATTACTTAGAAAAAGTGAGTCACCGGTTCAGGTACAAGATACTATCTTTACAGTCTGGACAATTAGACATCCAACCTGTAATCGCAACAACTCGATTAGAAAATGACTTAGTTTTACTAATATTACAAGCGATAACGTTTCTACGTTGATTTATTACTGCGTTTGAACATTTTAATATCATTCAGCCCGTTTGACTCTACTTAAATTTATAACTTAAATTTTTAAGTTGTAACTTATTTAAATTTAATTTTAGTCAGTAATTAAAATGTGTTCAACTCAGCTTATTTTATTTAACTTTAAGCTATAATTTATTTTAAATTGATATTTGATAAATAAGTTAATAATTAAATCATTTTAATTGAAATTACTTTAATATCCATCTTAATTATATAGTTTGCATTTAGCTCGTTTCTTTAATATCCATTTTTTTTCGAATCTAATCTAAATGAGAATCGTTCTGCCAAATAATCAAACCGCATTGATCGGTTACCTAATATCCTGAACCGAACCGGTCAAATAAAAATATTCAAATTGAACCGAACAAAACCGATTATTCTCTTAAGATATCACTAATCTATATTTTAAAATCTAAAAATTAAAACGGTATTCAACCATCCAAAAAATTATAACTTAAATCCTCAAGCCAACTTCATTCTATTATACAAAACGTGCAATTTTAAAACACAAAATTTAATTAAAACGTTATTCAAAACAAGGTCATTTAATTTATTCATAAAACAACCTAAACTCAAGCAAAGTTGGACCCTAAAAACACAAAATTTACATTTCTCATGATCCCCCGATCCAAAAATAAAACTGGAAAATTGAAAATAATAATAATAATAATAATAATAATAATAATAATAATAATAATAATAATAATAATAATAATAATAATAATAAGATTCAGTTCGTTCAGTTCGAACCGATTAATTTTTTAAGAAGAAGAAAATCAAACCGACAACTCGATTACTGAATTTTACCGAACCACTAGAACTAAAGAAATCGATTGAACTGAGTCAGTTCGGTTTGGTTATTTTGGTTCGCCTATTACATGCACATTCTTACTCAGCTCATAGATCTGAAGAAATTAAAAGAATTTTAAGTTAAAAGCTAGCTTAGTTTAGCTTAAAGCTTTTTAACTTAAATAAGCTGGTAGCTTATTTCAATAAGTTGTGCCAAACGTTCTCTTAAAAATAAACTTTTTATGTATTTAAACTATAAGTCATAAGCTGTAGCCTATAAGCTGTAGCCTATAAGCTGAGTCAAACATGACCTATAAGCGACAACGTCTCTACATTGACTTATTACTGCGTTTGAACATTTTAGTCTCATTAGTGTAGAGAAGTCAAAATGGTTTTGGCAATCCCATACAATGACACTATTGGGCTAGGTAACTATCATCATATTCTCTGAATAAGTCTGAGTAGACTCAATGGAAGGTTCCCTTAGGGAGTTTCTGGCAAGAGGGAGGGAGGGAGGGGGGAGAGAAATGAGAAATGGGAGAGAGATGGTGAGGGGGAGAGAGGGGGGGTAGGGAGGGATATATATATAGTGTGTGAGAGAGATAGAGAGAGAGGACGAAGCTTACTCATGCAACATACATTAAATTATTTCTTAAGAAACAATGTTGCTTCAAAGTAGGGAAGTCAATGCGGTGGCAGCCGAGGCAGCCACCCCATCTCCATCCCCACCTTAATATGCAATCACATTTATCATTTAAGGAGACATGAGATTCGGATGGAGAATCCTCATTAGAACCAGGTATCCACAATTCCCCGTCCCTTCCTTTACGTTTGAATTATGTGTAGAATTTCGAGGGGGTATGAGGTGGTGGTAGAGACAAAGGCGGCAACAAATAACAAAGAGATAATTGTGGCATTAAAATCAAGGAAGATGATTTAGTAGAAAAATAATATAAGAATTGAGCAAGTTAGCTAGTGTAGTGAAGGGGATTAGTAAAAAGTAATGCTAGGTAAGGTTGAGATATAGAGTTATAGTTTGAATATAATATAATTATATTTCAAAATAGATAAGATAAATCGAGTGTAGACTATTACATCCATCTATGCGCCATACATTTATGGATTTGTTTATCATCACCTCATATTCACCCTATCACTCATTTATTCACACAAACCTCAATCGATTAGAATGGATCTTGTGGGTTCAAGTGATTTTGACAACCCTATTAAAAAACAACCTTTTCCAAAAACCCTATGAGCTCGTTTGACAGTCAGGATAGTACTAGATAATACTGTATTAATCTATCAGATTGTACTGTACTGGATTAAATAATATTATCCAGTATTTGGTGCTATATTAGTTAAAAAAGTATAACACTTATACAATATTTGGCACATTATAATACTAGATTGTAAAATTATTTGTCATTATTTGATCCACAAAAGCCTATTTGAAACTCATTAACATATTATTTTATATTTTCAACTATAAAATAAATTATCTAATTCATGCTATCACCGTAAATTCCCTATTTTTTGACTAAAAATGTAAATTTAATTATACCCGTAAACTTTAAGATAATGATAATTTATAATTATAAACATTGAAATTAGGAAAAAAAATTATTGAATTTTTAATACACAAAATAAGTCATTTAAAATATTTAAATAATTACTGAATCACTCATATGATTGAGAGACTTTAAAAATTCAGAAAAAAAAGAAGAAAAAGATAGTCGATGACTTTAAAAATTTGTAAAATTAAGTCATAAATAACTAATTTTACACGTTTCTAAAATTCATAAATTATTTTTGTTAGTGAGTGAAGTTTTTGTAAGATATAAATTAAAAAATAATTTTAATAATGAGAGAGAGAATGGAAGTAAAACAACTTTATTTTTTTTAGTCCGGTATAATCCCCCTTAAAAGGAGGAGACTAAATTATCTCATAATCTCATCGTATTAACTAGTACGAATTTCATATTTTTATCAAATATCAAATAATACTAAAATAATATTGTACAGTACAAGTTACTAAACAATTTGTGGCTTACAACTTGGCCTTGCATGGAGGAGCCCTAAAGCTGGCCACGCTAGGTTTTATGAGGCTTCGCCCCTTAGACCTTGGGGGCAATCTGCATGTGTGATGTCCAATATTTTTTGACTTATAATTATCCAAAAAGTCTTAGATTAGTAATTCATTAGCTGGGCCATACGGAAACAAATAATATTGTCCCCAATAATTAATAAATTGTATATATTAACCATAATCAAATTTATTAGTTATTTGTAGTTATTTCTACTATAAAACCATAGTTGCACTCTCGGTTAGTTCTACTATAAACTATAGTTAATTCCCTTATTAAACCAATACTATTTTAAATTACATTGTGTGATTAGCCCATGACCTATTAATCATTGTGCACAACCTTATCCATATTGTAGTACCTATCATAGATGATCAGGTAAATAACTATTGACCCAACATGTTTTACCTCTGGTTAAAAAATCATTCAATTGATCATCCATGATGATTTTTATACTCGATGTCTCAAGTAAAATGATCAAATCTCTATTATTCTATTAGAGACTATAATGAGTGTGATCATATAAATGATTTAGCCGTGGGGCATTAGCTCACTTAAAAGTGTCTTGAGGACCTATGATTTCACTATGTAATATCACGTATGTCTAATATACAAAATATATTCACCCAAAAATCTCACTTTTAGTATAGTAACATAGGTGTTATTGCATATGGAATCATAATTCCCTCGAATAATGAATATATAAGCTTCTAATATTAAACTCATTAATCATTTCAATGTAATATAGATGCACCGGTGCATTAGCCAAACACACTCATAATGATTAAGGTAAACCACTTTTATATTGTATAACTAAATGCACCAAAGTCCATTCAAGTATAAGCGACCAATAACTTTACTGAACTAAAGATATAATACGAAGTATAGTGGACTCAAGCTAGTCCATGACACAAACTAAGTACTTCATGCCTCGTACATTTTAAGCAAGGTTGTTCACATATAGTTTCAAATAAGTAAACTATTATTATTAATCAACAACTTGTCCTTGTGAGATGAGAGGAGTTCGTGCTTTAAGGACACAATCCTAGTCTGTATGATGTCACTATGTTTTATCTAACAGAGACTCATCCTACGAGATAAAATCATCGCATATCAATGACACTAAGAATCTAAGAGCAATGAAAAACCAAGATTCTATCTAAATAAGCCTCTCCACCTACACGATAAACCTTATTCTGTGAGATTATCAGAATCGATCAGGTAGAGCATAACTCATAAAGTTCCATATAAAGTACATGTTTGATACCCTCTACAAATACCAAATTCTAATTCACATTGTGATAACGACTCTCAATATGTTCTCTAATTCTTTAATGCCATTAAGTATTTCATAACTCTGATCATATAGATGACTTGATCATCAAAGTCTAAGTGGTTAAGCACCACATTAGTGTTTTACTACCCTTATAATCTGTTGTAAAAAATACCCTTATAATCTACTAATCGTTATAGTACAATTGGTTAAACACCACACCAATATCTTAATAATTTTAAGATCTATTTTCTCTTAATTCATCTACAAATCCACCAGCTATGTATGACAATAAATTTAATGCATAAGAAAATAAACGTAATGCTTTAACCTTTATTGATTTATATTCTGAATCTGAATTTTTTCAATACAATCATTTTATAATATTGTAGATGTATCCTTCAAGAGGAAATATATCAAAGAACGAAGATGAGAGAAACAATACTTTTATTCTTTTTTTTCCTCACCTGATGTGTTATTGTTAAAATAATTAGATTTTTTCTTTTCAATAAAATAAATTCAATGTATAAATTTATGAAATAGAACATTTCCATATATTTCTGACGTCATGCTGCTTCTTTTTTCCAAGAAAATGGTATCACAATTTTTAGTCCAGCTAATTTATTAATTGAGATATCTCGGAAACCTTGTAAATTGGGGAAAATGTTTCTCTGCCTTAGCGAAGATCGGTCATTGTCTTCCGATCTTGAATATTCAGATATCTCATAACCTCATAAATTAGGGTCCAGGTTGGGTCGTGGTCTGTATAGATATCATCATATCTAAAGAAATTAAACGAGTATACAGCATCCATTGAGTATTATCTATACCCTACTCATTTATAATGAGTAAAAAATACTCACCCATTAAGTACTAATACTCATTTATAATATTTATATGCACTCATTAAGTCAATTACCCATGAGTAATTTTACCCGCGGATATTTTTATCATCTCTACTACCAATTATAAAGCATATATATATATACATATATATATGCGCGTTTTTTTTACAAAGTCAATCTGAACCATCCAAATCTTAAACATACTAAAGATCTACATCAATCGTTACTCAACAATGACGGACAAGGCAGGACCCATAGAGAATATGCTGGTTTGAAGTCTGAGACTACTGAATTTCAGATTGTTCTGCTTCTAAAAATAATTAGTTTCACCATTGGCTTACGTTAGGCTAGTTATCTACACAAAGCAATATTTAAGTTGAAAGAACCGATAAAAATTGAAAATCCTTATTCATTAGTCGTTCATGAGCAAATCATAGGGGAAGACTCCCAAGTCCCAACTCCAAGTAACAAAGAAAGAACAAAAGTTGAGTTATTTGAAGCAAAAATGATAGATAGGGATGGCCGATGTGTGTGGTCTTCTTTGACAACTGAAATAGACAGCTTTGACCAAATCTCGGCCACCATGTATTCAAGTGAGAAATTTGTGGAGCCGCCCTCCCTCGTGATCATTACGACTAATTATCCTATCATATTGACCTCGGTCAACAACTTATTTACTTACATTTCCGCGATTGCTTTTCTGAATTATATAAATAATTGGTTGTATAATTGTGTTATTTGAAATGCAAACATCGATGCATTCATTATGTTCTATAGTTTTTACGTATTGCTTCATGCATATCTGATCAACTAAATTCTTAATAAAATTACTAGGTACTATTCAAGGGCCGTGATGCAAATAGTAACTTTACTGTGTAACTATTGTATTTTAAACCAATCGAACTATTCCCGGTTCGTCACACTTATATCAAACATAATAATCTTAAATTACATCAATTAATTTATATTAACATCAACAATTTACATCAATCACATTTTATCATCAATTTAATTGAATATATAAATTCAATTATCGTTGTTCTGTCATTTTCCATTATACATACACACCACACACACCCCCACCTTCTCATCATTTTAACCAAATATAAACTTAACAAAACAGAAGAAACCGAAGATGGAGAAACTTATGCTGTTTACAGGTAACTTCGATAGCTAGGACTGTACATACAACTCTCTGCATACTTCACCAGATCCTTAGGTTGTGGGAGCCGACTAGCCAGTCCTATGGAATATCGGGATTTCATTAATTTAACATACTCGGTTGGTTTCACAGTTTCATATTGAAAGTATAATTAATAAGAGGACTGACCAAGGTGGTAAGCTTTTGCAGCAACTCTGGCAGCAATGTGTGCAGAAATCTTTCTGATGGTAGTAAATGGAGGATATACAAGTCCCTTCTTGAAGTTCTCTTCGGTCACCTGCTCAGCCAAAGCCTCCGCTGAACCAGGACAACAAGATAAACATAACAAGATACTACTTAATATCAATCTTATTCAAATAGTTTGTGTTGATGTGATTAGATTTCTGAGTCAATTTTCAAACAACAATGAATGAGAAGTACATAAAGGTGAGAGAGCGTTTTGTCATGAGAACTTACAGGCTGCCAGAAGCATGTCATCGTGAACTCGGATGGTACCAGACATTATTAAACCTAGACCAAGTCCGGGAAAAATGTACGCATTATTTGCCTGCACAATAAATATGAAAGAAAATTTAACTCCAACATTATTACACATGCTAATGATCAAGACCTGATCAAACTTTAGCTGAAAATAGAATTTTGATTTGTGTAGAATTATGACCTGGCCAGACTCAAAAACCTTCCCCTCATATTCAACAGGGCTAAATGGACAACACTAGCAAAAATGGCATGACCCTACACGCCCCCCGAAAAAAGGAGATATCCAAGTACAAGTTAAAGTTAATAATCTACAGTCAATACCATCCTCAGTGTTTAGAGATATTATGAAAATCCAAACAAAATATATGGTGTTTATGAATAAACCTGAGTCCAGTTGTAAGCTTCTTCAGCAGTACATTCAGATTGTGAAGTAGGATTTGAGAGAGCAAGAATGATTGGTCTCTACAATCATGAAAATTTGAAATGGTCAGCTTATATCTTCTTTTCTCGATGTGAATGTCACTTATATATTCTTTGCTTGATTTGAATAATAATTCTCAAACAGATGAGCAGTTGACAGAAAGACCTCATTGATGGAGGCCATAGCCTCCACAACCTCTTTAGTAAATGTTCATCCTACTTCAGATGTTCCGAATAACACTTTTGGTTTAATAGCCTGAGACAGTAAAATAAAACACCTTAGAGGATTGCATGATTAAATATTTCTGTGTGTCGGGGNCCCAAGGTTTCTTGAAGTGTTGGAGTGACTCCATGCGAGAACTGACGATCAATCCTTGCTAGTAAAATAACGAAAGAAAGTACAGACAGGTTCAAAGAAATTAACGACCAAAGCACGGAGTTTATTATATATTTGAATACAGATAGATATACATAATAAAAGCTAACCTTCGCATCCATAAGCCAGATTTTCCTGCGGGCATCTTCCAGAGGGACATTTGTCTTCATATAACATTAAAGTTCCCAAGTTCAGCAAAACTATAAGTAACGGAAGTGGGGAAGGAAATATACAAGCTATGACACTAATAATACTAGCCTATAACCTGTTTTGACATTTCAAGAGCTATCAGCTCTGCGATACCTGTGCCAGCCTGCGATAAAACTGAATGGACAAATATTCTCTCTTGTTTATTAATTGTCGGATGCTACAACGGAAGAAGATGGGATTTTCAAACATTATTATGCAGATAGCTCACGACACTGCAGTTGTGCACAAATTACAGTGGGTCCCACCATAATGGTAATTTTAAAATTAAATATTATTTTCAATTTATCTCTAAAATCTGATATGTCTTTATCTAAAAAATATATAAATATTATTATATTGCACTCAGGGTTGATAGAGAGTTGAGAACACAGTTGCTATCAGGGTGAGTATTTCTCTGTGATTAAAATTTAATCAAAAACTCTAAAAACATAATCATTGTATTCTCTTAGAGTATTGTCTCACTAAATTAATCATTCTCAATAACTTTCTAGACTCATGTGTTGAGTACATCTAAAGACAGAAAAAGTATCTTTGAATTATTCTACGTGCATACACACATCTTAGTGCGTTTGAGGATTGGCTTGGAAGATCTTGATGTGGATCTTGAAGTTCATTGTTCGTGGGAACGCAAGATCGTTGGTTTGCGAGGATACTTGATGTAGATTACAAGAGGTATATGATTTCTATACATGTATGTCTTAGATTGAATATATAAATATATAATGGATCCTCATTTAAAAGAGTTATCAATAAAAGTTTTTATTTTAGAAACAATTGCATTGCGCTTATTTTCTTTTATCGAAAAAGATTCATTTTTAATAATTTTTTTAAAAGCCACCAAACCTCCATCGCGCGTGCGCTGTTTTTTCCAAAAATAAACACTTGCGAAAAACGATCTTATAACTAGACAACTTTCATGTTAGATAAAGGTATTATTCCATTTTAAACTCAACATGACACTTTCTATTTCAAGATTTAAACACAAGGTGCATGACTGCTCAAAAGTTCTCCATTATCTAGCCTTTAGTTTTTACTATACAAAAATACTCTTAGTGACTTGATCATTATTGTCTATTTGTGTCTGCACTACACCATTATCAAGCCGATACTCTTGCGCCCATATTTTGTTCTTGCTCTTGATGAGTGTATTTTACACTCATAATTTAGATAATCTTAACTTTTTTTGTTAGTTGTTTTAGATTTATTGATTGATTTATGTTTATTTTTGTTTCTATCTTACAGGTTTGATATTCAATTGCATTTGGAAAAATTTGGAAGCCAAAAATTCTGAATCTCGTAAAAAGAACGCAACTGGGTAGGAGGGACGGCGTCGCGGCGCTGGCTTCCCAGTGTTGCGACACTGGCATGTGACAGATTGGCCAAAGTCACGACGCTAGCTCCAACCTCGCGATGCTGGTGTGATTTTAGATTTCTTATGATTTTTTGCTCAAATCTAATCCTTGACGAACCCTAGTGTATAAATAGAATATATTAGAGTTTTAGAAGGGTTCTTACATTTTTTTAGAACTTGGGAGGCAAAGGAGAAGGCTTTTGGCGAGGAGAACAAGAAGATCAAACTCGGAATCGATTTTCAACTTCAATTTCATCCTCAAAACTAGTTTTTCTTCCCTTCTTTCTCTATGTTTATGAATATTAGTAGAATGATTTCTTATTTCATTATGTTCTAATTTTTTTATCTTGGGCTACGATATAGCCAAACCATGATTGTTCATAAATATTTATTTTTAATTCAAAAGATTTTTATTCAGTATTATTGAGTGTTATAATCCATTTTTAATGCTTGTGATTGTCTGGCCAACTATTGCATGATTTTGAATTTTATTCTGAGACTAAAGAGTGATGATTGAATCTGTTCTTTGTTTATAACTCCATTAGAATTTCATAAATTATAGATAATTATGAATCTAGTGTAGCAACTATAATTTCTTGTACTTATTGAATTTCATTATATTGGATCTTGATAGAGATGTATGTTTCATATTTTTTATTTGTGATTATCGATACTTGAGAAAGATTGATAATTATATTAGTGAAATTTGTTATCAATGTTCTAAACGTTAATTGATTGAGAATTGAAATTTAGATCATGTTTGGTTTGGTGAAATCGAAAACCCTAGAGCTTTCAACTATTCAAATTTTATCTTTGTCAAATCTTTATTGTTATAGTTTAATTAAAATTTTAGTTTAGTTAAAAATTCTAATTGTTCGTCATTCTCAAGTAAAATTAAGGTTTAGTTAATTTCAATTATTAATATCAATAAATCTTGTGGATGATACTCTATTTTTATAAAAATTAATTACTTGACGATGAAAGTGTACACCTGCACTACAAAAGATTCACAACCAGTTTTTGACACCGTTGCAGGGAATTGATTTTGTTTATTAATATTGGAGTTACAAATCTTGAATTTTACTTTGAGTCTTATTTGTCTTATTTACGGTTATTTTTTTTTTTGAATTTTCAAGAATTCTTTGAGTTGTATGAGAAAATTTGGAAGCGAGAATTTGACTCCCCTTAATTTGGAAATTGAGTGAACTTCTAAACGGCCTTAAAAGACCATGGAAGATGTTCGAGAAAATCCTGAAATCGTGAACAACCAAAATAATCGGGCAATTCGAGATTATGCGATACCAGTTGTTAATGAGACTGCATCAGCCATTCAACGCCCTGCTATTAATTCCAACAACTTTAAGATTAAGCCAGCTATCATTCACATGATGCAAGCAAATCAGTTCAGTGGCCTACCTAATGATGATCCAAATGTTCACATAGCCACTTTCTTCAAAATTTGTGAGACATTCAAGCATAATAATGTCTCATCTGATGCAATTAGACTGAGATTATTCACATGCTCGCTTCAGGAGAAGGATAAGAGTTGGTTGAATTCTCTGTCAGCTGGATCAATCACAACTTGGAATGGTTTCTCTGAGAAATTTTTAGCAAAGTTCTTTCCACCAGCTAAAATGCGGAATGAGATCACCACATTTACCAACCATGATATGGAGTCTCTTTATGAAGCATGGGAGCGGTTTAAAGAGATGTTGAGAGGATGCCCACATCTTGTACTACCTGGATGACTGCAAGTTCAAACTTTTTACAATGGTTTTGGGAATTCAATAAGGACGCTAGTAGATGTTGCAGTAGGATGTGTTTTGATAGGTAAAATACATGAGGATGCTTATGCCTTGCTAGAAGAAATGGTTGTTAATGCCTATCAATGGCCAATTAAGTGCAACGCACCGAGAAAGATTCATGGAGTTCATGAAGTCGATGCTCTTATCGCTCTTACTGCTCAAGTAGCTACACTATCCAAGAAATTGAGCTCTTTCACCACCAATGCTAGTGTTATTCATGCTTCACAAGAAGTTTGTAATTTGTGTAATGGACCTCATTTTGGCACTGAATGTCAAGCTGGAAATCCATTAGCTAATTCTCAATCAGAATATGTTAATTTTGTTGAGAACTACAACAGGCAGAATAATTCATTCTCCAACACCTACAACCAAGGATGAAGAAATCACCCGAATTTGTCGTAGAAGAATAGTCAGAATGTGATCAATCTACCAGTTGCAACTCAACCTCAACAATGTAAAATTTCTCTAGAAGATGTTATTGCCCAGCTCATAGTTAATACTACTCATTTATGGCAAGAACAAATGCTACACTTCAGAGGCAAGAAATAAGTATTGAGAGGCAAGAAACTAGTATTCAGAGTCAAGCTGCATCGATCAGGAATTTGGAGCTTCAAATGGGTCAACTTTCAGAAATCCTAACTCAGAGACCACAAGGTTCTCTACCGAGCAACACCAAGAGGAACCCAAAAGAACAAGTAGACGCTATTACTCTTCACAGCGGCAATGAGTTAGCAGAACCTCAGAAAGTCACTGTTGAAAATTCTCAGCCAATTGAAGCAGAAGCTCAGACAATGAGTGATGATCTTGCCAAGAGCTTAGAAAAGAAGAAAGGCAAGCCCAAGCCAAAGCTCTTTCTTGATAATCCTCCACCATATGTTCCACATATTCCATACCCTCAACGGTTCCGAAAGTAGAATTTGAACAAGAAATTTTCTAAGTTTCTTGATGTATTCAGTAAACTACATATAAACATCCATTTTGTTGATGCTTTGGAACAAATTCTAAGCTATGTCAAATTCATGAAGGATATTCTCTCAAACAAGAAAAGCTAGAGGAGTATGAGACAGTTGCACTTACTAAGGAGTGTAGTGCTATCTTGCAGAATAAATTGCCTCCGAATTTAAAGGACCTGGGAGTTTTACTATTCCTTACATCATTGGGAATTCATATTTTGTAAAGGCTTTATGTGATATTGAGGCCGGTATCAATTTGATGTCGTATTCAGTTTACAAGAAGCTAGGTTCTGGAGAAGCTAAACCCACGATGGTATCGTTACAGTTAGCTGATTGGTCTATTAGATATCCATTGGGGATTATTGAGGATGTTTTGGTAAAGGTGGATAAATTTATCGTCCCAGCTGACTTTATTGTTCTTGACATGGAGAAAAACCAAGAAAATCCAATTATTCTTGGTAGACCATTTTTAGCCATGGAAAGAACTCTAATTGATGTGTAAAAAGGGGAACTTATTCTGAGAGTACAAGAGAATCAGGTAATTTTTAATGTCTTCAAAGCAATCAAACACACAAATGATATGAATAGTTGTTTACGGGTGGATAGTGCAGAATTTGGAGAAGGTAAACCTAGACATTTATCATATATTGAAAAATCATTGGTGTTAGACCTCCACCTTTGGTAAATGGTGAACAAGAAGATAAACTGTTGAGGGTTTTGAGAGAGCAAAAAATGGTCTTAGGCTGGTCAATTTCTGACACAAAGGGAATTCTAAAGTCAGTGGACAATGGGTGAAGCCTGGATGATCATTATTCTGGCTGAAAACATTAAAGCAAGCGCTACTGGGAGGCAACACGATTATATTTCTGTTGTTTCATTTTTTTTTTAGTTTTTTTTCTTTTGCTTATTTTTTTTGTTTTTCTTCAGGTTCTGATATATATATATATATAATTATGGACGAATTTTGCTCATGCACTACTTTTCTCTCAGTTGGAGACAACAAGAACAATGTAGAGACTGACGAGGATGATAGCTCATCATTATTCAGGAAAGTCCTCTCTACTTACTCCCTTTTACATATTTTTTTTCATTAAGGACAATGAAAGTTTTTAAGTTTGGGGGTAATGGCTTTAATTTAAATTTCATTTTTTGGCATTTTGCTGTTGACAACAATTTGATAGCTTTGAAAAAATGATGAATTTGTGTATCAATGTGTGTTTGAACGAAGTATCAATTCGCATTACACTATAGAATCCCCGCATATTGAGCACTTAGCCTTGAGTGTTTGATTATCTTTTTACTTAGAAAAGGTTTATGTGACTTAAGAAATCATTATCATCTCATAAGAACTCTAGAACCAATTTGATTGTTGTTCGAGGCAAAATTCTAGGCTACACTTCACTTAGGACATGATTTAGGCCATTTTTAGACCGTTTGAGCTTTTCAAGCCAACATGTGCATAACTGTTTCCCTAGTCATCCATGTTGATCTTACATAACCATTTTTTTATCATCCATGCCAACTTTCCAACCTCATAAAAAGTTTCTCCTCTTTAACTCTTTTTACTCAAAAGTATTTAAATGTTCTAGAAATATGCTTGGAGCTATGACAATTTGGATGAATGGGAGAAGTTTTGATTTATAAAAAAGTTGTGAATAAGTTTGATTTTGTAGCCTCTTAGACTTGAGTGACTAAGCTCGAAGGGGTGTCTTAACACATAATACCCTAAGACCAACTAGTTTTTGAGCTATTAGCTGAAAACTCATTAAGGAAAAGAGAAGCTTAGAGCTATAACAATGGTTGAGCATTGTTGAATATTTCAAGAGGTGGAATGACAAGTTTTGGGGTGTTGCAAGAAGAGTTGAATTAAGCTTGTTGATTCCTAGAATGCATATTTGACTATGTGTAAAGATTGAGCCAAAATAATATCTTTTATCCTACCCTAAGCTCTAGCCATACATTACAAGCCCGTGAAAGTCCTAATGATCCTAAGTGATGTGGTTTGCCTACATTAGTGGAGAGTGGTATGAAAAATTGGTTATGGAGTTGTAATCTATTTATAGATTATTAGATCCATTTTGACAAGACTTAATTGCATAAACTCATCTGTGTTTAAAAGATTGGACTACTTAAGATAACACACATATACTCGAAACTTTTCAAGTTGTAATATAAGTTCGTAATTGTGTTAAAGCTTTACATGATCATAATTCAAAAGTTTTTCTTGAGTTATCGCTATTTTGGAATCTCTGAGGCAAGTTTAGTTGGTAAAAAATAATATGTCACTCTTTCTTTGCTTTTCAGAATTAGTGTTTATTGTTTTTCTTGTTTGACTTTTTGTTTTGTTTTGCTCGAGGACTACCAAAACGTTAAGTTTGGGGGTATATTGATGAGTGTATTTTACACTCATAATTTAGATAATCTTAATTTTATTTTTGTTAGTTCTTTTAGATTTATTAATTGATTTATATTTATTTTGTTTCTATCTTGTAGGTTTGATATTCAATTATATTTGGATTGATTTGAAAAACTTGGAAGTCAACATTCTGAAATATCACAAAAAGAACGGAACTGGGCAGGAGGGATAGCGTTGCCACGCTAGCAGTACAGAACTCCAGTGTGGCGGCGCTGGATTCCCAGCGACGCGACGCTGGCACGTGACAGATTGGCCAGAGTCACGACGTTGGCTCCCACTGTCGCGACGCTGACGTGATTTTATATTTTTTTATGCTATTTTGCTCAAAGCTAATCCTTGACGAACCCTAGTGTATAAATAGAATATCTTAGAGTTTTAGAAGGGTCTTTGGACGTTTTCTTAATATGGGAGGCAAAGGAGAAGGCTTTTGGAGAGGAGAACAAGAAGATCGAACTCGGGAACAATTTTCAACTTCAATTACATCTTCAAAAGTAGTTTTTCTTCCCTTCTTTCTCTATGTTTATGAATATTAGTAGAATGATTTCTGTTTTATTTTTTTTATCTAGGGCTACGATGTAGCCAAACCATGATTGTTCATATGTATTAATTTTTAATTCAATCGATGGTTATTCAGTATTGAGTGTTATAATCCATTCTTAATGTTTGTGATTCTCTGGCCAACTATTGCATGATTTTGGATCTAATTCTGAGGCTGAGAATTGATGATTGAATCTGCTATTTGTTTATAACACCATTAGTATTTCATAAGTTAGAGATAATTATGAATCTAGTGTAGCAACTATCATTTCTTGTACTTGATGAGTTTCATTACATTGAATCTTGACAGAGATGTATATTTCACATTTTTTATTCATGATTATCGATGTTTGAGAAAGATTGATAATTATATTAGAAAAATTCGCTATCAAAAGTTAGGGAATGAGGAGCTCGACCTCCTTCGAAGGCATGCCACAACGCACGCTCGCTAGATCATGGATCTAATTGGGATTCTGAGATGCCGCCATCGCAATGAAAGCATCAAGACCCTAAGGTTTGAATTTAATAAATGCACATAAGTTGTATATGAATTATTTTAAGAACATTTCTCCACTCACCCTCTGTCAGAGTAGAGGAATCAGGTTTCCTTTTTAAAACGATCAACGCCAAGGTATAACAGAAGATAAGGCTACTTACTCAGCAACATTTATCAAATAAAGGGAAGTGAACAACTCCTTTACAAGTATGATGGAGGATTAAAAATGTTGACTGGTGAGGTACTCTAACCCGACAGTCAAAAGTAAATAAAAAATGATGACTGACGAGATTCTCTAACACGACAGTCGAGATTAAATAAAAAGTGATGACTAACAATGTGCTTTAACCTGACATTCAGGATTAAACAAAATGTGATGACTGACAATGTGCTCTAGCCTGACAGTCGGGATTAAACAAAAAGCGATGAATGGTGAAGTGCTCTAACCCGAAAGTCAGGATTAAACAAAAAGTGATGACTAGCGAGGTGCTCTAACTCGTGAGTCGAAATTAAAAAAAAAAGTGATGACTAGTAAGGTGTTCTAGCCCACCAGTTAGGATAAAGCAACAAGCGATGTCTGTTGAGCACTTCAGCTCGTAGACGTGATCAAATATCTAGCCAGGGTAGGCATGCCTGACTACATATCGACAAGAGATGTATCTCGAGCATCTTAGCTCATAGACGAGATCAAGATTCTAGAAAGGGCAGGTACGTTGAGCTAGATATCAACAAGAAATGTCTCCTAAGCACCTCAACTTGTAGATGTGATCAAGGATCCAGCCAGAGTAGGAAATGTCTAGCTAGATACTGACAAAGAGATGTCTATCGAACACCTTAGCTCATAGACGTGATCAAAGATCTTGCCACAGCAAGAAAATCATGGCTAGATATTGACAAAGAGATGTCATCGAGTAGCTCAGCTCACAAACAGAATCAAAGATCTAGCCAGAACAGGGAAATCCTAGCTAGATATCGATAAGAGATATTTGACGAGCATCTCAGCTCTTAGACGGGATCAAAGATCTAGCTAGGGTAGGAAAAATCTGGCTAGATAATTACAAGAAGATGTCTGTCGAGCACCTCAACTCACAGACGAGATCAAGGATCTACCCATAGTAGGAAAAACCTATCTAGATATTGACAAAGAGATGTCTGTCAAGCACCTTAGCTCATGGACGAGATCAATGATTTAGCCATAGCAGGAAAAGCCTGGCTAGATATCAAGAAGGAAAGATGTCTGCTGAGCACTCATGCTAGCAGACTGGATTCAACAGTCTAGCCACAGTAGGCACGCCTGGCTAGTCAACAAGGAAAAATATCTACCGAGCACGCATGCTCGTCGATGAGATTTAAGGGTCTTGCTAGAGTTGTCACGGTTGGCTAGACATCAAGGCAAAAAATGATGTATGTCGAGCATTCATGCTCACAGACGAGATTCAAAAGTCTAGCCAGAACAGATCCGTCTGGCTAGACATTAAGGAAAGCTATCTGCTAGAGCAAGAATGCTTGTCTAGACCAAGGAAAATAATGATCACTGAACACTCATGCATGTCTGGCAGAGTTAAAGAAAAGCCCCACCTTAGGAAATCTCGACGTCGGGAACAAGGATATCTACCGAGCACTATAACTCAAAATACAAGGATAAGGCCTTCTGATGAGCGGGTAGCAAACAGGTGGGGGAGGAAGGGAAAGTTGAATTTACTCAAGGATTTATCTAGATCAAGAATGCACGGATCGATGGTAAGGGAAAAGTCCTCTAGCTAAAAACCAAAGGAATTCAACTTGCCTTCTGGGGAAGGTTTGCCCGACCAGACCTCACGAATGGCAGCAACCTGAAGGCTTCATAAAGGTCACAATAGATCTATAAGACCTCCAACTTACAGAGGGGGAAAGCCGCTGGAGAAGATCAACTCCGCTTAAAAAGATCGAGGCCCTTTAAGATCTAATCTAACTCATGTGACCAAGGAGATAAATAGGAGCAAAGCTAAAAAGGTGCAGAGGAAGAAGTTTATTTTCATTAATAAACAGAGGACTAGAAGTACAAGTAAGTACAAAAATCTCCACGGCTAAGGGGGCGCCTTTAAATATAGAATTTCACTCTTAGTAAATGTAAAATATATTTACAGAATAATCTCGTGTAGTTCATTGATATAACCACTTCATGTAGTTTTATTCTCCAATTATTGGTTCGTAAAGTAAAGCTGATGAAAATTATCATTTTACCGTTCTAATTACCTCTTGATCCTTAAGTACCGTTAATTCACTAGAGAACGGTCAATTTATAATCATATTATAAATTATTTGAGCTCTTCAATTTTAGAATTAACAATGAAAAGAACTAATATATGATCCGTTAAAAAAGTTTTCAATTTCTAGAGTTACTTATAGTGTTGGAGAGGGTCATTCATCTTTAGATCAGAAGAGATTTATGATAAATCCCTATTAAGATTTAGTGAAAGGCTGAATCTGAGAGGTTTTCATCATTGGGTCATGAACCTCATATCTATTCAACATAAATGCTGAGAAACAAGCAACACTACAAGAAAATCGGTATATGTCGGCGGTTATATGGTGGTGGTTGTACTAACAACCACAAACAAAAACGACGAAATGTTTTAGCAGTGGCTTTTTCCATTTTTGTTTTTTTTGTCTTTTTGTACATCTTATCAAGATAGTCCAATTTCACACGCATGACTCATATCTAACATAATCTCCCATGTTCGTAAGAATATAAGAGAATATGTATCCTCTTTCTTTTCACTGGAAGATGCGACAATATGAAATGATATTGTTGATTTGAACCTACTCACAGACATTCATACTCTAGAAGTCTTGGGAACGAATAATACTTTAAGAACTTGTAACTTTTACCGAAGTAGATTAAATGTTCTTTGATTGTGGGCTTGCTTAATTGATGTATCTTAAAAAAGGAAAATGGCATAAAGAGTCTATTGTATGTATAGTAAATAGATAATGATCCATTTTAAGATTAAAAGCAAAAAAATGTCTATTAATAAAGCTCATCGTGTTATGGTTTTATTGTTTTCCCAAATTAACCCTGATAGCAGCTTTCTATTCCTCATCTTCTCCAAAAAATTTCAAAAATCAACTCAAATTATTTCAAAACTCTCACCAAACTTTATGTTTTACCCCATTTTCACACAAATCTATTTCCCTCACTCCTCTACTCTCTAATATACCACACAAATTGTTATCTTCTCTCATGAATAAAAATATAGATCTTTGATTAGAGTATTAGTTAAGAATTTATTCTAAAAATTTGCGGAAAGCCATTAACACAAAAAAGTTTAAAATTACTAGCTGTGAGTCCCATTAGAGATGAAAATGTATAAAGTTTCCAGAAATTATACTTTAAATCTACATGAAAAGGAAATTTTTGTTTTTGATTAACATAACTGTTAAGGATTTTTTCCGGTATGGGGAATCATTTACAAACGGATAATGAAGATGATAATTTAGAGATAGAAGGAGAGAATAAAGACATCATCATTTACATGGAAAATCCTTAAAGGAAAGAAAAATCACGGGAAGATTGTTGATATTCAGTGGTATAAAGGATTTTACATAGTTTTCGATAGGAGAAGAGGTAAAAGGCAATGCCCTTCGTTGCTTGGGTTTCCTCCCCTTTCTCTATTTTTATAAGCCTATACTTATAGGCCTTACAATAATAATAATAAAGATAAAAGTGGATGATCACACCCCCTATATTTTCGGATGATGGGATCTTCTTAGGTCTGGTTTCCCATGCTCAATTTATTCATTATATTATTTTTATCACTGTTGAATTAATCGTAGCCGTAATGGGGATGATCCATCTAACGGTTCTCATCCCCTTCCTTTCCTTTTCTCATTTCCCATCTGTCTCGCTCAGTCAACAATCAATCACAGTCATTTGATGATTTCCTGTGGTTCCAAGCGAATTAGTTAGATCCACTTGGTGGCCTTCCAATCTGTCTTGTCTAGGTCACACAGCTTACCTAATCAATTACGGTCACCTTGATTGTCGGTCTGAACCCTTTTTTTCCTGTTATGTTGTTCTCTCCCATTCCGGAAGTGTTGGTTCCCTATTCTGGAAGTGATAGTTCACAACTCCGTAAGCGATGGTCCCTTATTTTTCTTCATATCCCTTCTTTCATGTTCTAACGAGGTCTCCCGCTTCATCGTTCTTTCCCATTCTGATGAGGTCTCCCGCTTTAGCTTTCTTTTCCATTCTAATGAGGTCTCCCGCTTCAGCAATTTTTCCCGTTTATCCCCTAATCTTGCCATGTTTGTGATCCACGCATCCTCTCAGGTTTCGTTCTTTCTGTACACGCGTGTTGAGTGATTTTTTTCCTGTTCATTTGTCCCTCCATTACACTCAATAAATTTCACTCATTGATGTGTAATGATGAGGAGTTCTTGATTTGCATGCGCCTTTCAAAGATCATCTTGTCTTCTCGAGAACCTGCACTTAGTGATTTTTCTGCTTTCTGAGTTATTTCTCGTTCAGAGCGGATGAGTCTTTCCTACTTCCACTGTGCTTCATTTTTTTGCTTTCCATATTTTAGAGAGAAGGTTTCTCCTGCTCTCAATGGCTTAGACTTCTTCAGTGGAACCACGACCCCGTTTTGATTTCCTTCTGAGAGTAGGATTTATCAACTACCCCCGTTCTGGAAGCGATTGTAATTTGTTTATGAATGCCTCACGACTTCAGCCCATAAATCATTTTTATCTTCTTTTGCTTTCTGCGAACCCTAGGTAGGTCCCTTTTGTTCACGTGGCAGCGGGCATTTTTTACCTGTTCATTGACCTCATTTACACTCAACAGAATTTCATTCGTTGAGGTGTAATGATTTGTCCTTTTTTATTATGTCGTTACATCTACCCATTTCTGTTCTCACGTGCTTCTTGGAAACATGCAATGTGGTCTTTACAAATAATTTTTTGGTTTGTTCGCTGTCAATGATGGCTTCTTTTCTTTGTGTTGTTACGTTCTTCTATTCCCATTCACGAATGCTTTGCGTTTGTCAACTAACTTTTTTGTCAGCTCGCTGTGGATGATGATTATTTTCCCTTCGCTGTAATGTCTTTCAGTTATTTTTACTACGGGCTTATGGATAGAGTTTTTCCTGTTTTCATCATTATGGGCTTATTGGAAAGGTTCTCTCATTTTCTTCAATACGGGCTCAGTAATAGAGTTTCTCCCGTTTGTTTATTTTTCATTTTCCTTCTCTCGTACGTTAAGATCTGTGGCAAGAATGTTGTACGAGAATAATAACATACTAATTTATTAAAATGAATAAGGAGCGAGTATACCGTTCCATAATTGCATCGCACAAGTTTGAATTTGATGTTCCAGATTTGTTGGTAGAGTTTCTACTGTTTTCATATTTTCTTTTTCCTTCTGAGAACGATGTTCGTAGATACTCCCAATGATTTAAGCTCTTTCCGTGGAACCATTGGCCCGTTTTGATTTCCTTCTGAGAGTAGGTCTTATTAACTGCCCCTCCAAAGGACTTACTTCCTTAGTTTCATCATCGAAGAAGAGAGAGTTGACAACCTGCACGTTATCGCGTTACAAGTTTTGATTGAATTTCATAAATTTCTTCAATAGTAGACTTCCGCATCTTCCTGATGATATAAGATTCGTCGTATAGTTGGCTTCCAATAAATACATTTTAATTTCTGAAGTTGATCGTTTCACATAATTTGCTTTCCTTAGCAGCCTGAAGCGTAAGTTCTACATAATTTGTTTTTCTGCAGGAAAACCACCATAAAATTATCCGTCATCAAGATAATTTCGTCTGCCATCAAAGATAATTCCATCCCCGTTGTCAAGACTTTTCCTATTGTCAAGCTAATAATTATGTTCCCGTTCTCAAGCTAATTCGGTTCCCGTTATGAAGCTAATTATGTTCCCGTTCTCAAGCATTTTCCTGTTTCTTGAGGCTTTTCCCGTTCTTAGAACTTTCCCATTCTCAGTACTTTTCCCATTCTCGGGATTTTTCTTGGTCTCAAGACTTTAGGCTTTTAGAGCTTATGGGCCCTTTTCCTTTCTTTCTTTGCTTCAGTTTCCTTTGCTCTCGTTCTTTCTTTTAAGAAGATGATGCCTGCAGATACCAGTCTTCATGGACTTAAGTCTTTTATAAGCTCAGAGTTACATTTCAATTTCCTTTAGAAAACGTCGTCTGTAGACAACAAATCTTCACGAACCTGGGTTTTTTAAGATCAGAGGCCCGTTTCCAATTTTTTTTAAAAAACGTCATCCGTAGACAACAAATCTTCATGAACTTGAGCTTTTTAAGCCAGGGGCCCATTTCCAATTTATTTTATAAAATATCATCTGTAGACAACAAACTTCATGAACTTGAACTTTTTAAGCTCAAGGGCCCGTTTAAATTTTTTTCTAGAAAACTTTGTCTGTAGAAAACAAATTATGGACTTGAGCTTTTTAAACTCAGGGGCACGTTTCCAATTTCTTTTAGAAAACATCATCCACAGACAACAAATCTTCATGGACTTGAGTTTTTTAAGCTCAGGGGCCCATTTCTACTTTTTTTAGAAAACGTCATCTGTAGACAACAAATTTTCATGGACTTGAGCTTTTTAAGCTGAGGGGCTCGTTTTCAATTTTCTCTAGAAAATATCGTCCGGAGACAAAAAAATCTTCATGGACTTGAGTTTTTTAAGCTCAGGAGCTCGTTTCCTTTCGGGCTCTTACTAGAGTTTCTCCAATTTTTTTTGCTACGGGCTCATTGATAGAGTTTTCTCGTTTCTTTTGCTACGGGCTCATTGATAGAGTTTTCTCCCATTTACTTTTCTTTTTCGTTGTCGAGACTTTTCTTGTCCCGTTCTCGAGACTTTCCCATTATCGAGACTTTTCCTTTCCTGTTGTTAAGACTTTTCTTGTCCCATTCTCAAGACTTTTCCTTTCTTGTTGTTAAGACTTTTCTTGTTGTGAAGCTAATTCTATTCCCGTTTCAAGCTAATTGTTCTTAAGCTAATTCCGTTCCCGTTCTCAGGATTTTCCCGTTCTTGAGACTCTCTCATTCTTGAGAACTTCTTATTCTTGAGACTTTCCCGTTCTTAGTACTTTTTTCGTTCTCAAGACTTTTCTCATTCTCAGGACTTTTCCCATTCTCAAGACTATTTTCGGTCTCAGGACTTTCCCGTTCTTAGGACTTTTCTCGATCTCAGAACTTTCCCGTTCTCGAGACACTTTCCGTTCTCATGTCATTTCAACTCAAAACTTTAAATCCAATTAGAATTAAAACTCAAAACTTTATTTATCACGAGTCAAATAAGTTCTCCTCTCCTCTTTTTTTAAGTTGATAGTGATGTAAAAGAAATAAGCCAATAGAACAAGGAACGAGTTTACCATTTTCTGTTTCATTTTCCAGTTTTGTACTTGTTGTCGTTCCCATCTCTGCTTCCAACTCATTACCTTTTATGTTCCCGCTTTTCTTGTTGAGGAGGCATTTGATTTGGTTTTTGGCATTTTGGGATGGATTTATTTGAGTTTTCTCTTACTCTCAATGAAAGCACCAAATGTAAAAGATTTTTTTCTATATGGGGAACCATTTACGAACGAATAATGAAGATAATAATTTAGAGATAGAATGAGAGAATAAAGACACCATCATTTACGTGAAAAACTCTTAAAGGGAAGAAAAACCACGGGAAGATTGCTGATATTCACTGGTGTAAAGGATTTTACATAGTTGTCTTTATCATTGTTGAATTAATCGTAGCCGTAAAGGGGATGATCCATTCACGGTTTTGATCCTCTTCCTTACCCTTTCTCATTTTTCATCTGTCTCGCTCAGCCATCGATCAATCACAGTCACTTGATGATTTCATGTGGTTCCAAGCCAATTAGTCAGAGTCACTTAGTGGCCTGCTAATCTGTCTTATCCGGATCACCCAGCTTATCAAATCAATTACGGTCACTTGATTGCCAATCTGAACCCATTTTTTCCGTTATGTTGTTCTTTCTCATTCTGGAAGTGATGGTTCTTCGTTCCTGAAGCGATGGTTCCCCATTCCGGAAGTGATGGTTCCCCGTTCCGGAAGCGATGGTCCTCCGTTCTTCTTCTTATCCGTTCTTTCTCATTCTGACGAGGTCTCCCACTTCAGCTTTTTTTCACGTTCTGACGAGGTCTCCCGTTTCAGTATCCTTATCCGTTTATGCTTTAGTTATGGAAGTTTAACGTCAAGAGCGTATCATATAAATATTTGTTTTTTCTGGTTTTTTAACCATTTTAAGGGTGAACATACGCTAATTTTGTTAATGTGTTGATGAAATTTTATTAGAGATTATATAGCTTGTTTGTACTGATGAAATTAATTGAGAAGTTTTTCTTCTGAATGAAAATTAAGATTAATAGAAGGAAAATGGTAAATTTTGAAGAAATAGGTTTTGTTGCAAAATTATGAGTCTGAGTTCTGTCGAAGGAGAGAGAGCAGAGGGGAGAGAGAGAGATAGTACCTAAAATGAAAGTTGCACAACAATTCTATCGTTTCACCTTTTCAACATATTAGATTACCATGACTTGTAAAGGTATTCGGACTTTGAAAGTAAAAGTTCCTTTTGACACTCGATGACCTTTCTAGATATCTTTTAGTTCTAATTTTCATGTTTTTTAATTATTTTTTTGTGATAATTTGGTATATGAACATTACAATATCATTATTTGTTTGTGAAATAATTCTAACTAACAACTTAAACAAAAGAAGCTGTTAACATTAAATAGGTAAACGAAAATACAGGTAATTTGTAAACATAAAAAAAATTGTAAGGACGTTAGAAAAGGGTAAATTATGGGGATTAAAATTACCACAAAAATAAAAGGGCCATTAATTAACTTCTAATTTTTTAGATTATTTAATAACTTCTACTCACAAAGTGACTTATTTAGTAGGATTTCTATTAAAAAACTATCACACTCTAACATAATCCGTCATGTTCTTAAGAATATAAGAAATCTTGTATCTTCTTTCTTTTTACTGTAAGAGTTATGACAATAAGAAATATTGTCGATTTAAACTTACTCAAAGAGCTTGTAGCCTTCACAAAAGTAGATTAGATGGTTCTTTGATCATGTGCTTGTTTGATTAATATATTTAAAAAAAACTACCAATGTAAAAGATCATTAGCATACCAAAGGACTAGGGTCATGTATCAACTTTCCAACTCAAAATATAAAAATTGGTGAAAATTTTCTTTTTTCAAAAATTATTGAAAATAGATGAAGTAAATATGTTATTTACAAAAATTATACATATATAAATAAATTATTTATATTATTTCAGTCATTTTTATCGTCTGAATTGGAAAGTTGGTCATTTTATAATTTTCACGTACGTTAGATATTCTCAATCAAGGGATGAGAAAAATTCAATTTAAAAACCGCGGATGCACACCTTGCAAGCTTCTGATTTTTTTTGCATTAAAAAAAATTCACCGGAATAAGCTAAACTTGCCTTTGATTTGTACAAAAAATGGGTTGGCCGTGGTTCATTCCGCACTACCCTACTGTTCCTACGTCGGAACCAAAGCTAAGGTTGCATTACTGAGTGGGACTATAGGACATAAAACGTAAATATATCACCACTCTTCCAAAGAAAGTTAGTGGTGGTCAGAGATGATAAAAATATCTGTGTATTTATTTTAATGGATAAGTTTAAAATTTTATAAATGAGATTAGATATTTATTGAGTAAGTACTTTTTTTATTATAAATTAATAAAATATATGTAATATTTCATACCCATTAAATACTCATATAACAAAAACATTTTTCTTTTTCGGATGATTAACCAACTAAAATTACCCAACTTTTTGAAACGGAACGTTGTGTTTGTCTCAGGAAAATACAAACGGAAGAAAAATGAGATGAAATTTAGAAAATTAGAAGAAACTGAGAGATTGCTAATTTATATAACTAATTTTGTTTTTCCCTCTATTTTTCAAAAAATCCGTATGAGAAAAAATCAAGACTCTATAGTTTATTTCATTTCTTTCCTAATTTTTTTAAGGTATCTAGTCGATGAATTCTCTGATTATTAAAAAAAGTCCAAATCAAATAGGATAGCATTTTACATGAAAACTTATTTAATGACAACAGTTCAAATTAAACAAGGATAATCGAGAAAGAAAAAGAAAAATAGTTGTATAATCGAGAAAGAACGGGAGAGAGAAAAAGAAAAATAGTTGTATAATCAAGAAAGAACGTTAGACCTTATTCACGGATGTACCATTATTTTTGTTTTCAAAAACAGAATTTTGGTGTGCTTTAAAAAAATAAAATAAGGAGAGTATTTATATTGTAACATATTTATTTCATACTCTTAAAATAATATTATAATTCAAAAGTATGAAAAGCAAACAATAAAAAATAAAATGAAAGAAAAATAGATATTTAGACATCAACTCAAATAAATATTCATTAGTACCTATGCTCACTAATTTAATTTAATATGGATATGAATAGAATATAAATAGTAAGATTCTAAGATGGATATTTAAAAAGGATTCCCATATTTTATCCAAACTCAAGCGTTATCAATCTCTAGTGGTGGCAACTCGAACAATGACCGAGGTCAAATCAGCATATTTACCACCTGAGCTGAGACCTTTGGGGCAAAACAAAGGTAATATTCTAACCACCATATCAGAACACTAACGCCATCATACTACTGTCAATAACTGTTAAGCGTTCTACCATGAAAAGTCTACCAGAGAAAAAGGCCCATCAAAAGTTCCTTTGCAAACCAATGTTTTCTAAAGGTACCAGAAGATGCAGAAGAAAGTCTGTCATAAGATAAACAAAATCTCACAACTAAATCTATGGTTCCACTGTTGTCACCTGTTGCCATTCTCCATCTACGGCTTCTTTCCACAAAGTAACATTGTTGTTCCCATCCGCGGCAGCCAATAAGTTTCCGGTCAATGACCATGAAACCCTCCACACAGGAGTCTTAAAGTCATTCAATACCTTACCTTCCCATTGATCCCCTTCCCTGGCCACAGTCCATATTATAACTTTCCCATCCTGTGAGCCACTTGCAATAGTAGATTTTGGTAGTCCCAAGTTGGGAGCCCAAGCAACATCTCTAACCCAATCTGTATGCATATGAAGAGCTGGAAAACAGTCCATCTTCCAAATCCCATTATATAGCTTCCACACCTTTACAGTATTATCACATCCCCCTGAACAGAGCTTCTGGACGGGATCGATCAAGCCAGAAACAACAAGAGCACCAGGTGCCGTTGAGGGAGCCCATGAAACAGATGTGACACCCACAGGATGAGCTTGATCAATTCTTGAAGTATCCCACCCACCATCTGCTCTTGCAGTGAATACTGAAATATTACCATCAGATGAACCACATGCCAAACAAAGACCGAGCTCATGAGGAGCCCAGTCAATAGAATTAACAGATGATTTGTGGTCATCAAAGATATGAGCTTGAGTCCACTCATTCTGGTTACCTTCCTTCCATAAGATCACCTGGCCATCATAAGAACAGGAAGCCAGTAACGACCCGAATTTAGGGTGTGCCCAGGCAACCTGCCAAACTGGTCCTTGGTGACCAGTCAGCGTAGCGAGAAGCTGAGAGCCTGAATTGCTGACCCCAACTATCTTAATTGTGTGGTCAGATGACGCAGTTGCAAGGCGCTTGCCATAGTAATCCATCGCAACATCATGGACGGTATCCTGGTGGCCAGTTTCTATCTTTTGTGCTGGCATTTTCTCAACTCTCAATGTATGTTCCCAACAGTTCAGATCAATAAGAACCTGAAATTGATGTACCCATCCAATTAGACACTTCAAGAAAAACCGATGCGCAAACGCTTATTTAACTATTAATAAACCCTCTGTTAGATTACTAGAACAAGCCTCCATCATTCCAATTAAGAAAACCAGGTAAAAGATCGTACTGGATTATCATTGCTGGTGTTATAATCATAAGATGAGATGATTCACACGAATAACCCCAATTGTGATTATCAGATCATGAATAATTGTAAAACATATCTTCCAGTTTTCGGATGATCATCAAATCATATTACTCAAATTATCAACGAAACAAACTGACAGAAACTTTTACAAGGAGTAGTAAATCTTCTGACAAATTACATACAAGTCGTGACCAATCGAAATCTAAAAAAACAGATTGCAGCACAATCCAGAAAACCTAACTCAGCGTATATTTGCAACGTGTGAGACTGAGAGAGATGAAATTTCAGAAGCATACCTCTTAGATGAAGTAGTCTTCAGGATCTACCGATAGTTTTTCGCATCTGCTGTAAGCTATGAAGAACAGATGGAGAAAGAATCTAGTTTCTCCCAAACGTTCTATCAATCCGATCTTGCTGGAGGTACTTCGTGCTTGAAAAACGATTGTGGGCCTGATCAGTTGGGCTTAACGTGGCTCAGGGTTGATGTAGCCCTGGACTTAATGTTCTTACCGTAATTACACAAATTATATTACTAGTAATAATCATAAACATGTCAGGTTTAAAACAAATCGTCAAAAATAGCAACAAGTAAGGAAAAAAATAAAAAATTATCAGTGCACACTTCCAGAGAAAATTGTGTGGCGCCCATGCAGGATTGCTTCATATATATTATGTCATAGATTATATATATATGTATTATATTATATAAATTTTGTAGATAAGAATTTAAAATTTTGTCTGATGCAAGTTTTGTGCTGAAATTTGTTTTTTTAGAATTAAGGGTGGCTAAAATTTATTTTCGTTTTATTTTTTATAAAAAAAGTGACATATTCTTAAAATTATCTCTTATATTATAATATTTGTGTCATTTAACCATTATATATAGGTGTTATTATTTTACGACAATTTATAATAATATTTATCAAAGTAATTGATTTAGTGTGACCATAAATTTTTTCTTATTGTGATGATATAATGATAGATTGTTTAAAGTACTGAGTGATTATTACCCTAAAATTAAGGACTTTGAAGATATTTTTTACTTTTTAAATTTTGATATTGTTGTTATTTTTAATTAATGTCATTAATATTTCAAAACTTTTATTAATGAGTACCTACTCTCTCACCAAACAAATATTTTATTAGTGACTACTGATTTTATAAGCTTTAGCAAACTATATTTACAACAAGTTTAGGCCATTAATGGCAAACAAGGAGTTAAAACTAGGAAACCAATATATCATAAAATTATTCATGTAGATTGCAAGATTCGTTTGAGTAATTATTTACGTAATCATTTACAAATATTTGATCATCATTTTTCTAAACTAGTCAATCAATTCATTTTTATTCAGATAATTATTATTTATAAAAATTATATCAATAATAATATATTGTGATGAATGAAAAATATTTAGTAATATCAGTAAATATTTATTATCTAAATTTCAAGTATTATAAAAGTGTACATTAGTTCAGAAATGTATAGTCCTACAATTACACATATAAATTAATGTATTTACATTTCAGAAACAACAGTAAATACTTATTCTTTATAATTAAATATAAAAGATACATACGAAATTTTTTTTGTCATAACTAAACATTTTACATCATAATATTCATATGTTTATTAAATCACAAAATGTGAGTTAGTTTTGACGATACATAAAAAAGTCAATCTGTTTATTACTTTACATAACCCAGAAATGTTGAATTAACCTTAATGAAAATTTCCCATAGCTATATATATTTGAAAGAAGCTTAATATGTTTATATGAATTATACAAACAACAATGTCCTAAATAATTTTGAAATATGTGATTCTCTTCTTTTTGTTGTTATCTGCCAATCAATTGTCCTTCCATGTCATGATATAAACCATCCTTAGAATCCAGTTTGTCACTGTCTTTATGGCTCGATTTATTTTGCCTAAGATTGGTGAAAATGATCTAATGTACTTTGATGCATTAATTAGGCTACTTTTTCTAGTAATATAGTATGATTAATTGATTAAATAGATATGTCAATTGTGTAGAAGGTGAGAAATTTATATCATTTAATAGAAGAGGGGTAGGTTTGGCAGATATGAAAATAATTTGATATGTCAAGTGTGTGGGAAACCGGTCCCTGGAGCCAACATTTGCTACTACAAGTTAAACCAAAATGAAAATCCAAATTATCAAGCTTCACGGGAGGGTGATATGATGGACACTACCAAGCTTCACAAGTAGTATAACACTAGGCAAGAATAAATTTTGTGATTCAACATGGTATGTTGACAATGGTGCTGATAATCATGTAACCATAGATTTTGAAAGCTTGAGCACTACTTCCGACTACACTGGACCAGAAAGACTTACAATTAATTGGTAATGATAATTTGCTTTCAATCACACATTGATTCTCGCCTTACCCTCAAATGGCCCTCCCTTTTCCCTTAAATTCATTTTTTGTGTTACTACTATTACTAAAAATCTACTTAGTGTATCTACACTAACATAAGATAATAAAGTATATATTGAACTTCATGATTTGTATTGTCTTGTGAAAAATAATCTAATCGGGAAGGTTCTACTTCAAGGAATGCTTATTGAGGTGCTGGATCAACTGAAGCTTCCAGATGACAAAAGAGCGACGCACTGGCTTGTAACATTGTCTCTCAATTTCCAAAAGTTTACTCTATTTATTGTAATTTCAAGTGCACTAGGTCTAAAATAATGTAAATCCCTATAATGACATTTCTAGGTTATCTTTCAATTTCAAAAGTTGTAATCATCCTACGACATCAGTGAATAGAATAGCAAGTTTGAATTCTAATTGTGCTCTATTTATTAATAAGTCATGGCATATAAGACTTTGACATCCATCTTCACATATATTGCCTAAAGTATCAAGTTGTTTAAACTACATCATTCCAAACTCTAAGCATATCTTCTGTAAACCATGCCAATATGGGAAAATGCACTACTTACCATTTCTCACTTTTGCTAATGTCTTTACAAAGCCATTAAAGTCAATTTTCACTAGCATTTGAGCCCGTGCTACCACCACATCCAGAGAAGGGTTCAAGTATTACATTCACTTCATAAATGCTCGTAGTAAGTATACTTGGATCTATCCTCTAAAAAAGAAATCTCCAGCTCTTACAAGCTTCATACAAGTTAGACAACTAGCTAAGAAACAATTTAGTTCACCTACGAAAACTGCCCAAATAGACTGGGGGGATACAGGCCTTTCAAAGGCTAACTAGTATATCAAGGGATTGGCTTTAGACATCATTTCCCCTACACCCATCAACAAAATCGAATTGGTGAAAGAAATCACATGCACATAATGGAAACTTGTCTTACTCTTTGAGCACAAACATCTCTACCATATAAATTTTGGTGGGATGTTATGCTTTATGTTGTGTATCTCATAAATAGACTACCCAGTATCACACTTAACTCCAAATCAACATATGAGTTTCTGTTCAACCAAAATCATAAGTCTTCTTAGAATCTTTGAATGCTCTTGTTATCATTGTCTTAAGGCATACAACTCACATAAGCTAGAATTTATATGCTCAATATCTCTAGGGTAGTCACCATTTCATAAGGGTCATAAGTGTATGCATCATTTTGGTAGAATTTACATTTCAAGACACGTGACTTTCAATGAGCATGAGTTTCCATTTGTCACTCACAGATACATGATTCACCTTCACATTATCATCTATACCTTCCATTCTAATCATAAATTTAAGCCAGGAAGATGTTATGTAACCATCAGGATCCTTTCAGTAGCAGTCATCTCCTTAAGACTCTATCGATGTAAGTAATTATCATTCTCATACCTTGCTTGTTGCTACTAATACTGATACATGTACTGATATATGTCATGTCAACCCTCCATTCAAACACTATTGTTCCATCACAATTGATCCGACACCAACCTTCCCTCCAACCACTATTGTTCTAAATCCTCCGCTTTAAAAGCATCCAATGATAACAAAAACCAAAAGTGACTCCTTGAAACCTAAACTCTACCTCGCCTTCAAATATCCTCTCCCTTATCACCTCGTACCATCTAAACCTACACAAAAAAATAAGTTCTTTCTGATCCTCTGTGGCTAAATCAATACAGAGGAGTACAATGCCTTACTGGCCAATCACACTTGGGATTTAGTACCATACTCGACTTCCATGAACCTCATAGAAAATAAGTGGGTGCACAATGTTAAGCTTGATTGTAAATGATTTTTTTGGTATGGAAAATCCTTTACGAATGAATAATAAAAATAATAATTTAGAGAAAGAGTGAGAGAATGAAGACATCATGAGTTACATGAAAAACCTTTAAAGGAAAGAAAAATCATGGGAAGAACTATGATATTCTCTTGTATTCCATGTAGGTATATGTCTCCTATATAGTTACATATGCCTCTTTCCAAGGGTATTTCCTTTATATTGGCAGGATTTTAACAGTGTAATGAGAGAGAAAAGAGAAAAGACAATGTATTTAGTAAATGTTTGCTTGGGTTGCCTATCAGTTTCTCCCTTTTTTCCACTTTTTTTATTTTCTTACATGAGTCTGCACCTATAGGCCTAATAATAATAATAATAATAATAATAATAATAACAATAAATGGGGATGATCACACACCCTATGTTTTCAACTAATGGGATTTTCGTCAGGGAGCTTCCCCCATCGATGGGATTGTTTTCAGGTGTGAGCTTTGTTACTTTGTTCCTTCCTTTCAGTTGTTTTGCCATCAGTCCGTCAGCCACTCAATCACTCATAGCCGCTTGGTGGTTCCTCGTGGCTTAGGTCAATCAGTCACAACCACTTGGTGGTTTGCCAACTGATCTTGTTCGAGTCATTCAATTATCTAATCAATCATTTACCACTGACTGTCATTCTGAATCCCTCTCGTTCGTTCTCATTCTTCTTATGATCCATCTCTTCCTATTTTTACACAGTTCAGCGAGTATCTTGCCCATTTAGAGTGGTTCTCTGAGTCTCAGGTTCATTTTCATGTTCTAGAGGTATGGGTCCTTTGTCAGTCTTTTTCAGTTGGTCAGTCAACTTTTCCCGTTTTTGTGCTCTTTCCCGTTCTCGATATGCGCCTGGTCATTCTTCATTTATTTATAGGTGTCTCTCGACCTCAGCCTTCTCTCCCATTTCCACTGCCACATCACTTTCTGCGAACCCTTTGGTTGACCATCCTTGTCCATGTGGCAGTAAGTATTTACCTGTTGTTGATTTCAACAATGCTTTCCTAAATGGAATGCTTGAAGAATTTATCTTCGTAGAATAACCATCTAGTTTCATAGATCAGTATGACCTACGCATGTGTGGAAGCTTTAAAAAGTACTTTATAGTCTCAAACAGGCACCAAGAGCTTGGATTGAGAAGTTCAAATCAACTTTACTCCAATAGGGCTTTGTTAATGCCAAATCTAATACTTGACTTTTCATCTTTGCGGATGATATATTGGTTACAGGAAATAACATGAATCAAATACCATTGTTCATTAATCAACCACATCTTTGTTTTACTCTCAAAGATCTTGGGCCTATTCACTACTTTCTAGGGATTGAAGTAGTTAAAACTCCACAAGGGTTATACTATCTCAGTCAAAGTAGATTATTGTTGGACAAAAACTAAAATGGATGGAGTTAAGCCAAGTATTAGTCCACCTAGTGGTTCTCTAAAGCTATCTCTAAATTATGGTGATCCGGGATGTAACGCCCCGAATCCCGATGGTTAAATATACGTGTAATTTTATAATTTTGAAATCCCCAATTCGAAACAAACCCTAATTTTGAGAAAATTCTCAAATTAAAATTCTTAATTTACCAATGACAGAAAAACTTTGACCTTAAATAGTGAAAGCACTAAACTTATCCATGATCAGAATCTTAATCATTAAATAACGGAAGTGATAAAGTATATTAAATGCATAATTAATGAAAGCTCGAAAAACTGAAATAAAATCAAAACTTGAAATCCATAATTCATGAAGCTTTCACTCATCATAATTCGTAGAAAATCGTAACTTAAAATAAACTACTTAAATAACCAAGTTTAACAGAAAATATTTTTCTAAGTTTTAAATCAAGTCATAAACTGAAAACATAAATTACTCTGATCCAACTGGTTATGACAGATACTCACTCATGTTGCTCGCCATCACCACCTGCATCATAAATAACTGTGGGGGAATGAGTATTATTTTAAAATACTCAGTAAGCAAACTCACATAATAACATGCATCCACATGTCATAAATGCAATCATGACATAACATAACTGAACTTGACATATATCATAACAAAACAGATGGCACACGTCAAACGACGAAACAGATGACACACATTGGGTGACAGAACAGATGACACTCATAGGTGATGAAAAACGTGAACAAATGGAACCTCATGAGTGACAAGATATTTACAGATGACACTCAATGTATGACCAAAACATGAACAGATGACACCTTATGTGTGACGAAGGCATGAACAGATGGCACCCCATTCATTTAACAGAACAAAACTTGAACAGTCCTGATTTCTTGTTAACTAAGGGTCGTGTTTAAGTTCATATCTTGCTTAATTACCACTTGAATTAATTAACCTCATAACTTACAGAATCCAACGTATGACAATAATTAATCATATAATGCATACTGATGCATATAACTGAATCAAACATGATAATATACTAACGTAAAATCAGTCATACTCATACATTTATCTCATGATAATCATATTAATAACTGAACAGTAATCAATTACCAAAGTGTTAACGAAATATAATAATTATTGAAAAATGGTTAAACATATAATAAATACATGATACAATTATAATATCAGAGTCACACCATTATGTAAGTTATTTTACATAAACATATATATGAATGTAACATGCTTATAGACAATTAAAGCTGATGAGAATAACACATATTATATTTATCACACGTGGGTCACATTACAATGTAAATTCACTTACACAATGCATATACATTTATCACAGCGGGAGTCACACCATCATGTAAGCCCATTTACTTGAAGCGAAAGAATGAACTAACAATTAATGACCTGAAATCCAAAAAAATATATAATCACCAAATTGTTTTGAAATTAAACAATATAAACATATTTTTAATATCATAAAAAAGATTTAATTAAAACGGTGCGAGGGGGTCGGAATGAGGTCGGAAAATAATACTTTGGGTCAGAAATTAAAAGATTTAAATTGGCCAAACGGTTCAAACCGGGCTAGTTCAGATCACATTAGTTCAGTTTGGTCAGATTTGGCCAGGTCAGGCCAGCCCGAATAAACTGAACTGGTTCAGTTCGGGTTGAACTGGTTCATGGCAGAATCAACTGCAGAACAAGAAAAAAATGGAAGGAAAGAGCAGGGGAGAACAAAGAAAGCGAGAAAACATAGGGGAAGGAGAGAGAGAGAAGCAGATGGGAGAGTGAGAGAAAACAGAAAGAGAAATATGAAGCAAAAGATGGAGAAGCAAATAACAAAAGAAGAAAGAAGAAGAGAGACAGAGGGAAAAAGGAAAGGAAACAGAGAGAAAAAGACAGACTGAGAAACATAGAGAGGGGAACGAAAAGAAGAAACAGAAGCTTAACGACATGAAGATGTGGCAGCGCTGGAAGCAGTTTTTGAAGGTGGCGAAAGACTTCCATGAAGTGCAGAGTCGAGACAAAATCAAAGAATGAAAATAGAGGGGAAAGAAGAGAACATGGAGAAATAAACAGAGAGGGAACCTGAGAGGGGAAGAGAGAGGGATAAAGAGAGAAGCAAAGAGAGAGAAAATGAGAGACAGCGCAAAGAGGAAGAGATAAAACAAAAGAGAGAGAGGAGAGAAACAGAGGGCGAGAGAAGGAAACAGGGGGGAGAGAGATGAAAGAAAAAAAGAAAGGGAGATACAATTCAGAAGGCGAATGAATTAAATCAGAGAGAGGAGAGACAATCAATAATGATGAGAAGAAAAATAAATGATGGAAATAATTCTTACCGGCGGTGGCAGCCAATGGCGGCAAAGAGGCGTGATGGTTGAAGAAGGAAAAGTACAGAGAGAGGCTCCAAGAAGGAGAACAGAAAGGGAGGGTAAGGGTATTTGCTGATGGAGAGGTTGCGTGAGAGAGATGAACAGTGAGAGATTTTCGGTAATCAACAATGTTAACTTAGGGTTTTTCTTTAAGTGTATGTAAATATATTATGTGAGTGAGGTAGAGAAAGAGGTAGAACATGGGGTTTCGTTGAAGGGGGCTGCCCAAAGGGGAAGAAGAGATGTGGTATAAATATAATATAGGTTAGGGTTACCTTATGGTGTATGGGCAAGCATATGTATGAGTTAGATAGAAACAAAGGGAGAGATAGAAGCCAGATAAAACTCTTTTTAAATTTGAAAATTTTAAATTTTAAACTAAACCATATATAATAAAATTATTTTACCAAAATTACAAATAATCTCTTTTTAAAATCAAATTTTAAAATCACTTTATCTTTTAAATCACTTTTATAAAAATGCTCTTTTACGAAGGGTCGGGATATTACACGGCCTCTACCTAATCTTACTTTGTATAGTAACACTGAAGGGGCTCATCATTATCTAACACTCACAAGGCCTGATATTTCATTTATAGATAATAGGCTTAAGACAGTTCTTGCATTAACATACCATTGGCTACTGCCACGCTTGTAAGAGAGTCATAAGATACATCAAATGAGTAATCTATGAGGTACTTGCATTAAACCAGCAAGAAATCTTCATTTGCAAGCTTTCTTAGATATAGATTGGGTAAGCAATCTAGATGAGAGAAAAAGTACTGAAGGATATACCAGTCTTCTTGGAGGTTCTCTCATTTATCGGTCTTCTAAGAAAGAAAGTATGGTCTCAAAATTCAGTACTGAAAGTGAGTAGATGTATCTTACAAACACAATTGTCGAATTAATGTGGATAAGATCACTTCTTCAAGAGCTTCACTTCTCTCTCAAGACTCCTTCCACCATCTGGTGTGACAATTTAAGTATTGTAACCCTAGCATTTAATCCTGTCATGCATGCCACATCAAAGCATATAAAGAGTGATCAACACTTCATCATAGTTCAAGCACTCTCCAAAGCTATTCAGGTTCTTTACGTGACTTTCTATGACATATATCTTCATTAAGGCTCTCTCCAGGGACAAGTTCTTGTTTCTCAAACACAAGCTCAATGTTGGTGAGTTCCCTTTTTCGTTTGAAGGGATACTAGCAGAAGCTTTACATGCTTGCCAAGTCAGCCTGTAAAGACTGTAAGTCTGCCTAGTCAGCTTGACAAGTCCACCAACTCACTAAGTCATCTTAAATCATCAAACTCAATTGATATAACGGTTGGTATTAGAAATATTCCACCTGGACAAAAGACAAGTTAAATGAGGCACTTGATATCATACTCGCTAAATGACAAAATCCAGTAGCTGTAAAGGAATATTCTTTTGTTTAGGTATTAATCCTCTACTCGATCTCTCTCTTTTCTCTAGCTTCCTGTACATACTTACATAATATATATATATATATATATATATATATATATAATATAAGCTTTTGTATCAGAAGTAGCACTGTAGTTGTTACAGAAAATCAAATACAAAAGGCTTCTCAGTGTACTCTTCACTTGCATAAGTCATAATCTTATAATATTTGATGACTTAAAAGTTAGCTATACATTACAATTTCTATTGAAAGTTAATAATATAATATTCGAAACTCTTGCATCAGATGGAAATGTTTCATCATGTTTAGTTAAAATTGAGCTTAAATGGTGCATCCATTAATGTGAAACATAATTTGAAGTTCTACAATTCAAGTTCAAAGAATCAATCATCATTTATCCTGGATTTTATGCATTATATGCTGCCTTAGATTTTTGAGAAACTGAATAATTAATTATCTCAAGTCATAACTCTAAAAAAAATTATCTCAAGTCATGAGATGTAAAGTCGACCACTTCTATACCTTGAGTATTAGATGCACGATTGGATAGATATTGTGACGGTTCATAAATCATCATGAGATCCACTGTCGTTAAAATTATTGCGACGGTTTTATTAAACTGTCATAATATCTACATGATTTTTTATCTATTGCGACGGTAAACAGAACCGACATAATAAATCATAAACTTTCAACATATGGTGACAGTTTACAAAACTGTAACTATTGTTATCATAATAAAAAATGAGAAAAGTACACTAGCAATTTACCTAAAAGACTTAAAAGACATAGACACTACTTTTAGTTTCAGAAAATACACATAAATTCAATTTGTTATAATGAAATTAATTTAAATAATCTAAAGTTTTCATCTTACTCGACCCACTATCAGACCTTTAACTAATTTATTTTACCCGAATTAATGCCCGTCCCCCAATCTCCCCAAAATCAAACCCACCAACCTTAAAACCTGGAGATCAGATCCTTTTCCACGAACAGTAAAACTCCAAAATCAAACCCACGAACCGTAAAACTCCAAAATCAGATCCTTCCCCCAATTACACCGTATGGAAGCTTTCCACAAAGATTCTTGTACCAACGTTGTTCTCCTACATTTGATTGGATACAATATATCCCTTGCACCAAATTGCTCCAGCAAAGAAAAGCATTGACATCCTGTTTGATTTCGTGTTGCTAGATTAGTACCAGAAAATGTATCACCAATTAGAACAACTAGTATTTCCTTCTAACAAGATTCATCTACTTTCAGTATTTCAACTATCTAATGTGTTGTCCTCACAATCATTGAAGAGTATCCACAGTGAGGATGTGATTCAAACACATAGTTATCCATGAATTGAAGCAAAATTAAAATACAGAATACTCTTTGATTCACCAAAAGAAAATTACAGATGCGAAGAAAACTCTTTGCGGTGGTGCTTCATCGGCGGTACTTGGTGTGTGCGTCACTTCCGTCGTGGGTCTCCTTCCTTCGCGTGGGTGCTTGGAGGGTTGCTCTCTGTTCGGGTTAACAAATTACCCATGAGAAATGGTTTTTTTTTAGTATTTTTTGTATTAAAAAATAATTGAATAATGTTACAGTAAATATTTAATAATTTTGAGATTTTTGTTCATAAAATAAAATGTGAATGGAGGTCTGTATCTTTTTTGAAATTAGAAGGAATCTCCATATTTTTTAAGCAAATCTTAGAGAGTGTCCTTGTACTTTTTTCTAAAAATATTAGTCATATATTTTTTGCACGATTGAAATGTACTTACAACACTCATTTCATGTACTGTATATTTATAAGAAAAATAACATATATTCACAACTCCATAACTTTCGATTGATACATGCATACTCTAAAGTGATAACACACCCTATAACATAAAACTTACAACCGAACCCTATATTAATTTATCCAAACATACTCAAAAGAATTGACATGTCCTATAACATAAAACTTACAACTAATTACTAGCGAGTGATCCAAACATGTTAAAAAAAACTTTGACACACTGCCTAGATTCTTTATTCCTGCAAAACAATATGAAGAGTTTTGAGTGCGTGCAAACTTGTCGCATCAACACATATTTTGTTTCTCATATGAAGCTGAGCAACTAAATTAGGGAAATGGAGACAATCACTTATATGATAGTAAAGTTATTAGGGAAATCCACATGTTACCGATCAGTAAATGTATGTATGTATTTCAAGCCAACACCCCATTAAGGGTATACATAAAAAAACACCTCAAAATTTATGTCATCTAATTTTGTGGCATTAGAGTCTATCCAGCTTCTAAAGCTCCACACATATATAGACTACAAGAAAACTGTGACTATAAATAAAAATTTTACCATGATTATTGAACCGTCACAACATAACTTTCATGTAATTTTTTAATGATGGTTGCATCAACCCTCACAATAAAACCATCATAATATGCTCATTCATGGTTGATTGATAAAAACGAAAAAAAAACAAATCATAGCATCGCTTGAATTTCAAACATATAGTTTTATCAATAATATATATAATACTTACTTTAGGATGTTTACATTTGTAATCTAAAAAAAGAATAAAGTAAAGCAATATAATCTTAAAGTCAATTTAAAAAATCATTTTAAATTCTGTGGTCAATATTATTTTCATTGTTACATAAAAACAAATATATCAATACAAAAAATCGGAAATAAGTCAAAATGAAGTCTTAATTTTTCTAAAATTATCAAAATTCGGCATCTGTCTCACACAACAGAGCTCGTGTACCGGGTTTAGCTTCACAACCGCAGACACATTCATTCAATCTGATCTGATTCAATTATATTTATATTAAAATATTATTTTTTTAATTTGATTTTTTTACCTTTCTCGTAGTCAATCTCGTCCATTAAGATCTCTCTGAATGGACGAGATTAAACGGCTGTCTCTGCCGTTGGCCGAGAAGCCAGATGTACCCGTCATAAAAACATCCACGTCAACCCGGTGAAGCAGCCGATTAATCGCCCCCATCAATTTAAATGTCATCATACATCCTCGCCGCGTAGTCATCCAGCTCAACAGATTTTGTTGTGGAGGTCATCCAAGTGGACCCACCAATTTCTTTGTCAGGTCATGCCTGTCCTTTCGTCCCACTGCCGTCCACGCCCTGATTGGATCCTACTGTCGTATGCATCACAAATGTCAAATGTTCCTAGCCGAGTTAGAGTTAAGAGCAACGTTACTCTACGCGATTTGTGCATTTAGCCAAATCCACGCGGTAGAACTTGTGATTTAGATGCTCAATTATTAGTTTTAACATAACGTGAATCTAAGAAATTATGTGTAGTAAAGAGAGGAATCAAACCTTGATATGAAAGATAATAAATATTTTAACGTGTAAATGTTATTTACATCCAATTTTACAATATAAGCAATTTACACTAAAAAATATTTAATACTTTTTAAATTAGCTCAATACCGTCTTGAAATCCAAGCACCATCAAATTGTTAACGGTTAGTACATTGAAAGTTTACGAATTTAAATTTCTTATTATAAAAGATCCCTTCAAGATGAACAAATTCTTTAAAATTGAGTATGATTGCAATTGTTAACATATACTATATTTGAAATAATTATTGAAATTACTTAGGTTACTCTTTTTTAATTAAACTCTGTGAGATTATTTCACAGTTCAATATCCTGTTTACTGACTAGTAAATAACTAAGAATAAAGAAAAATAATAGCTCAGTTCAATCAAAAAATAAAATTGCATTTAAACCGCAAGTCTTACCATCTGAGATACCATGAAGTTAATGCCGTATACATAAATAGTATGCCTATGTATGACTATGGATGCAGGATCAGCATTGACATATATAGTAATGATAACCTGGAGATACATAGGCGTATAGAGTGATGTAACTGTGCGTTTTAATGTGAGAAAAAGGGGCGTTCAGAATCTTGAGATGTCAGCTTTGATGGACATTCACATTATTGCACCTATAAAAGATATCGATTAGATCTCAAGATTTTGGGTGCTTTTCATTTATTAGAAGCTTTTAAAGCTTATCGATGGAATTGGAATGTATTTTTTTTGCTGGTAAATAACAGCTTCTCCAAATTTGGAAATTTTTCCCCGTTTCTTTTATTGCATTTTATGATAAAATAAAATAAAATTACAATTATTTCAATATCATTATTATTTTTACCTTTTAATAAATAGTTTCTAATATTAAAGTAAACTAAAATTAACTTCTAAGTACTTGAACATCTCTAACTAGTTCAAAAGGAGTTAAGTTTAGATCAACCTAATCTAGAATTACTATTCATTTTATAATTCTCATCACGCTTATGGAGTTGTTTGTTATATGGAACCTACAATAACGTGAGTAATGGAATTTAATCATATTTGTATGTGTGAATTTATAAAAGGTATAAGAAATATTTAAGAAATCACACATGAAAATACTGATGAGATTAAAAAATCTAAGATTGACACCCTTAGGCATGATTATGAATTATTCGGATGAGTAAAATTGAAAGTGTAAATGACATGTTTGCACGCCTTAATAGTCTTGTGAATTATCTTAGAACTCTTAGTAAGACATTTATTAGTGATGAATTGGTGAATAAAATTCTTAGGTTGTGTTTGGTACAAAGTTAAGTTTGCAAAGATGCTTAGAAAGTGAGGGAGAAAATGAGAATATCATGTTTGGTTTAAAATTTATGGAATGTATTAACATTGTAGGAATGTGAAGATACCTTCCATTGAGGGTATCTTGATACCCTTTTTAATCGAAGGGTATCCTCATTCTATGCATTTTCAACAATTATTTTTCTCATATTTCTTAAATTACCCTCCTTACAAATAATGAAAAAAATTATTTTAAGAAATAAATAAATTAACAATTGATAAGTCACATAAATAAATCATGAAAGAAAAAAATATATTTAATAAGTCACATAAATATAATTTAGTTCAAGGATAAAATTAGAAATTGACTATTATATTTATAACATTCACTTCCACATTACATCAAAACAAACAAAGTAATTTAACATTCTCACCATTAAATCATAGCATTTTCAAGTGTTAACAAACAAAGTAATCTTAATTTACCGGACATATACATTCTTACAATCATATTCCAGCAATCTTACTCTGAAAATCATTTACTCTCAATCTTATACCAAATGACCCCTTAGGTCATTATCAATGTTGTGGGGGAATAAAATAGTTGGTAGTCAATAAGTAAATTATCCCAAGACGTCTTTACTCAAAGAACTCACGAAATCATTAATGAAACATATAGTAGAGGATATGGACTATATGATAGAGGAATATACTTTTCAAAACCACCACTATCGAAAATAAAATTGAAGAAGAAGACCAATATCTAATCCGCTGCTTCATGAATAGACTCAAAACACTATAAAAAAGTGGAAGCACTTCAGAAAATAAATCCAAGTAAAAGAGAATTTCCAACAACAACAGATACAAAAAAGCACATTTATACATAATAGCACATGAAGGCCAGGTAAAAGGACCTGATTTTCATGATAAATTTAGAGTAATTATTTGATAAATTAACATTTTCTTTTTGGCATGTATGCATATTTAAATTTAAATTTTTGTGTTTTCGTATTTTGAAAATCGCATACATTTGAGGGAAAGTTTTGAAAAGGAATTTAAAAAAATTAAACGAAATATTCTTTTGGTAAATTTAAAGGGGAACAATGTAGTTGATTCCAAAATGAGAAAATTTTAAAATTTTAAAATGGTATTTCATATGTTTAGTGGGAAATCATATTTACATGTAAATTACTTTCTTATAATAAATTATGTCATATGAAAAAAGGAGATTGTTGACCCAAATTAAGGTGATAATTTTGATGATGATAAATAGTAGTAAAATTAATATTTTAATCAAGTGTGTATTGCATAGATAAAGTGAATAAGAAACACTTCCTGATAAGTGTTTACAAAATAATAAAGCGTAACTAAAATCGTGTAATGCGAGATACATAAGACATATTATGGAGAGCGCGATAAATATCAAACTAACTCAATTTAGTAGGGATCAGAGCTATGTGAACTCGGCACGTCTCAAGGAATCCAGAAACGGGACCTAATAAACTATCTTACAAATAATAGTTATGATGACAATTTTAATTATGACAAATATTTAGGAGTTGATGGGGTGTGACTGTGACGTCACGTGAATGCAGTCACAGGTGTGATCTAGCCGTAATAAATGATAAATATAGCCTGTGAACTTGGAGGTTGAGATCTGAAGAGTGAAGGACCAGCACTTTGAGCCAACCTATGGAATATGATAAAATGCTATTGGGAGGAAAAATTCATAGAGAATTCTCCAAGTCTACTAAGTGTCAAAAGTATCAAAAGTCTTCTATCGGGAATATCTTTATTTATAGAGAAGCTTACATGCGGGGTACACTCCAATTAATCTAGTGTCTAATTGACAGTGGACCCGACATAATGACACATCAACAAGCTCGTTGAGGTGATAACGTCTAGTCGTTATTTATCATAATTATATGTGTGTGGGTCCACTACAATGATGAGATAGGCGGTATTCGTTCGGGACCGTCCCGAAGGATATCCTAACAACTAAGTTCATTCCCGCGAATGGGAAGACGTCATATATGTATCCCTCAAAGAGGTCATACTGGTGAAGGGATATACTTTCCAGTATAGCGAACCTCGTTAAAATCATACTAGACCACAACCCCCAGATGTGTTCCCAGGCAAGAGACTCACTTAAATCTTTGTCGCTTGACTTAGTGGCTACATGGATATGAGTGATTACATATAAATAATAAATAATACAATAAACACTTTGTGTCCGTCAGTCGTTGATGTGGATTCGGTAATCATGTTGAAAAGTCAAAGCTGACACGTGACAGTAATCCATAGGAGTGACATGTACCACATCGGTGAGTCGAAGTCATAACAGTCAACTATCATATACATTTAGCCTCATGTACAAGTTAAAATGCATAGCAGGTGAACTCGTACATTGTCTCGTCGTGTGTGTTGTAATCTTTCTTGATGAACCACTAAATTGTGAGATGTTCGACTTTGATCATGAATGTTTCTCCACTAAATCTATCATGTAAGGTCATATTTGTTGCTATAGCTCCAGGGCGGAACTCATCAAGAAATAACTCAGTACACATGTCAGGAGCATGTGTCATAGTGCTTAAGCAGAAACATTAACTTTCAAAAAATGACGTTAGTGCGACTAGGTATATATGACAATAGATGTAACAAGTGCATGTTGTAATATTTTTGCATTTCCATGTGATATGATAATTGATAAATCAAGTGGTTATACATCATAGTTAATTTACTTGCATGTGAATGATAATGTTTAACAACGGGTTATAACCTCTACTAGTGGAGATAAAATCGCATTCTGTGATGTTCTCTAAAAAGTTTTTCAAATAGTAAGCATATATGCACTTTCAACGATAAACACAATAGTGTGGGCGAAACCTCCCAAAGAAAATAAAATGATATTACTTAGAGTGTCATCTTCAGACGATTCACCATTTGAAGGCATACATACGTAAAAACTTGCATGATATTGCCTAAGAATGTGCATATATGCACGAAAATAGAATGAAATTTCCTAATAAAGGCACATATATATGTGTGAACATTCAAACCATCCATCCATGGCCACACTTGAAAGATCATAGACATATTTTCATATGCTGGCCTAATGGCGAAATGCCTACCAACTTATTTAAAATTTCAGCGAATTCTCTCATTTTAATGAATCACGTTTCAACAGTCAAGTTCCATTTTTTGAGGAGAATTCGTGACAACAACAAAGTTTCATAATTGTAAGTAGCATTATATAAGAATGTCAGTTATATCAATAAATAATAACATCAAGAATGACATCCTACGGTAATATATGATAACATCAAGGCACATATAGTGGATTGGTTGACATCCCACAATAATATATGATAACATCAAGGCACATATAGTGGATTGGTGTCAGCATGTGATAACATCAAAATCACAATATCAAATATCATATGAAGATGATGAAGCTATCATTAAGTAAAACATAAAGGCATCATGTGATAGCGTCGAGTGATATTCCGACTTATTTTCCATAATGCATCAATGAATGATTATTTTACATGCACACTGTAATTACTACAAATGTTCACGAAAAAGTGAAACACTTAATCCAGATGACATGTGATAGGTAGACTTAGAGATAAGAATCATCTAGTCCTAGCATACACCTTGTAATAATTTGCCATTACCACATGCATACTTGGCGAAGTGAAATATTTGTCCCAAGTGACCATTGCGAGCGCCTTTAGAGATGAGAAATGTACAGTCCTGGTATAGACTTCGTGACAATTTGTCATTACCACATGCATACCTGGCGAAGTGAAATACTCATCATAAGTGACATGTAACAGACAACTTAGAGATTAGAAACGTTTAGTCCCAGCATAGACCTCGAGATAATTTTTCATTACCATAAGCATGCCTGACGAAGTGAAATACTCATTCTAAGTGACCTGTAACAGGAAACCTAGAGATGAGAAACGTCCAGACCCATCATACACCTCATGATAATTTACCGTTGCCATAGGCGTACCTGGCGAAGTGAAATACTCATTCTAAGTGACTTGTAACAGGCAACTTAGAGATGAGAAACGTCCAGACCCACATACACTACATGATAATTTATCGTTACCACGGGCGTACCTAGCGAAGTGATATACTCATTCTAAGTGACATGTAACAGGCAACTTAGAGATGAGAAACGTCCAGATCTAGCATACACCACATGATAATTTATCGTTACAACGGGCGTACCTGGCGAAGTGAAATACTCATTCTAAGTGACATATAACAGACAACTTAGAGATGAGAAACGTCCAGACCTAGCATACACCGCATGATAATTTTTCGTTACCATGGGCGTACCTGGCGAAGTGAGATACGCATTCTAAGTGACCTGTAACACGCAACTTAGAGATGAGAAACATCTAGACCCAGCATACATCGCATGGTAATTTGTCGTTACCATGGGCGTATCTGGTGAAGTGAAATACTCATTCTAAGCGACATGTAACAGGTAACTTAGAGATTAGAAACGTCCAGACCCAGCATATACCGTGTGAAAATTTATCATTACCACGGGCGTGCCCGCGAAGTGAGACACTAATTCTAAGTGACATGTGATAGCACACTTAGAATTGAGATACCATCAGAAACCACTATTGCATGGAGCTTCCCATTTGAAGATATGGTAGTGTGAACCACCGGCTGTGAGAGATGTCATTGGCATAAGTGAGCTAGTGTGAGAATCTTCTTTCTATCATACACTTCATAGGAAGTGCCATCATAGTGTGCAATCACAAAGTATCTCATTAGGCATCGTTATAGGGTGTTATGGGAGATATCTTTGTAGATCACGTCACGAAGCATTGTTTTGATATATAATAATTACGTCACAGATGATTTGCACGAGGTTCATATGTAAGTGTACTATAGGAGGTTTCATCGTGATTGCGGTTATGCTTGAGAGTATAGTGACCAGTATGCGACAATAGCACGATGGTAAGTGTGGTATGACAGTATAGTGATAGTTGTGCTATGGCAACGTGGTGACTGATGTGCTATGACAATCCAATGCAAATGTACTATGACATCACAGTAAGAGGTGAACATTTAAGCAATGATTGTAAATCTTATCATTGGCGTCATCTTGGCATTTATGGCATTTGTGCTACTGGAACACAATTACAGGTATGTCGTGGAAGCATAATTACAGGCGCGAGCAGTGATAGATATGCTATCGCAATGTGATGACAAATGGACTATGACAACATGGTGGCAGATGTAGTGGTTTCATATTGAGAACCTCGTAAATACAATAATTTTTTAAGGAGAATGAGTAAATTTTGTAAAATAGATAAATACTCAAATACGCATATTCGAGGTTCATATATAATAATTAGATTCCAATAAAAATTTATCAAAATGAATTTAGTCGTTAGTATCATACATTTGTGATACTACGTTGGTGGGATATGCGCCTAAACAATTAATCACAACATAAAAAGAAATAGCATGATAAGGACACGGTGGAATATCGACTTTATGAACTGTGTAGCCGTGTTGGAACATCCGAGGTGTCAGAACACCTCGCATTGGCATGCAAAGGCAACATTGGGCGCCTTTGCAATACACCTTTGCATGTCTTATGCAAAGGCGTGTTGGACAATCCGCATTTGCATGAGACATGCAAAAGTGCATTGGATGCCTTTGCATGCGCCATGAAAAGACATTTTTTAATATTATTTTTTTCTTACATTTTTTTTTCGACACCAAAGGTCCAAGACCATCATGGAATGAGTACACGGAGTGCCGATGTAAGTGTTAATTGCACAACCCAATCTTCTTATTATACTTGATGACCTCTATATGTGAAGTATCTTCTATAAGTGCTCATGAGTGAAATATTAATAAGTGTTGTCACGTGTTCCATGTACTAGTGGTCCTTGCATCGTGATAGTTGGTGTGATAAAGACGAAGGAAGGTTGGATGAATTGCAATGGTTGTAACAAGCCTCAATACACCATTGACAAGTGCATGTGTAGGTGCAGTAGGTAGACTACTCCTAGGAAGTACTCTTGTAAATCTCATGTACTGCCAAGTTTACTAGTAAGCTTGTGTAACTGTCAATTCGAGAGCAAGTATCGATAGATAATCCACATCCATCACCAGTTATAATTGTGGTGACAGATCACTTTTCAATGAAATCGTCAAATATTTAAGAGTTAAGGAGGTATGACCATGATGTCACGTGAATGGAGTTACATGTGAGTGCAATTAAAAGTAATAAATACGACCTTACAATATCATTATTATTCCGTAGATATTTTGATAGCTTAAACTAATGAGTCGTCCCATAAACTTACTTGATAATATTTGGTAAATTTTAGGCCGTGACATCACTCTGATTTATTACCCAATAGCACGTCAGCAGTTATCCTTTTTTTTCTTCTTCCACTCCGCGACCACGTTGTTGCGCGATTATGGCTTCAATAAATTGATCAACTAATTAAAAGACATCAATTGAAAATGCAAAATCGAGAAATGAATTTGCCTCTTCAACGAGCTTGGGGATCCAGAAGTTTTTGGGAGAGGAGAGAAACGAGCAAGGAACGGAAACTGCGAATAGAAGAATCAAGAGCGAGTGCCCGCTGCCGAAGAGACTGTTCATCACTGAAGATCCTGGAAATGAGTGAAGCCGCTGAATCCTGCAGCTCTCACATGTTCCACCACTCTTCCTATTTCTTCCGCTATTCCCGACGCGGACTCCTCTGAACTCTTCGCATCCCCCATCTTTGTATCCTCCCCTCCTTTGTTACGATTTCTTATACCAATAAAGGGAAGAAAGAGAAAAGGTATCCATTTCTTTGTCTTCTCCTTTGTTTCTTCTATTTCAATTATCTCACAACCATATTTTTGAAGTCAAATATAATTCTGCGTCCTGTATTATATTTTGTTCTTAGTTTCAGTTGTTATTTGGTCTGTTAAATGTGAGTAATCTGAGGAATTTTTTTGAAGAAGCAGAAAAGAAGGCTCCGTCTGTAATATTCATCGACGAGATTGATACTATTGCGCCAAAGAGGAATTCTTTTTCTACCAATGGAAAAATAGAGAAGAAGGTAGTTTCTCAGCTAATGGCTCTAATGGTTTGAGCCATCGTTCTCATGTTATTGTAATTGGAGCTACAAATCAATTGAACAACATTGACCCATCATTGAGAAGGCATAGGAGATTCGAAAGAGAGATCAAGATAGAAGTCCCGAATGAATCAGGCTGTCTCGAAGAATATGAAGCTTGGTGAAGATATGGATTTAGAGAAATTATCCAAGCTGAGTAATGAGTATGTTGGTGCAGATATTTGCAGTGTCCATTGGGGTATGCAACAATGGTGCTCGCAGACTCGCGGGGATGAAGAAGGAAAAATGAGTAAATGTTGACGTGTGAATTAGAGTGACGATGTATTAAGTATAGCCAACTAAGTATTTTGTGACCGTCATTAGTTTATGGTAGTGAAATATTCGAAAAATAAACATAAAACTATAATGTAATTATATGATCGTATCTATTGATTTTTAAAATTAATGATTAAAAATGAAAACTATCTAAAATGGTAAAATCATACTCTTATCTTTAAAAAAGATAAAATCAAATTCATCCAAAACTTTCACTTATACACGAAGTTTAAATATTCTCTCCATAGAGTTTTGAAATAAGTAAAATTAACCTACTTCACGTGATTTTTAACTCCATTAGAGATTCCAACTCAATTTTTCTTTACTCCACATTAGGAATATAAAAATCCAACTGAAAACCCCCCACTCAAATCGTTTCCAAAATCCCCCCAATTGTTGAGGTTCTCCTAACACTAAAATGGTTCTGTTTGAACACAAATCGCCACATACTTTCAAAAAGCAAAGCTCTCAATCAGGGAAAAAAAACTCTATGTTACTTTACGTCTGTAAATTATAGAAAATTAGTCCACAAACATTGCCAACACTCATAATTGGTCGAGTATGGTGTTAATTTAAGAATGCAATTTCTTATACGTGTGATATATATGGAGAGTCTAATTGGAGATACTCACTGTTTTAGATATTTTAAGCTCACGTTTGAAAAATTTAAAAGAGAGACTTCTACGATTTTAGAAGGAGAATCATTTTAGTGCTATGAAAACCTCATAAAAATTTCAGGGCATTTTGACAATGGTTTGGATTAAGGAGATCTTTATGTTCCTAACGTGGTGTTATGAAAAATTGAGTTTGATCCTCCAACGAGTTAATAGTTAGATGAAGTAAGGTTAATTTTATATATTTTTAAAACTCTAACGAGTTAAAAGTTAGACGGAGTAAGGTTAATTTTATATATTTTAAAAATTTATGGAGTTATTTTAATCCACTTCAAACTTTATAAAAACCTATAAGTGAAAGTGTATGAATATGAATGATTTTACTTTTATTTATGTTAGAAAAATTTGAACGAAAAATTATTTATGTTTTTTTACGCACTTAAAAGGTTATAAATAATGACGTCTTTTCATTTTTAAATTTAAACTATTTCAAATGATACGAATGGTTACAGCGACTATTCAAATGACCACGAATCCGTCTATATATATAGTAACTCTATTTGTGTTTTAAGATGGACGAAAAATTTCATGTGATTTTCTCCATCTTTTCACATGCTCATACGTACTAACGTGTATGGTTATAATTTATGGTTGTGTTTATTGGTTTTTATGGTCTAGAGTGTAACTTTCACAAGAACGAAAAATCTGTTCTATCTTAGGAGACAATTGTTTATCACATTGTGCGTTGTAGAGTGAGCGAAATTACATCGAGAACACAATGTTCACACTGGACTCAGATTAATTTCTGTTTTCTATTGTTGTCGAATTTAAGAATGATTTCTCCAATTTTCAGTATTGCAAGTATAAAAGTGTAAATGTACGCATATTTTCCCCAACATTTAAAACCTAACGAAGATTGCATGAACGTTAAAAAATGAATTGCAAGGAGTAATATTACATATTTTGAAAATTCGTAGAATATAATTATATTTTAATTTTTATGAGTATAAATTACCAATTAATGAAAGTTTATAGATATGGATTGAATTTAACTTTAAAAATGTTCACATGACATTAAAGTGAGCGTATTTTAAGTAATTCTAAAACCGTTTGTAATGATTTAATCCGCAAAAGCCTGTTTTGAAATTCATTAACGTGTTATTTTACATTTTCAACTATAAAATAAATTATCTAATTTGTGCCACCTATTTTTTGACTAAAAATGTAAATTTAATTATACCTATAAACTTTAAGATAGTGATAATTTATAATTATAAACATTGAAAAATTCATTGAATTTTTAATACACAAATAAGTTATTTAAAATATATAATTAATTACTAAACCACTCATATGATTGAGAGGCTTTAAAAATTTAAAAAAAATGAAGAAAAAAATAGTAAATGATTTTAAAAATTGATAAAATTAAGTCATAAGTAATTAATTTTGCAATTTTCAAAAATTTATAAATTATTTTTAGTAGTGAGTGAAGTTCCTGTAAGATCTAAATTAAAAAAATCATTTTAAGATATAAATTAAAAAAATAATTTTGTTTTTTTAATCTAGTGTGTCCCCCTAAAAGGAGGGGACTAAATTATCCCTTATGAGTGGGATAATATTTTTGCCAAACGTCCCATCATAACAACGGACCATTAATTAGTACGGGTTCTATATTTTTATCAAACATCCGACAATACTAAAATAATATTATTGTACTTTTAATATTATACAATAACATCAAACTAAGTCCTAAAATACACAAGTTTTCTCTTTCAAATCTCAAAGCAAGAATTTTATTAAGCAACTATTAGTTAGTACTATCCATATTTCGTGTACAAGGAGACCATGCACACTTGATGGTCTGTCGTTATGATGGGATATGCTGCATCCTTCCATCCGAATAATTCCAAACTGATACATGAAACTTAAATGTCATGCCAAAAACAGATACATCCAAGGATAATGCTTGCCCAACCCATCAACTGTCGCCTACATCCACACACATTACATCACACACCCACCCTCTACCTTTTCCAATGTCATTCGACATATATCTTGTCAAATGTCCTGTCATGTATGCGAGTATGTTATACCTGCATACGGCTTTAGCAGTGTGTTATCATGATGAAGCCTAATTACTTTTTAGGATAAATTACACCCGTTTCTCCACTTTTTTTATCTCAAATTTCACGTATAACTTCTCTAATCTTAAAATTTTCATAACATTTAATATTTTTTTTAAATAAACTTAAGACGTGTTTAATATGAAATAGAGAATAAATGATTTTTTAAATAAAATTATATAAAAGTAAATACATAAAAATTTAATTTAATTTATTTGATAAAAATTAATAATACGATGATATAATGATAAAAATGTTAAATTATTTTTTTATGAAACTTGTAAGTGAATGTTATAAAAAATAAATTGTTTGATAATGTTAGACATCAAGACATCTTTTAATATTAAAAGTTATTAAGATACCCCAAATGATAATATATTCACATTCTACGTTTCTACAACTATTGAGAATTCTCATATGAAACAAGAACTTTTCTTGTTTTCTCTTATATTAAAGATATTTGAGCATATATACCCTCATGCCAAAACGCATCCTTAGAGGTTACATTGTGAGAATATTGGTACCGATAATAAATGGGTAGAAACAGAGGGAAAAAGATTGAAGCAAAAAATTTGTAGACAAAATTTGTTTAGCATTGTTTTGTAAGAAATTTTATATATTTACATTTTGACAGTTTAAAAGCTATGAAATCGAGACGCATGCAAGAACCTCATCATGGTGTCCTCTGTGTCCCACGCAACCCTCTCTCTCCTCTCCCATGCCTATTGTATTTTTTAAGCTTCTGATTCGCGCACTATCTTACTTTATTTCACCCTCTCCTTTCACCTATTTACCCTCTTGCCATTCTCCTTTACATGTTTGGCGCGGTTGTTTCTCCAATCCGTATTTTCCACTTGACGAATTGCCATCGCTTAAACACTCTTTGAAATGACAGTGATGCAATATTTACTTTCTTTTCTTGTTAAAGCAATTTATTCTTATACCAAATCCATTATCATCTCTTCTCAAAGAAATTTAAAATTTAATTGTAAAAAATTATCTACTATCACATGTACTAAAATGTAATATTCTATTTATATTTTAAAGATAGAGAAAAAATTCTTAAAAAATAAAAAAGATTTACATGTAACATTCAAATTATACGAATAAAAAGTAAAAAGGTTTTTTTAATGCTCTAGAAATAATGATTTTTTATAGGGGCAATGTGGGATTTACGGACGATTACAAGCCAGAAGGGCATTTTCGTCTAGAGACGGTGTCACCAATGTTTAAAATAATGTTAGGAAAAAACTGAACTGTTTTACCTTACGGAGTGGAGCGAAGACCTTTGTTTGAACAGAGAGCCGAAAGTGACGAACCAATGAAAGACAACAACAGTGAAGCTCAGAGGTGCGCAATTTACAAAAACCCACATGAAAAACCCAAAAGAAATGCACAAACTACTAATCAGAAATCCCAAAGCAAAGTAGAAAATATGTTTCGCTTCTGAAAAAAAAAACTATATTACATGTTCTGCACAATCATCTCCCTTTACCTTTTCTCCTCTGTCATTCCATCGGCTTGTGACTTCCATTTTAGCTCCGTTTGTTATTGAGAACCCTAGAAGATGAGTTGGAGATTGGGACTGGTTCTTAAGGATTAGCACCATGAGGATCCGCGAGCTTGAATGGTTCTGGCCGCTTCTGAGGCCGTAGAGGAGAGATCGTTTAGAAAATTTAGTTGAAGCTTTGGATTCGACTTTGGAGGACTTTGAGCTTGTGACCAGGTATCACTGTTGGGAATCGTAGGGTTAGTTGATTGGAATTGCCAGCTGTTCTATTTTGGTGTATCTGGAATCAGTTTCAGGAGTTCTAATTTTTGTGCTATCAGATCGTTGTTGGTTTGCTGAGCTTAAGATTGGCTCAAAGCTCTGATCTCGAAGGATTTACATCTTCTCGTGTTTGGTGCTTGTCTCAGATTGGATAAACAAGGATTACCGTTCGGACTGCTAGATACTACTGTGCTATCTGGGTTTACCTCTCTATCACTGCATTTCGCAAAACTTATAGATGAAGTAAAATTTTGTCGAAGTGCCGAATATTCAGCGAAAGAGCTGTAAATATAAACATTTCAGTGGAAACGCATTGCTTCTTTCTGTTTTTTGCTCTGAAAGTAGGGATTAGATTGTGCTCTAGGAAGAGAAGCTACCTGGCTTCATTTTAGTTTTTTTTTTCTGGATAACTTATATCCTTGAGGTGAATCTGGGAAATGGCGATGTCCTGCAAGGATGGTAATAAAGCTTTGATGGACAATGGAAAATATGTGAGGTATACACCTGAGCAGGTCGAAGCCCTTGAGAGGCTGTATCATGAATGCCCCAAACCCAGTTCGATTCGTCGCCAACAGCTTATTAGGGAGTGCCCCATTCTCTCTAATATTGAGCCCAAGCAAATCAAAGTATGGTTCCAGAACCGAAGGTACATCGGTGCTCTGTTTTTCTGACTCCTTAAATGTTGAAGAAAATAATCAAAATCAGCTTCTTCTATTTTTTTAACACCGAGAAATTGAATTTCGTTGGAAGTCGCCTATTTTGTGATTACAACTTCGTTGTCATCCGACATTTTTTATCATGCAAATTTGATAGTCTTTAATGATTCTGGTTGCCTAAAGAATGGTGAAGAAAGAGTTCTGTTTATGGAAGATGGAGATTTGTCTTTCGGAATTCGCATGAAAAGATTAAAAATTTTAGAGGCATACTCCGACGGAAATATTTTCGTACTTCATTTGTTAAATATTTTGTGTAATTTCATGTACAACAAATTTATTGCACTGAAGTCCTTCAAGTAACTGTGAATTTCGTTGCATTTGTTTTCAGATGTAGAGAGAAGCAGAGGAAAGAGGCATCAAGGCTCCAAGCTGTTAATAGGAAGCTTACGGCCATGAATAAGCTGTTAATGGAGGAGAATGATCGGCTACAGAAGCAAGTTTCACACCTGGTGTATGAAAATGGCTACTTCCGTCAGCATACTCAGAGTGTATGAAACTTCTTTATTATGCGGTCGTTCCGGCATTGCTGAGAAACTGTGACATTTAAAAACCGTAGTGAAAATTTCCCTACTCCTATGACAAAAATGAAAATGTTCTTGTTCTTGTGTTGCATTTCTCAACCGCTAGGAGCTTACCGTTGTCCGTATCAATGTCATTTTGTTTGAGAAAATTGAGATGGAATTGTGCTTTTCTTACAGGCAACGCTTGCAACAAAAGATACAAGTAGTGAAGCGGTGATGCCTACTGGTCAGCACAACTTGACATCTCAGCACCCTCCCAGGGATGCTAGTCCTGCAGGGTTAGTGGGAATATTGTTGTCGGGTCATTTTCTGTCATTGTATTTGTGGTTTGTGGCCACATTGTTGTCCTTGTTTGTGTGTGATAAATTTGTCTGTTATCTTTTTCAGGCTTTTGTCCATTGCAGAAGAAACTTTAACAGAGTTTCTTTCAAAGGCCACTGGAACTGCTGTAGAGTGGGTCCAAATGCCTGGAATGAAGGTGTCTCTTTGCTTTCTTTATTCTTTTTAATTTATTAGATAATAAATGATTCTGCATGTGAATCCACTGAAGAATGCTCAGACTTCAGGACTGGCAGAATATTGAAATATTAATTGATTTATTTGAATTTAAAAATTCGGATTTCATATTGGACGATGAGCATTTGTCCAGTTTTGTAGTTTGTTTTATATTGCTGTCTGTTCGCAGTATTTTTTTACAAAATAAAATACGGAAATTTTTAATATCTGATTCATTTTCACTTAATGAAATGACATGTTTGAATAAATATCAACTTTCTTAAACATGTTACATCATCATCAATCTTACTTGTGCACAGCCTGGTCCGGATTCCATTGGAATCGTTGCTATTTCTCATGGTTGCACTGGTGTGGCAGCACGAGCCTGCGGCCTGGTGGGTCTTGAACCTACTAGGGTAAGAAGTCAAGCGCTATTAACTCTTTTTTCCTCTCTTCTGGTTTGATCATGAGACTAACTTTTTGCCATATTCTTTCCAGGTTGCGGAAATCCTCAAGGATCGGCCATCGTGGTTTCGCGATTGCCGTGCTGTGGATATCCTGAATGTGCTGCCAACAGCAAATGGTGGAACCATTGAGCTGCTTTACATGCAGGTAATTACCAAATAATTAGTTGTACGACTATCTCAGTCTACTATAAGTATTCTATTAGCATTTGTTTTTACGTTGACGGTTTTGGGGAATCGGGTGATGTAGCTCTATGCGCCAACGACATTGGCGTCAGCTCGCGACTTCTGGTTGTTGCGCTACACTTCTGTTTTAGAAGATGGAAGCCTTGTGGTATGTTTTTCACGGTGCTGAAACAGTACATGTTCCATCTAGAAATTTGTTTAGGGGCCTAATTCACAAGTTTTGGTGCAATGTGCAGGTTTGTGAGAGATCTCTTAAAAATACTCAAAATGGTCCAACAATGCCTTCGGTCCAGCATTTTGTTAGAGCAGAGATGCTGCCTAGTGGGTATCTGATACGACCGTGTGAAGGAGGTGGCTCTATCATACACATTGTTGATCATATGGACTTAGAGGTAACTTGCTGTCATTTACAACTGAACTGGACAATTTTCTCTGACATGCTATTGAAATATGCTATAATCACCTAAGAATTTTTTATTAACTGCTAGCCTTGGAGTGTGCCGGAAGTACTGCGACCATTGTATGAATCATCAACCGTCCTTGCTCAAAAGACTACTATGTCGGTAAGATGATATTCATGAGAATTTATAATTATGCACTTCGATTGATGTGTTGATAAATTAGAAAGAGGTAAATATTATTAAAGCATCATGCTTTCTCTTATTTATTCAGGCTCTGCGCCAGCTGAGGCAGATAGCTCATGAGGTTTCTCAGTCTAGTGTAACAGGTTGGGGGAGACGGCCTGCAGCCCTACGAGCTCTTAGCCAGAGACTGACAAGGTCTGTATATGGTAATCAGTTTATCAAATCCAGTTTGGTCCTAGTTCTCTTTAGTTTGGTAGTTGATGGAGGTTTCCTGGTAGGGGTTTCAACGAGGCACTTAATGGGTTTACTGATGAGGGGTGGTCAGTGATGGGAAGTGATGGCATGGATGATGTTACTATCATTGTGAACACATCTCCAGACAAGCTAATGGGTTTAAATCTTTCATTTACCAACGGATTTTCTGCTGTCAGCAATGCAGTTTTATGTGCTAAAGCATCTATGCTGTTGCAGGTAAAAGAATTCTACAATTATTTCATTCTAGCGTCCTGCTGAAACAATGGTAATAGTTTATCAATGAAACAGCAACAGTAATTCTTTGGGTGACTTCAGAACATCAAATTGCGTTCAAATTTTTCAGGGGACAGCATTTGTTTTATTGTGTTTTCTTGCTCGTGGTGATGACGAGTAGTAGGAAAAAGTTATTTTACCATTAGATTCTCTTTAATTCTTCTTCGCCGCGCATATTATTTTTCTATCGCTGGAGAAAGAAGGCAACGGGCGAGGCTGAATGCGTGACAGGTTGGTGTGAAGGTTACTAAAAGGACTTGGAGGTGCTTGAATCTGTGCCATTGTACACCAACATTACAAGTGTCCCTTTCCCTTGTGGTTCTGCAGTAGATAGTTTCACGCGTCTCCTCTCTTTTTAATCACACATTTCTGTTTGTCCTTTCACTGTTTTTAAGCCACTTAATCCTTACCATCAACTTGAAATCTCTCTGTAGTCAATAAGATATAAATATATACTTCATGTTTCTGAATTTTACTTTGATTTTCTCTTACTGCTAATGACAATGGTTCAACGGAAGCCTTGTTGCGAAGTGTATTCTTGTTTCTTTTTTGGTAGTAACTACTTTATGTTTCTGTTTCATCTTGAACTTTTCTCCTTCAGAATGTGCCTCCTGCTATACTTCTAAGGTTCCTGCGGGAGCACAGATCAGAATGGGCAGATAGCAATTTAGATGCTTACTCTGCTGCAGCTATTAAAGTAGGTCCCTGCAGCTTACCTGGGTCACGAGTGGGAAATTTTGGAAGTCAAGTAATTCTTCCACTGGCTCACACTATTGAACATGAGGAGGTATGAGGCCACTTATTAGAGCTTGATTCTACTAGTCATGGAATATAGTTGACTTCACTTAGACTATTGTCTAGTTCTTTTTCTTCTGGGTTTAACATCATTCTTTTTTTGTTGTTGAAAATTTAGTTCTTGGAAGTCATTAAGTTGGAAGGTATTGGCCATTCTCCTGAAGATGGCATGTTGCCTAGGGAGATGTTTCTTTTGCAAGTAAGTATTGTATTTCGACGTTGCTTACCCAATTTTCGAGCAAGGCTCTTATCCTGGATAAAGTTTTCGAACAGGCTATTATTATACTGAATGTTGTGAAATCCGAGTTTACCAGTCCTTCAGGAAAACCTGTAGTGGCTCCAATCTTGGTCTGAGTTCCTTTTTTTCCGCAGAATTGTTTTCTTTTAATACCATTGACTTATGTTAGCCTTTTCTTGTAAACAATCCTACGAATACATGATGCAAATCATGTCCAGCCATATTTAAAAATACTAAGCGTTTCAGACACAGGTTAGATAGACCAAGATGTAGGCTTGCTCAATGTCTAAAACGCAGGTTTTACATTCTTCTAAAGTTAGTAGTGCTTGTGGCTATACAGTATTGTCTAGTGGTTTAACCTATAATTTACTTTTCTTAGTCTCTCACGTACTCCTTTGTGCTGTTTCTATAGCTCTGCAGTGGAATGGATGAAAATGCAGTTGGCACATGTGCTGAACTAATATTTGCTCCAATTGATGCCTCTTTTGCTGATGATGCTCCTCTTCTGCCTTCAGGATTCCGCATCATTCCTCTTGATTCTGGGAAGGTTAGCTATCCACCAATCTGAAATGATGTGATCCATCCAGTTTCCTTTCATTAGCCATATAGCCGAATGGCACCCCCACTCTATTAAAGGATGATGGGACAAAGTTGACGGCTTTAATCTCCCTTCGACTTAATAAACACATTTTTGTCCATGAATAAAGATCTATAAAAACCTTATAATATTTATGACTTTCCTCGTTGCTAAAAAACAAATTTCAGGAAGCCTCCAGTCCGAATCGCACTCTTGATCTTGCTTCTGCCCTTGAAATTGGACCTGCTGGTAATAAAGCTTTGAAGGATAGTTCTGTAAATTCTGGCTGTACAAGATCGGTAATGACCATTGCATTTGAGTTTGCATTTGAGAGTCACGTGCAAGAACATGTAGCATCAATGGCCCGCCAGTATGTTCGTAGCATTATATCATCTGTTCAAAGGGTAGCATTAGCACTCTCTCCTTCTCATCTAAGTTCCCATGCTGGTCTCCGGGCACCACTAGGAACTCCTGAAGCCCAGACCCTTGCTCGTTGGATCTGTAACAGTTATAGGTGCTTTCTCTATTCTTTATACATGCAAGTAATCTGCTAAGTCTGGATTATCTTTTGGACATATAGGTTGTCTTTTCTGCCTTACTGATAAGTTTTGATTCAATGTGCTGTTGAGTCGTATAATAAAGTACTCAACTGCTTTTTCTGATTTTACTTGGCCAATTTATTCAGAAGTTATATATTGGTTGAGCTAGAAATTTGGTGATTGTCAATTTGGTTCAGGCAAGTAACAATTCTGTAACTAGGGGTGGTTATTTTAATGGTCATTTTCCAGGTGCTATATGGGTGTGGATTTGCTCAAATCTGGAAATGAAGGGAGTGAATTTATCCTCAAAACACTATGGCATCACTCAGATGCAATCATGTGCTGCTCTCTGAAGGTGTGTCTATTTAGTTAACAACCCGAAAAAGGAAAAAACTTATGGAGCTTAATACATAGCAATTTCATTTGCAAACTTATAGTAGCAACCAAACATCAGGGTCTTCCGGATGGTCATATAAGCATTTAATAGAGGCGTCTGGCATCTTATAGTACAGAATGATTACATTCAGATTCTACCTTTTACCAATTTATGAACATTTAAATTTGAAACTCTCGGTCCTTGCAGGCACTGCCAGTTTTCACTTTTGCAAACCAGGCAGGGCTTGACATGCTTGAGACCACGTTGGTTGCTCTTCAAGACATTACATTAGAGAAGATATTTGATGATCATGGTAAAAAGACACTGTGCACGGAGTTTCCACAGATAATGCAGCAGGTTTGGCAACTTTTCCCAACTTCGTTTCACCACTACACAAACAAATATAATTACATCTATTTCAATCAACTTGATAATTTCGCCATAGAAAAACAGGAAAAACTGATTGATATTTAGTACCATTACTAATATGTTTGATTTATTTGTAAGCTTTCTTCTAACTTTCTGTGTACTTCCGTAGGGTTTTGCTTGTCTCCAAAGTGGTATCTGTCTATCAAGCATGGGCCGACCAATCTCATATGAAAGGGCAGTGGCTTGGAAGGTGCTGAATGAAGAAGAGAATGCACACTGCATCTGCTTCATGTTTGTAAACTGGTCTTTCGTCTGACACTCAAAACTCAGAACCGAATACACTGTATGCTTTTGTTAGTTGTTTTGCTTTTGAAACCTTGGACTATTGACTAATATAATATGTTGAAGCTGTTCGAGCTGTACTATGCTCCTTGGTATATTTATATTAATCTGCTAAGTTGGACCTGTCTTTTTTTGTATAGATACTCGTGTTAACACACACACTCTGTCTCTCAATCTCTCTCTCTCTCTCTCTCTCTCTCTCTCTCTCTCTCTCTCTCTCTCTCTGAGAAATAGGAAAGATCATCTACTTCATTCATCAAAGCATTGTCATTTACGGAGACTAAGTAATGGACGTTTTCACTGCAAACATCTAATCCAACAGTCTTACTTTTACATTTATAGAACGGTACATTGAACATTGAGAACAAACCAGCCATCAGTACATGGTTAACAATAGAAACTAACAGAAATATAGGACAACATACAAAAGTAACCCTTAATTAGGGAAAAACCAAGACCCAAAAGACCCAGAGACAACCCACTTAAAAAAACCCAACTACAGGGTGATCAAAGGTGGAAACACTCCTAAAAATCATAAAAACAAAGCCTTTTGGACTTCCCCAAAAATTAAAAAACCTTGTAAAAGATGAATAATTGGGGTTGCCCCATCAGACCAAAATGAACATAAAAAAGGTTTGGGAAGTACTTCAATTTAGAAAGTAGTAGTAGTTAGCAGAGGTGAGAGGAAAGGAGGATGCCAAATAAAACCCATCTCCTATCTCTAAAGACAAGTGATTAAACTGACTAATTAGCCAATTTAAAATCATTAATCTCTCTAGTGATAGCAGGAATACAACTTGAACTTCTAGCAATCCCACCTTTCTTTCCCATCCCTCCTTTCTCTCTTGGACTAATAGATTTAGCCCTACCACCACCTCTCCCATCCATATGACTCTTTTTCAACATCTCCCTCATTGCCTCTGCTTGATACAGAACAGGATAAGCTCTTCCAAACTTATTAAACCTAACACAGACATTCATATGTGCAGTCAAAGCTTCCTCTTTGTTCCCTCCATTCTTTTCAGCTTCTTCTTTAACTGCCTCAGCACATAGTCCACATATCCATTTGCCTGCGAACTTGTCACGCACGCGTTCGATGTACTCTGGGGTGCACTCCTCGTTCATGCCACAACATTCACATTTCACGTTTTCGACCTCGGAAATAGGTGGTAGTTCCTTGCACTCTATTATTGACTCTTTGGTCAACTCAAATGATATGTCTGACACAGTTCTTTGAAGGCTGTTGGTCGGAAGTTTTGGTGGTTTGGAGAAGTTCTTGCTCCCTGTAAATGTGCTAGAAATTGCCTCTCCATGTGGTGCCATTTGTAGCAAACAAAATGGTCAAAAGGTTTGGTTTTGTATTGAAAGTAAGTGAAATTAGGAAGGTAAAATGGAAGAATATTAGTTGGTGAGAGAAATATGAAATAATGGAGGTGAAGAAGGGTAAGTGAGTTTTGATCTTATTTATAATGAATTCAAGCTCATGATTCAGAATTCAAACTTTGAATTTTTGTGGAGGTTGGAATCCCATATGTCAGTTGTCAATGTAAACGTGAAATTTTCATGAAATTGCTCGATTTTTCGAGAAAAGATATGAAGAAAAAAAGAGCAAGTTGGTTAAATATGCCTTTTCTTTACTTTGTATGAAATGAATAAATACATGTCATGCGGAGAGTATCTCCAAGTTAATTCATTTTATTTGCTTGTTTCATTTGTAACTAAGGATTGATTTTGGTTTTGATTCCATGCAAAATTCATCGCAACGACTCCTTTTACATACATATCACTACGTATTTACGTATACTAGATGAGAATACTACAGTGGCCATTTGAAGAAATTTTTTACATTTTGATTGTTCAAAAATTAAAAAGAAAATTATTGGACAAAATAAACAAAAAACTAATTAATTAGACATTATGAGTGTGTATGATATTTGGTCGTTGAAGTCATTTTCTTTAGTTCTAATTGTTAATTACTTTTGTGCTTAATTAAAAAGGGATACAGCTTGTATCTTCACGTGTAGGCTTTTGCTTAACCATACAAAAACAAGGCTTTAATCCCCTTCTGATCACTTGCATGGAAGCATCAAACACGCGAGTGATAGAGACATACTTTCTCATATTTAGTTTTTTCCTACAACGACCTTTACTCACGAGCATGCACTTAAATCCAACCATGAGAGAGAGGGAGAGGGGGGAGTGAGAGAGAGAGATAGAGAGAGAGAGAGAGAGAGAGAGAGAGAGGCAGTTAGACAGTTAGATGTCACAAAAAGGGTTTTAAGTAAGAAAATAGACGATGTCATAATAAATTCACAGTTATCTTGTAGAACTAGTATCATAGCTTTTAAAATATATGGCTTTCCAATAGTACAGTCATCCTCACTAACACTTGAGGGTTGGCTTTGTGGTTTTTGCCACACAATCTCTGTGGGTTGCATTACATCCACAATGCTTGAGATATGTTTCTTTCTCCGCACTTCGTTTTGGCATAAAACCACTATCAGTCACAACTACAAGTTATATATTAGCATAATTTGATATTTAATGTGATTATCATGCAAAACACAAATAAAGTCATGTGGCACTACTTGGCACACAATCAGTGGGTTTCATTACATCAATATGATCATTGTAACTTTTTTAACCTTTTTTTAAATGGAAGAAGATTGCATTATTTGGGGGATTAAATCCGAGTTCAGAAAAAGTTCCTCAAGTATGATTATTTGGGATAGAAGCAGTAGTCATATTTTTATAATTCAGTTCAACATGTTTTATTTGTAGAATTCTTTACTATTTAGACACATGTTACATTTTAAATATAATTACGTCTACAAATATAAATAATCATCATACACATAATTTTTTTTATAAATAATAATTAATTCAGCAAACTCAATTAAATTAAATAGTTCACACTATTTAAACATTTTTGCTAATTTACCATCTCTTGTTATAATTTTGTAACCGTCTCATCCCCTCTCTTTCTCTCTTTCTATCTCTATCTCGAAAATCTCCATCTGTATATCTCATTGAAAATCTTTCTCTCTCTCTCTAAATTCGGTTAAAAATGAAATAGGGTATATTTGGTTAGAGATTCTATCTCTAAGTATTAACCATATATATATGTATGTATATACACCCAGACACGTTATATACACCCGCATATATAACATATGTATTTCTATATTGCTTATATATGCTAGATACTTTAATACATAATTTATATTATTATTTATTATTTTTATATCACAATAATAAGTAGGTGTCACTAAAAGCAAAAACTTAATACAAAGTTGTCATTAAAAACTATAGGTGGCTGCAATCAAAAGTAAAATTTGTAGTAGTGTATACACACATACAAGTTATATACACCCGCATATATAACATATATGTTATATGTTATGTCATATACGTATATGTTATATGTTTTACAATATATCTATACCAATATATAACAAGAGATGGTATAAATACCAATATATATGTACATATGTTATAATATATATGTACTTATGTTATATATAACATACATTATACACATACATATTTATGGTATCTACACACATGTGTGCGGATTTATTATACACAGTAGTGTATATATCTAAACACTATATTTTATAGTGTTTTGGAAATTTTGAAGAGAGGTGAGGGAAAAATTTTAAAATTTTTAAGATAGTTGAGAGAAAAATTCTGAAATTAGTAGAGAGAAGAGAGAGAGAGAGGAAGAATTTTTTGAAATATTTATGAGAAAGAAGAGAGAAGATTTGTTGTGGAAGAGATAAATTTTAGGAATGAGGAGAGAGAAAGATCATGAGTTTCATAAAGGTATAATAAAAATCAAAGCCTCACAATTTTATTTTAGAAATCATACTGTATATGCAACTTTTCTACTATCAAGTTGATATATGACCACAACAATATATGAGTAAATTAATAGTCCTTTTAATTTTTTGATAATTTTTTATCTCAAGAATGTCCTTTATGTGTTGCAATCAACTATATCTTCTTAATATTTTTTCAAATTTTTAATAGCCCTGTCGTTCCGGATATAGTGGATAAATATATTTATTTATTATTTATATTGAATTAGTTTAGATTTGCTTTTTTATTTTTGGTTTAATAGGTTTGAAGATAAAAAACGTGAATTTGTTATAGTGGATCCCGTAAATATTTATTTTTTTCACGGAAAATACTAATGTACATAAATTATTTCGTATAAGAGCCAAAATTTTCATTGGATTATATCAAATTTTACGTTTGATCATTTCTGTTAATAATATATTGTTAATTTTTTTGTCAACGTGTTAAAATATTTACTCAATGTGACCATTTGTGTTTATATTGTTAATATATAACCTTTGTATTATTTAATTAAAAAAAATTGAATAGTAATGACATCAATTTTTTCATATGTGTAGGAGTAGTTATAGATGTTATGGATGATTTTATTTTTAATTTAATTACAAATTTTACTGTTGAAATTTTCTCCCAAACTTAGGTTCGTCTTCCTTCCATCAAATTTTACGGTTCATAATTATATTAAATAAATATTAATACAATATTAAAAGTAGTTATGATCTTAAATAAACGTTACTGTAATATTATTTGATGTTTATTCATTCAATATAATTATTCTAAATAGTTGTTAATATTGTATCATTTGATATTTAATGTATTTATTAGCATTTATATCATATCTTGAATAAACGTTATTATAATATGATGTGTTACCCTAAATAAATGTTAATACATATTATCTTATCTTAATATATTACTTATGTTTCATCATAATATAAATATTATTTATAAATTTATAATGACAAAACGTTCACGTAATATAAATTTAATTTACCAAATATTATCATAACCACTCATGTTTAAAGAAGTTACTATATTTAAATTTGAAAAAATAATTAAAAAATTTAAGTAGAAACATGTGATTAGGGTATTGTAAGTAAATCATAAAAGTTAAAAATTAAATTAAATAGATATGATTATTTATTTATTTCAATTTTATTTCAACTAGTTATTAACTTACTATTATAAAAATAATCTATTTTGTGTAATTTTCCCGTTTTGTGTCTATTTAGTGGGCCCAATTTTATGATTATTTATAGTGTAGACCATTGTATATTAAGTTTTTATTATATAGCTATTTGTGTAGAAAACACTTTTACCTGTTATCTCCGTCAATGATCATGTTTTTCCTTCATCTTCCCAAAATCGAGCCATGAAACACAAAAAAGAGCCCGACATGTATGCCCAAAATATTGGGTAACTTCATATCATAAAATTCTCGAAGTCCACACATCAGAGAATGAGCCTTATAATTGAATATTAAAATAAAAAAATTACATCAAATAATCAAGTTTTAAAACGTAGTTTAAGATATATCAATTTTGTTTTACTCTACAATAATATACAACTTTTGATACCACCTCATTAATCAATTAATGATAAAAATAGAATTGATAGTAATACATTTTTTAGTTATAGAATAACGGTTTGGAGTTTTTAATTATTTGATAATATTTCAATTTTTCTTCTATGTTGTAGGAGTTTTGATTGTATCCCTAAAAATTAGCACAATTTGTTAAATAACAATCAATGCGTTCTTACTATCAATTGTCGCTCCATCAACCTATAGTCAATCTTTTATGACAGTCCATCAAGATGATCCATCAATAGAGGTCCGTCCATCAACCGACGGTACCCCATCGATTCTTCTTCGACTGTCCAACTTCTTCAGTAGAAACTAGTAGTTTATAAATATACTTTTATACATATATGCAACGTTAACGAATAATTGACTTTTTAATTTAAAATTTATCTACTAATCTTATCAGTGATGTATTTTTAGTTGCTAGTACTTATGCGGTATATCATTGATTTGCTTGTAGGATAAATCAACGAACGATTTCGCACAATTGATGTATTTAGGAATTTTAGTAAATATAAAAAATTACGGTTGTCTAAAAGGGATAATTAGTATACTAGAATTTCAATTTTGATTTTATATGGATATCAATTAAAATTAAAGTCTCTTATTTTGTGGATTTAGTTTAGTTAAAAGCATATGCATTTTAGAATGGTAGTTGTTTGAATTTTTCAGTTGGTGATGTGCATATTTGTTGCGGTTTTCTACAGATAGTCTCAAAATTTAAAATTATTTTGTGATGGTTTCAAGCATTAATCATCTCTCTTGATTGTTTCAGACGATTTTAGTAGTTAAGTAGTAATCTCATTGATTGGATATATATTTTTCTTTATTTAGTTCATTATTTGAATTAATGATATATATGTTGTAAATATTTAGAGATTGGATTTATAGATTTACTTTTCAATCTTTTATTGACTAGTTTTAAATCACCTTTAATTTAGAATATTCCTTAAATAGATTAAAGATATTTTAATACATAATTATTGATATTTATAGAAAGTTGCTATTTTCTTACTAACTCTAGAAAAATTGAAGTTTATCTACACACTATCTTAAAACTTGAAACTTGATTATATCAGTAAATCTCCCATTAAAATACGTCATATATGACTAACTTATTTAAGAGTTAGTCTTATCAACTATTAAATATAACATATTAATTTCCATCATTTAGGGATTATAAATCAAATGAATATCAGAATTGGAAAACTTATTAGTCTCATTCAGTAATAAAAGGATAGTTTTAGTATTATAATTAAAAATAAAAACATCCAAGGATGTTTCTCCTTCCATCCTCATTTTTATATATTATTGATTATTTTAAATTGAATGGTTAAAATAAAAGGGCATGAATGGAATTGAACTATTCTAGTTGGATAAAATAGAAAACTGAATATTATTCTTCAATATTTTAATCAAGGGAAAATTGGAATTAGATCTAAGGGCATGTTTACTAACCGGTAAACAAAAATAAAGAAATGAAAATGGTAGAGAGATGTTCGTTTTCATGAAAGGTAACATTACTGTGAAATGAGAAGTATAGAATTATATATTATGAAGATTTTATTATTTAATATACATGATAGTTTCTATAATATTAAATATGCTTATATGTATTAAAATTCATTTTTACAAATGATATAATAAAAAGTTTTGTATTAATAGAAATTACTCTAATATTATCATATAATATAATAAACTATAGTAATATATTATATTATCAATAATAAAATAAAATTTAATACAATATATTCATTATTGTTCTAGTTTTGTATCTATACAATATAATATTATTATTTAAAATATTTTTAAATACTATCATAGTTTATATAATAAATTTATGAGTAAAAAATTAAAAATAAAATTTATTATAGTATCCACATATGCGTTAATGACATTACTCGCATTTTAAAGGGTAATGATATTACCATTTTTTTTGCAAGTAATGCTATTACTCTGTAATGTTCTCACATTACTAGTACAATAATGTTTTATCTTCTCATATTACCATTATAACGTATTCATGTTACCGTTAAATAAATGAATATCCCCTGAAGGTAAAGGAAGGAAATGGTTAAGGAGGGGTAGTTAGACATTTTTTGTTTATATTGACGCTCCAAGGCTCCTCCTTGAAGAATACACTGCCCCGATCTTCTTCATAGGTGAAGATCAAATCTCTACAACCAATTAGTTTCACGGGCATGAATCACACGTTTCACCCATTACTTCTTCTTGCTACAATCACGTCTCTCATCTCTCTTTAAAATTTAAGAGATTACAAAAGAACTATCTTAAATAGTAGACATACAAATTTTGTTGTGACGATGGTGAAGACTTTTTCTCTCAAATAATAAGAATTTTGTGCTCAATGGTGTCAAAAAATATTTTTGTTAGAGGTCTTGCAGCAGGGAACGGACGACTGTTGTCTATGAACGATCGACAGTCAAAATTAAAAAATATATCTATTTAAACCATACAACAAAGAGCAGATGACCGCTCGTGATAGAATGACCATAGTTTTGCTACGTCTTTTTATATCTTTTTGAAATCTCATAAAAAACATATTTTATAGGATTTTCTTAAAGCCCATAGAACTCATTTATATTGTTACATCACTTTGACTTTTTCTTTCTCCGATCTTTTGTCATGAATAGTTTTGAAGATATATCTCATCATGCTTCAAATGTCTAAAGGACATTTTCAAACCAATATCGAAATCTTATGAATAGTTGTTTGAAGTCTCAATATGCTCAATCTCCATATTTCATGTGTACATCAAATTAATTTTCTACAACTTGATTACAAATGTTACTGCACATAAAATATTTTGTTATCATCAAAATAGTTTCTATGAGACCTAGAGTCTACATAATTGCCATTCACATTTATGTATATACTAATTAACATCAACAATCAAAATCAAACTTGTGTAATTGCAAATTTAATCCCATATGAACTCATTTACGTTTATATGAGTTTTCAAAAGTATTTACATTTCTATGAACCTATTTACATTATTATAAATTTATTTTCACATTTAATTTATAAATATTTAATTTTTGGAAGGATGAAAAAATAAAATTTGAATTATATTTAAAATAACTAATAGTAACGTCGTATTTTATTAAATGGGCTGGAGGTCATTTTGGTCTGTCATTTTTTTAATATCATCAACCATTTTAAGAATTTGCAATTTCACAAACATTTAAAAGAAGTAATTTTATACTGACTAAGCTATTGGCTATATTTCTATTAATCAAATGATTTGTCAACTCATAAGTTAATTGGGTAAATCATTTTAATAAATGAGAAAAAATCAACATTCACATATGAATGATTAACAAATCATTTGATCAAATAAAATTTAGTCTATAACTTAGTCGGGACAAAATCTTTGACATTTTGTGATAGGGTATTAAGTTTCTTGAAAGATCCCTTTTGTTGAGGAAGAGTTGCATGAATGGCTCTAAAAAAATTTATCTGCAAATCTAGTCTACTCATTGTATATTAAGAAAAAACGATCATGATAAAAAAAATCATTTAAAACAACTAATACGAAAGAACGATAAATACATAATTTTCATCCCCTCATTTCCCTCTCTTTCTGAGACTCTCTAATTGAAACAAATATCGTTGTGTCGTTGACCACGACGCAACTACCTACCTCGCCAGCATCATCGGCCAACATTCTTTCTCGCGAGTCACTTTGCAATTTCTTCAACCACCCTGAGTCGGAGTTAGAGCTCGAGCTTTTTGTTCTCGCATCTCATCTACGATGATTTCTATGCTCACTCTGAGAATTTTTCATAGATTTTCATATTGTTGTTGGGTTTCTTGCTGACGTCCTTTTCGTTGTTTCATAGGCGTTGGTTCCTGAAACTCCCCTCTAATGTACAAAAGCTCGTTTATCATTTGTCAGAAAAGTGTTTACCATAAGTTGTCTAGTTAGTAAAATACACTGATTCGCTATGTAAACAAATTGCTCACTGAGTAAACGTATATTTTACTTGATATAAATATTTGTTTACCTAGTAACAGACAGTTTTGTATGTAAACAAAATGCTTATCATTCTTGAAGAATTAAGAAAATGAATCTGGTTAATTTTTTAAGGACTATTTTTGTAATTAAAATGTTTGATGACCACTTCTATGTTTGAAACTTAAAATACTCTGTGAAATGATTATTCTCAGACTCAAATAAGCTTGAGCCCAACCCATGTTATTAACATTATCTGAAAATAATTATCTATTTTTTTAGGGTTTTTGGCATGATAGTCCTCTTTTATGAGTAATTAGCAATAATAGTCCCTATAAATAAAAACTGTAAATATGAGCCATTAATTAATTTAATCATCAATTAAAATACAAAGTTCCACAAATGCTCCTATCACTACAAAACAAAATCCGTCACTTCTCACCATTACTCACACACTCCACTGCCGAAACCAACTCTTACACCTTCGAGTAAAATAAAACGGTGAGAGACCACCAAGCGAGACTCCAGCTACCGAGTAAAGGAGAGTAGCCATCGGGCCACCGTCAACCACAGTGTCTCTCCACTACTGGAACCCACTTCAACCTTAACTGCCAAAACCCACTCCAATCTTCGAGCAAGGACTCCAGCCACCGAGATAAGGAGAGCGGCCACCCGACCACTATGAATCACTGTGTCTCGCCACAGCCGAAACCCACTCTAACCTCCACTATCAAACCCATAATCAAAAGCACCAACCCGAGAAACCCTCCCCAACCCAAGAAACCCATCCACAATCAAAATCACAAAAAATTCTCAATAGATTTCTTCAATAAATTACCTCTCAAAACCTGTTTTCAAGACATTTCTCTCGATCTCCATCAATTTCACAGCGCTTATCACCATGTAACAAAATAACAATCGATTGTTTTTTTTAAATTTGTTTCGCTTCATCATTGTTCTACTAGCTCTGTTATCGCTGTTGAGAAAATGGAATATTGTTGTTTTGATGTTTTACTATTTGTTGTAGTTTCAGTTCATCATTGTTCTACTAACTTTATTTTCGGTTCATCATTGTTGTTATTGCTCATGTTAATGAAGTAATTCTTATTGTTGCTGTTAAAAAATATTAATCTTCTGTAAAAAGTATATGAACTTTTGTGTTGCTAATACTGTATTAAACTGATGGTAACTGACATTAAATGTCATTTATTCTTTATATTAAAATCAAATCATAATTAGTTGTTGGTTCTGTTATTTCTCATGAAAACAATGTTAACTAATGGTAAAATAATGATACAACTTTTGTCAAATTTCTTATCATAAATCCTTTGATTAGGAATAGGACACACTATAATGACAAGAGTCAAAGAAAGGAAAAGGCAACAATACGAATCAAGATTTATCCGGTACCCTATCTATGTCAAATCAAAAAAAATAAAGGCAAAAAGTAACAGAGCAATGTTGTATCAGACTACTTGTCTCTTTGTAGTTGGATCTCCAAAGAGACAATTTATGTCTGTTAACAGATGATAAATATATTGGTTACAATACACATAAGAAGACATCAATTGTAAAAATAATATTTACAGTACTATTAAGAATACTTGTAGACATCATATTTGAATTTTAATGATTTTCATGCCTTCCCTTGAGTTTTAAACAAATATATAGCTTAATTTTTCATTAATAACATAAATCATGTACTCGATTGAAAAACACAACAATGGGAACTCAAAGAGGCTAAAAAAAGAAAGACTCAAAGAGACGGAGAAAATACAACAATGTAAGTGTATATGATTTAATGTTAGCCACATTGTAGTTTGATGGAAAAAGATGTAAACATGATACCATGGTTACATAACTTGTAAACATGAAGTTGACATTCTGTAAAAACTTATTTTACCTAAGATATTTTATAAACTTCAAAATTTTATAGCAGGAAGAGAACCCGTCAAAAAGAAGATGAAGTTTAAGGTTACAAATTAATGTCACATCTTCAAAAGAACAAGGCAAGGTATAAAAAAGAAACCACATTCCAAATATTAGACTCTGAGAAAGAATCATCAGAGGCTTTTGTAAATAGTACAACTGACACCAACATAAGCAATAAGATAATAATAATAATAGATTAAAATGCTTGCACACTAATATTAAAATTGTATATTTCTTCTTTTTATATTACTAAATATCCTTCTTTCATTAGGATGGAGTGAAAATATTGAAGAAGGAAGCCATGGAGAATCTGATCAAAATGAACAAGACAACCAACGTAGAGGCAAGAAAGAGCCAATACTTACACAAAATGAGGTACTTATATAATTAAAACAATTATATGTCTGGTAAACATATAGTTAACATGCTGTCAAAATATATTTACATTGTTTAATCGTATTAAAAATAAACAAATAATTGTTATTTTCAACTTTGTAGGAATGAGCATTTTTAATCTCGAGATCAAAATGGACGCCTTTGCAGCGCATAGTTCTATATTCAAATTCATATGTCGTAACAACATTAAAAAGATCACTGAATCCCATCCAAGCAAAGAAGTTCAGAGAAAGTTGCATTGGTCACTTGTTGGACTTGAAGGTGAGCAAGTTTCTTTCACAACTTATGATACATCTTTTGAGAAGACAGTGCAGGAACAACAAAGATGATGAAATACTCTTCATCCTGGAGGATAATATAATTAAGTTTGTGTTAAAAAAAATTCATGTTGGTGACAGGGCTTAATTGTGGCTCATACCCGATTGGACGAAGGAATATATTGCCGAAGGGTGTGATAATAGAGAAATATTTCAATAATGAGAGAATCATCTCTAGGAAAAATCTAACTATGATCTTCAATGCACTTCGGCATGACCAAAGTAAAAGCAAGGTAAGATTGGCGAAGATATACTGTTTAGAAACCTTGCTCCTATCAAAACATGAAAATACAAAGATAAGTATAGATCATTTGAAGATGGTTGACGATGATGAGATGTCCAACAGTCTCCCATGGAGGCGACTTTCATATGAACCCACTCTTGAGTTCATACAAAAGTTTGTTGACTCCCGCGATGCAAAAGGGGTAACATTGGGAGGATTCCCCCTTGCTTTAGTCATATGAGCGTACGGGGTCCTACCATCCATATCTGAAGGATCTTTAAATATGCAACAAAAGTGAGGAATGGACTTCTGTGCCTATGTAATTGGGAATCAAGCATTCAGCCAGATTGGATAGCATTAGAAAAACACTTTTTGGGAACATCGATGTGAGCAACATATATTTACAACAAATTTAATTGCATTCTTAATTTTTGAATTTCAGTTTTGATATATTCAAGTAAATACGTAACTAACATTGAAAAGTAAATTACAGTTTCAGGTCAAACCATTACAACCAACTGAAGAAGAATGGGAGCCACGTACATGAATCCCTTCACCAAAAGAAGGCAAGCTTCGAATCAAAATACAGAAGAAGACACAAGTAGTGGAGAGCACACTACAAACTTGTTTGTGAATTTAATTTCATACACCTATCCAACCAAACATTAGGGTGGAACCTGATTTGAAAAAGATGGTAGACAAGTTGGAGGACTTGGAGAAATCTCAATCTGAGATTTTTGAGAAAATGTCAAGCATGACAATAATGATGATTCAAGAATTTAGTGAAATGGGACAAGATCAACAATTCGATCAAAACAACCAACAAGAAAGAAGATGAACATGTATGAAAAATCTCAATATTATAAACAAAATATTATTGAAATCTATTAATAGATGAACAATTTTTAGGAAAATGTAGAAAATCGTGAAGCATACAAAAATGAAGGATATGAAGCTGGTAGTTCTCACATGGAGACACCAATTGCCCTTGCAGAAAACCTAAACAATATAAGTACGCACAATATGTAAACATTTGGTTAGTAAATAGATGAAGTAAGTAAAAGTTTAGTTAACTAATCTAAAGTAATTTATTTACCTAAATTATGATTTGTCACGGCAAACATTTGGTGAAACATAATTTTAAAAACTAATGCGTGCAAGAAAATGTTGAACATTGTGAAGCTCACAACAATGAAGGATATGAATTTGTTGGTTCTCACATGGAGACGCCAATAGCACATGGAGAAAACCTGAACAATGTAAGTAAATTGTTGTTAACATATCATTAAGAAAATGTTTACTAATCATAAGAAAAATTACTTGCACAAAATGTAAAAACATGATAAAAATGAAGTTGTCGGCTCTGAAGGAAAAAGTCCAAATTAACATAAAAAAGACAATGAAAGTCTAGAAATATATGTTCATGAAATTAACTAATAATACATTAATTAGTTTTAGCATAAATGACTTTTAAATATTATTGCTGAAAATATTGTATAAACTTATGAGTGCAGGTTGAGTATGATGCAAAAGTTGGTGGGAAAGAAAAGCAAACAGAAACTGTAACGGAGGAAGTAAGTCAGTAAACATTTATTTTACATGTCGTAGATTATCCCTTACAAAAGATAAAATGTCTTTCTATTGATTTTAGTATTGTGTCATCAAGTGATATAGTTTTAAATTTATGACACTTAATAATAAAGCCCAGTACCCTTTAAAATGGATGAGTGCATGTTAATGTTATTATAAATTTAGGCAAAAGGAAATAGATAATGATCAAGACTGTAACGAATGAAGTAACTCGGCAAATAACTTTTTTAAATCATGTGAATAGTATATTTAGTTAACGCATTTTTAAAAATTATTATTTTTAGTGATCAATAAATATATCTCTTTACTCATTATTTTGAACTTGTTTTTCTGCTGGTTTTTAGATTCATGCTGCTGGAAATTCAGAGAAGGGAATAGTATACACAACAAAGATGCAATGAATGACGTAAGTCTACAAATTTTTTTAACATACCGTAAACATTGTGTTTACGTAACATTTTGATTACTTATTAATATTTTGAATCTTTGAATGAAGGAAAACAAAGCAGAAAGAATGATGCTCATTAAAGTGCACGAGAAAAAGAGATTTCAATCAAATAGGCTAATAAAGTCATCCCCAATTTTGAACTCTCCATACACAATAACATTTGGGTCAGCAGTGGACAAAGAGAAACCAAAGCAAGAACTTAACAATGTTGAGCCCCCTATGCAATAAGTCCCCATAATTGAGCCATCTACATTCGATATTCTTTCGAAAGAGACAATGCAATACCTAGAAAGATTATGAAAATTGTTTGAAATATTTGAAAAGTTAAAAGAAAACATACATAACTTTTTAGATATTTGGATCTATGAATATTTAGATGTTCAAAGAATGTTTGAATGTTATATATGAATTACATGAGATAGATGACTAGTACTTAAAATTGATGTTTTGATGAAGATAGAGAACTATTTTATTTAGATATCAACTAGTTAAATTTTGGAATATCATGAGTAATTAGTAGTTGAATGTTACCTTTTATGACTTGTTATGACTTTCAAATGCTTTCGTTGCTCCTATTTAGAAAAGAATTTCCTCTTCAATTTTTACAACATGCTTTATAAGTATCCTTAGTGTTACATATCATATCCATAACCTATATGTCAAAAACTCTACTAAAATTTTTCTAACTTATAATTAACAAAATATTTATTGTGGAAGCAATATCAAGATTAATTACAACTATAAATCTATATATATTACAAGGAAATAGGTGAAAACAAATATGAAGCAAAGTCCAATGCATCTCCAGTTATCAAATTATTTACGAGTCGTAAATATATATGTAACCTGACAAATATTTATTCAAAATAAACTAGGTAGCAAGAGTATGATGCTGATGATTCTCCTATTTCAAAAGAGTACATAAATTGTCAACGAAAAAAACATAATAGGCAAAAACAAAGTACACAACATCTCCAACTCAATACATTAAAGATATGTTTACTACCGGTAAACAAGTTAACCAGACACATTTTCTATTTAAAATAAAAGAGAGATTAAGAGTATGTTCCAAAGTTCCTCCTTCTTCCAGAACCTAAAACAATAAATAAATTGTCAAAAATAGATATTTTCAATGAGAAGAACTAGTTGCTACATTTTCTTGGTTCTTGCACGTCCTTTATTATGACCAAAACGGCCACAAGAACCACATTTCACATGATTCTTTTCATCAACAGATGGAATCCTTCTCTTTCTAGGCCTCCTAGGTTGACGCCTAACCTTCGGCGGTCTAACAACCTCTTCTTGCACTTCAGATTGTAAATTTCACTCAAATTTATTTCTAACCGGATTAATATTTGAAGAGTATGCTGCATATAGTTCATTCTTCAAGTAATAATTAGAAACATAAGGGTAAGGTTTCATGCACCTATGAGAAAAAACCATAAGGGTAAGGTTTCATGTGCACAAGGCAAGTCATCCATTCTGCACGTACAAGTCCTATCTTGCAAATGTACAATATATTGAATAGAACCATTCACAACTTGGAACTTATTAATGTCCACAAACAATACCTGAAAGAGAAAAAAAAGTAACAATAACATATAAAATTTTGAAATAAAAAGAGTAAACATCAACCGTAACTCTCTTTTAGCCCACTTAGTTAATGGGGTAATAGTGTAATTAGCAGCCGTCCTTCGATCATAAAACCATTATTGCAGCTTCGCCCTAATATGTTCAATGAAATACCCAACAGACAACTCTCTAGCATCCTTGAAAAGAGCATTTATGCTCTCAGCTATATTAGAGGTCATTATATTACATCTACATATAACAAAGTGGGAACGCCCCTAACTCTCATAACCAATACCTTCTAGATAGCTCTGAATGGCTGGACCAATCGATTATAGTCTTCGCATATATCACTCAAAATCAACTAAACGATACACCTTAGCACACAAATAAAAAATGCTATCAATAGTCGAACTTTTCCAAGTCGACTTAACATTCATTAACAGGTGATGCGTACAATACCCATGTTTCGCATCAGGAAACACTTTAACCACATCTTAATGTATACTACAATGTCGATAAGATACAAATACAAGTTGCTCACGATCACCATGTGCCCATTAAAGCTTCTAAAGAAACCATGCCCAAGACTTATCATTTTCAGTATCAACTACTCCAAATGCTAGAGAAAATATTTGATCATTGCCACCTAACATGGAAGCAACTAAAAGAATTCAAAAATATTTGCATTTCAAAAATGTGCATCTAAAACAATAACCGGCCTGCAATGTCGACTACCAACAATGAATCCACCCAAAGCCATAAAAAAATACTTGAAAATACCATCATCATCAATATCAAGAAAGGTTATAGTGCTTACAAAGAAAACATTAAATGAATGACAACTATGTTCATAGACACATTATCTAAGAAAATACCAGGCAAGACTTTACTTACTAGGATTATTCTCTTTCAAAGCAACACAATATGCAGGAAGAATTTCATATGACTCTTCCGGAGATCCACAAATCAACTCCAATGCTGCATGCTTTGCTTTCAATGCTTTGTAATAGCTTCTTTCCACACCATGTTTATGACGCATATAATCTAGAATGTCCTTAGGGGTAGTACTATTCCCAACACCAGTCATGTACCTACTCTTAACAAACTCACTAATGATTGAAGAAGTTGCTTGATGATGACCACTATGCACAATCACCAAAGAACGATGATGGTTATTAACATACTTATGAACAATCCAAATATTACTATCATCAAAACATGTAGCACGAAAGTACCATATGCAATTCTCGTGCACACAATGAAGAACCAAACGAGAACAATTAGACTTCATGATTCTATATTCAAAATGGGCCCTCAATGCAATAACCTCTAATACTTTTATCTACACGTCCTTACTAGAAAAAATCTGTTGTTTCCTAATAACAAAAGATGGAGGTAAATTCTCTACATCTATATCCTCAACAAAAACATCATCATTTGCTATGGGTTCAACAACCATAGATGAAGATGAGCCAACATGAGTAACTGAATGTGTTACATTAGTAGTTCCTTGAATCATGCTTGTACTATTAACAAAATTGAAGACAATTACAGGATATTTTAATCCATTCTCATTCTTTATCAGCGCGAAGAACCACTTAACACATGAGTCATCCTTAATCTCTAAAGCACCATATTCTAAATTACATATAACTGAATTTATCAAGCTTCTAAACCAATGTCTGACACCGATAAACCAATCAAATCATTATAGTTTGAATTGTCATCAATCAATAATGACTTCATTTTATAATCAACAAATTACTTGGCAACATTTCAATGCCCATGATACAAGACAACAATAGGGATTGACATCTGAAAAAAATAATAATACTAGAATTATAAATGTTTCACTACACTAAAAGTAAATCACCTCTGTTAACAACTATTGTATAAACACTTCAAAATCAATAAAATTGTTTCAATTGAACACCAAAAAATCTTTTATATTTTATCAACTTAATATAGATACACTCATTAGATTTGACATTTATATAGACTTACGTTAAACCTGTCATAGAAAAAAGCACTGGAATAGATAATTCTATTTTGAGTTAACATGACCGTTTTTACTTAAACTGACATAAAATTTTTACCTTTTATGAAAATTATTTTATTAGCTATCATTAAAAGTTTTCTTTTTTTAAGATGACATATATAATAGTAGTTGTCGTGGTTAAATTTTTTATTTTAACTACAAAATTGCCATCTATATAATACCAATTTCTCATAACCCTAACATTATCTTCATCTCTCTCATCTCTCTCTCTCTCTCACACGCACACACACACACACACACAAAGAGCCCTAGCTCGCGCCACCAGAGAAGTCGAGCTTGCCACTAAACTCATCAAAGCTTGCCACAGATTCATCAACTCTCCAAGCGATTTTAGTGGCGATTGTGAGTTGTTGATTCTGCCCCTGAGATCTCAACTGAGAGCTTGGGCTTAAGGTGGGTTCTGCCTCATTCCTTGGAGCTGAGGAGTCGACTTTGGAACATAGCATTTTTGTTTAGTTTTTGCAGCTGAGGGTTCAAATTCTCGCCACTCTCTTCTCTTTCATTTGCTCACTGTAATATTGTTTATTTTTGCGTCTTGCATTCAATTTTAGTTCTTTCTAAATGGATATAGTTGACTAGCTGATTTCCCTGATATATTTACATCATTTGTCTTTCCCCAACTATCTAAAGGAACTCATGGTTTCGTTGGTTCTTAGATCTACGGACATGCATAAATAAGAGATGAAATTCATTGCCTGGATCTTGTTTGTGTTTGTGTATGCGTGCTTGCCTGTGCGCATGCATGTGTGGTTAGCTTGAATCGTGACTACATGTTACATGTATATTTGAAAAGCCATTTGCTTTTAAAGCTTTATTTTGTGTTAGTTGAATTTATATGTGGTTTTAGTTATTTGATGAATGTATTTAGAATATTTGTTGAGGTTGTGTTTCTATTTTTTCCATTAGGTAGGGAACTACTGTTAGAGTTGAGTTTGGTGATACAACTACAGCCCTGGACCCACTAACGCCTACACCATAAGTATATCATTTCCTCACACATATGGTCAGCCATTGGCTCACTTTCTCAGGGCAACTTCAAAAGTTCCATATGCTGATATCATCATTAAGCACCCATCCGTTCGGTGTGCATTCTTACGATTGTTAATGAGTCTTTAAATGTTCTTTAGTATCCAACTCCATTTTGTTGCTAAATTTATAAATGGTTACATCTCGAGGCTGATTCCAATGAAGTTTGAGTAATATTTTCGAGTTAGATATATATAGATCGTTGTTATAGCTTTTTCTAGTAAATTTTATAGTGTTATACTTCAATACATACTATAATATGTACTTGCATGGCTTCCCTGTCTCTTCTTGAATGCATACGTGAGTATATACTATATTTATCATTCTATAATAATGATCTGAATATGAAAAATGTGAATTAAATAAGATTTTTAATTTTTTGTTTGCTATCTGATTAACAGGGTAGGTATAGTCTTCTATGGCAGACAATCTCCTGGAGGACATAACATCATATGAGGACTTCTTAGTGCTCTCAAGACTCACAACTCAAACAGTACTTTACTTGGGTTTCTGGGTAAGCTGCATTTCTTCGCTTTAGCCTTCAATTTATAGTTTAGTTACTTATACCAGTGAAGATGGTTATATCAAATTTCGTCATCTTCATTTTATCTCTACTTCTTTTGTATTCATTACATTTGATTTAGTAGGGGAGAAAGCTGTTTGTGTAATTTTTTTTCTCCTTCATGTCACTAGACGATGAAGTAGGATATTTCTGTTAAACTTGATTTAGTAGGGGTGAAAGTTGTTTCTGTAAATGAGTATGCTATATTATACAATTACTGTTTTTTGTTGTTGTTATATTATAGAACTAATATGGGATTGAGGATTGTATAATTTAAGTTCTCCTTTATGCTGGTAATTTTCTTGTTTTCCTTATGTAATATGATTCGTGCAATATACATGGGTATAAAAAATTTCTACCTCCTCAAAATTGCAGTTCTTCCCATAGCCAAAGCTTTCACTATGTGCTTTTTGGGGTTTCTAATGGCATCCAAAGTACGTTTACATTTTACCCACCAGCAGCAGAAAACTTTTGAATGGGGTAAGCCTCCCTTTTTAACCCCCTCTTTCATATCACTCTCTTTTAGTTGGTTCAATTTTCCTTATTTAAAGCTCTAATATTCCTCCATCGTTATCCTGCCTTATGAACGAGTCATTATGGTATACCAAAATGTAAATGAAATATTGTGACATGTCCTACTATATGAAACATCTGTTAAGATTTCTATTAACATATAAACTTTTCGGCTAGAAGGTGATGGATGGTTATGGACTAAATTTAGATTCCATGTGTTTTAGTTGATTTTTTCACTCTTACTCTCGTGTCTGATCTTCTCTCAACTTGGACAAGTTATCACCTTACAGAAAATGATCTAGTGGGGAGTTTTATTATTTATTTATATTTTGTTATCCTGTATTTACCAAAGCATTAAAAAACATTCCGATGGTGATCCAATGTCAAATTGCCCCTTGCAGGTGGTTTATACCCATGAATGTAGTTCTGGCTTCCATAACAGGTTCACTAATTAGACTAGTTGTTGCAACCATCGTTCGTCCACCATATTCCTTCTTTAAGTTCACAATTGTACAAATTAGAATTGGTAATATACTTCAGCCGTAGTTGTCTCATTTTCAATTATAATTTTTCTAGGAAAGTTTCATCATGATTCATATTAATATTCTTCAACTTCGTATGTGAAACTCATTCAAGTTCCTAGGGTGAATAACCTAAAAGTATTGTAATGTCCGTGAAACATACTGCATCAGGATATGAACTTTGTTTTTTTTTTTCTTTTTGTCAAAGTAATACATAAATGGCATATTGCTACTTCTCGGTTTGTCTTAAACTATTGGGGATTTGTTGTTGAACACATGAAACATTGGCAATGTGCATCTAGTTCTTATTGCTTCTTTATGTAAAGACACATCCAACCCTTTTGGTGATTCAGATACATGTAGCACAAGTGGAACTACATATATTTCATTTGGTCAGTGGGTAAGTTTCTAGATAACTTAATATTGTATTTTGATTTACAAAATTATATTGTGAATCACATTTTTAATTACTCAGCATTACTAATGCATTTTTAGAAGCTTCACCGAGTATTACCTAATGCAGTTTGTTGTTATCTTAAGGCTATGTTTCGTGCAATATACATGGGTATAAAAATTTTCGTCTCCTAAAAAACTCACAAGTTCTTTTTGTGTTTGCTTGTATGTTACTCTGAGTACACAGTTTAAGTTTTACAGAACTTAATAACATTAAATATTTGATATTTGATGATCACGTTAGAGAAAAACTGTCATGGGAAGGTAGGTTTTTGCCTTTCCATGACAGTTTTTTTAAAGTGATCCTTTAATGACAGGGATTCCCCATCATTATAGGTGTTTTTGCGGCACCTATAATGGCGGGCAATCTCCATCATTAAATGTGTTTTTGCAGCACCTATAACGATGGGCAATCCTCGTCATTAAAGTTGGATGCAACACCTATAATGACGGGTATTCTTCATCATTAAAGGTGTTTTTGTGGCACTTTTAATGACGGGAATTTTTCGTCATCAAAAGTGTTTTTGTGGCACCCTTTGATGACAGTTTTTGATAAAATGAATTTAAATGACAGCCCGATAGATGACAATTGCATCTCCGTCATTAAAGGATTTTGATGACGGGTTTTCACTGTCATCTAAGCTCCATTTTGTAGTAGTGTTACCTATCTCAACATGAAATAAAGACAAGTTATTAAATTAATATTAATTTATCTACATGCCCAAGCATAGTAATTACGAGTTCTACATGCCTAAACCTAACTAAAAGGACTAATTTATATATTATAATATGAATAAAATCACATAAGCAAGATGAATACGTGATAGACAAGAAAAACCTAGCTAATAGGACAAGTTTACACATTAAAATAAGAATACAATAACATGGTTAAAATTAATCCATGATAGACAAAGAAAGAAGGAGAAACACATACCTCTTTATGATATTCTAAACGAAGATGAAATCGGAGAGAGACAGAGCGCGCCTAATAGAAAAAATAGAAAGAGAGAAAGAGACAGAGACATAGTCACATAATAAGTACAACAATTGATCAAATTTTACTGAAACTTACCAGTGAATATGAAATCGGAGGAGATGCCGATTAAATGGAGGGCAAAATATTTGGAGAAAAATTCTACTAAAATTTGTTTCGAGCAGGATAAAATGTTATATAGAGTAGACATAAATTTGTGAAAACATTGAAAATTTTGAACTACAAATTTGATTGAAAATAATGAAGGAACAACAATGATGGAGGTTGAAGAAGATGTAACTGAAGGCTAATTAACGTCACTTAAAATTTTTTTTTTTTGGTAACAGAAAATAGATATTAAAGGTAAATAGTAACTTCAATATAATTAAAAAAATTTAAACTTAATTATGACTGTTTTTGCATGTACTATTATTAAGAGTCATTGTTACTGGTTATTTCTAAAATGGACTACCTACTACAATTTCTTAACTTCAACCTCTAATAATTGAGTCAATTAAGCTAAGTATTTCAATCAAATATCGATGGGCCCACAACTCTTTAGAGCGCATATGTGAATTCTCTCTCTCGTCTCTCTCTTTCTCCCTGCAAGCGGCAGCTCCCTTTATAAATAAATCCCCCCATGCACCCTCATTCTTGCAATCAGTTCAAAACAGAAAAAAAATACATCTCTCTCTCCCTCTTTCTCTCTCTATAACACAAACCCAAAAAGGAGAAGAAAGAAAAGGGGAAAAATCCTTTGTCCAAACAAATCACAACAAAATGGAACAAAATCTTCAAGTGATAACCAAGAGAATATGGCACATGATGCGTGTCGCCTATTTCATGCTCCGCAAGGGCATTTCAAAGAGCAAACTCATGTTCGACCTTAACTTGATGATGAAACGCGGCAAATTAGCCGGTAAAGCCATCGGCAACCTCATGTTCCACCCCCACCACCACTACGCCAACGGCAACTCCTCCTCATCCCGCCGCTCCCACCACCATCACCTGTCCTTCGTAGGCCCCACTGAATACGAATTCAGCTGCAGCAACAGCCCAGCTTTCCCTACCTTTAATATTAACAAGCGCCGCCACCACCACCACCACCACCAACACAACCACTTCTTCACGTGCACTCACGCGCCTGACACCCTTGATGACGACATGGCAGCTGTTAATGCAGTTAAGGCCGTGATGGATATGTTGAACAGTGAGGTGATGGTGGAGGCGTCACCAGCACTTCCTGGGTTCGGACGGAGCCCAATGGTCCGGCAGCTGAGGATAACGGACTCGCCGTTTCCGTTACATGACAATGACGAGGATCGCCACGTGGACAAAGCTGCCGAGGAGTTCATAAAAAAGTTTTACAAAGAACTAAGGCTCCAGAAGACAATGACCGAGTAGAGAACATGACTGGGTTTGTTGTATATTTTCCTGCAGTATTCGTATATTCCCGACTATAATCTCCAGCCGATCGGTTACGTACAGGCGATGGACAAGTGTTGAATATAATTTTCGAGAAAGTATATCCATTGTTGTTCATGTTCAGAAACAAATAAAATATCTCTCCAACTAATTTCCCGCTGTGTTGTCTTCGTTTTTAATTTCTTAAGAAAATAATAAGAGTACTTATCTTAAACTAAAATATATAAGATAATTATATAATTAAAAAAATGAAATTTGTTTAGGCTTAACTTCACATAACAAAATTCAGTTTTTTTAATCAATAATCATATATATTTTTCCTAATTTACTTATAATATAATAATATGATTAATCTATGTGACCAACATAGTTAAAGAAGTAATTTAGAATAATTAATTATACGCAACATTAGAAAACCAAAAACATCTCAATTCAAAGGAAATCAAAGTACATATCAAGGACCAACCCCGGTACTACTATTTTCTAAATTATTGTATATTATTTTAAAGTAATTATATGTTCCTAACAATCTAATTTTAATCAGATGATAACAAAATTAATTTCACTTGCTTTATGATCTATTTTGTATATATTCTTTTGTAATGATACTGAATCTAGTTTACAACTATGCACTCCGAATTGCAAGGATATGCTTGGTGGGTCAGACTCAGATCAGGCATAATTTGTACTATTGTGTGAAAATAATTATAAAAAAATTAAAGGCTTTTACACTGTTTTTATTTAATTAAAGTAGCAATGGCCAATGCGACTTTTTTTAAACAGCTTTTAACACCATGTCCTGTGATATGATTCCACCATGTTAAAGTGAATCCATTTATGTTTAGGTGGCCCCTTCCACAAAATATAATTAATTATTAATTTTCTTCTTTGCCTTGCTCCTTTTTCTTTTCTATTTCTCTCTATACTTTTTTACTTATTTATTTCGTTTTCAGTACAAGTTTTATATATGTGCATGATCTCCTTTTTATGGTTTGGTAATTGGTTGTTTGAGACAGTGTATCCACAGCTTGATTCACATTTTGTAATTTGTAATTCATACCTACTGCAGGCAAAGTGATATGAAATTGAGTTAGAAGGATATGACTTTGTATCGAAAAGTTGAGGAAAAGTTAAAAGAGAAACATTGGAAAATTTTCACAAGTTTTTCCTAATTGGCCATATAGACAACTTTGTAATTGAATAGTTATATATATATATTTAGTAACACTTTGTTTAGCAACTTGACAAGATAAACTATATATCTTAGGCACGAAATTTCTTAACTACAATACGTATATCCTTGACTCTTTTTTTTTCATAGTAAATTAACTTAACAGAACTCAACGCATGCGATGAAACAATGTTTAAATTCTAAACGGTCAACATAAATTAACATATGGAATTGCTTTAAAAGAATTTTAATGCTTATGTAAACTTCTAGTTTGGTAATTAATTAATGCAACGACTCTTATACTGAAGTTAGATCATCTAGTTAATGAACATATAAACCAGACCAAGTCCCCATGACTTTACACTCAATAATCTCCTTAATGGTTAGACGTAAACCCAAGAAAATATCGATATTTGTTTATATAATACAGATTCTCTCCGGACTTAGTTTTACATATCTATACTGTACTATACTATACTATATATAAACTGTAGAAGTGGGAAAAATATTTTTAAACAATACTACCCAACAACTTTTTAAATTACCTACATTATTCTTAAACTCAAAATTATACATATAAAATTATTTGAAGAGTTTACAACCATCATACTATATCTGAAAGTCGGGATGTTAGGAAAAAAATTTAGATGAGTTTATCCGTACTTTTTCCTTAAATCATTATTTATACGTCAACTTAAAATTATATAAATGCCATGCAAGTAATAAAATAAAGTAATTATTTTATTATATTTAAATTATATAATTGGTGAATATAAATTATATTTTATGTTAGTTATTATGTTTGATTGTAGAAATAGAATTTATGGTCTAATTTGACACATATATTTTATGATAGTCAAAACATGTTTTAAAGAAATTTGACATGATAAAAAAATAGTTAACAAATACTAAAATATGAAGAGCATATTATTTTATACATGTGATAAAATTATATACATTTCCTAATTGACTTAATATGATTATTTCATAGAATTCAGATTAAGAGAGAAAAATCCTAGAATTAATAAGCATATCATACATTTGACAACAAATTATGACAAGAGATATAGCTTAAAACTATTGCATTAAATTTTTTTTATTAATATCTCATGGTTATGAAAAAAAACTCACTATATTCGATAAGAAAAATGAAAAGTAAGAAGATTGGCTAATAAGTTAAATGAATTTCATATTTTAATAGTTACAAAATGAATTGATTTCTGTTAATTGATGATTAAATGTGTATAAGAAATTAGCTTAACTATTACTAAATTAGAATGTACGGAATAATAAGAAAATAAATTAATATCTCGCAGTCAACTCTTATTAAGAAAATGAGATAAAATAATATTACAAAAAATAAATGAAATTTAGAGATTTGAAAAAGAGATTTTTTACTATATTTTATTTTTGGTCAGTTTAGTCTCCAATGCATAGTACACTAACAAATTAACATATATGCTATCAGTATAAAATTTTAGATTCACGTGCATCACACTCTTTAAAAACTCGTAGAACTAACTTTTTGAAAACACTGAATTTTTGTCTAATATATTTACATCTTTTTCTTTTTATTTTTCACAAACTATGAATCTTATCGTTATCCTGATTGATAATAGTAATTTCTCGTCATTTATAAAATCACAAAAAAAGCATTTGGATACATGAAAAGGCAAATAATAATAATGGGGTGAAAGAGAGATGCATGGTATATATATCTTGTGGGCGAAAGTTTCATAACGTTTCTTTAATAAAAAGTTGCTTTCAGTGTGCAGGAAAAAAATGTCATTTTTACTTAATCATGGGTGGTGAGAGGTGTTATGAATTTGTAGCACACGATAAAGGCTTCATAAGGCCAAAAGTTTTAGGTTAAGTGTTAGGTGAAAGTATGAAATTGTGGCAAATTGGGATACAGATGTCAGTTTTTGAACTCCTTACTTGTTTCATGTCCAGCCTCTATTTGAGTTATATATGTTTAATTTGTGTATTATTTTGTGAAAATAACGTTTGAATTACTTTAGGATGTTAATCAATGGTTGTCATTGTGTCAAACCTCTATTTGCTCTTTGTTATTGACGAAATTTGTTAGCTTTGCAACGCATGAAAAGCTAAGGACTTGGCCTTGTATGTGTTAGCTAGCTTATAAACGTCTCATTTAATTTAATTTTAACAAAATTGCAATTTTTATAGCAATACCAATAAAAATAAAAAATGAGAGGGAAAATGACTTCTAATTATGAAGCTATAAGGTATCACACCCTGAGAATTATGTAATAACGAAAAATAAAAGGGCCGAGATGTAAGAGAAATTTTTTTGTTTCACATTTTGGGAAAGACCACCTCCAAGTAAAGTAGAATAATTTAAATTCATCACCTCCAAAGCATAGAGGGGATGGAAAATTAATGGTGTGTTTAAGAGCACTTATGACTAAGAAAGACTATTGCAGTTAAAAATTATTTCATATTTGTATTTGTATGAAGTGCTTGATGAGACACGTGTTGATTTTTTTTAAAGTGTTTCTAAATACTACAGCATGTATCTGTTGTAGGCTGTTTTTCTTGACAAAACATAAATGTGATATTAAATAGTAGTTTTTAATGTGTTAAAGTATTTTCAAGCAAAAAAAATTTTCAAACTCACATAGTATTAGAATAATCACTAGAAAAAAGATCAAACGAACTTTGAGGCGTGTAGTATACTTTTGTTAAGATGATATTTATCAGCACGCAAAAGTATTTGTCGATGGATAATAAAAAATCACCTTTAAGATACAACAAATCCTGAATCACTAGGAGACTTGTCGATGTTTATAGACGGAAAAAGATTGCAATGATGAAGCATTGCAATTTTTAAATCAAACACATTAGGATCACATCTAGTTTTCAGAAAAATATACAGACAAACTCAGACTCATTATAGATTCATTTGTAATCAACATATTACATGTATGCTTTCAAATGCCACCACTTACTGCTTTCGGTAAGAAACTATTACCGACGGATCAGATTATCAATATTATTGCTCAAATAAATTATAATTTGATATATAAATGTTTGTGAAAACCTTTTTCTTCTTTTTTACCAAATCTAAAACAGTTTTTCTGTCAAAGAGATGAGAAATTACACAACTTGTGATGAATTCCGGACAAAAAAATAATTTATGATTGATTGAGCTACATGCTCTGATTGAAATTTATAATAGTAGGATTAAGAGAGAGTGAGATAAACTTGGAGGATATTTTTGACATTTCATGTTAATTGAGTTACAAAGATAAATAAAATTCTATATATTTATTGAACTAAAAAAAGTATTAATGTAATTAAGATAAACTATAAGGTAAACTGGTGCAACTTATCATAAAATTGATCAGTAAACAAGAAAATTATTTTGCTGCTAGGGTGTATATTGTGGAGAAATGAGATAGAATTAAGACAGAAACAGAAGAAGAGAGAGACGAAGGATAGGAGGAAGATTAGGGAAAATAATCTTTCTATTAACTAAAACCAGTCAACACAAAATAATACTAAAAAGGAAAAGAAAGCCATAAGAGCTAGGAGGACAGAAAAGGCAAAAAAGCCCTCTAACTAACTAAAACAGGAAAACCTATTTTACTTAACATCCCCTCGCAAGCTCATTCGAGGAGGAAGGATGAGTTTGTCACGAAGGAAACTAAACCTTGGAGTGCATAAGGGTTTAGTAAATAGGTCGGCAAGTTGAAGTTAAAAGGACACACACTTCACAATCAAATCCTTCTTGACCACTCTTTCCCACACAAAGTGAAAGTCAATTTCCACATGCTATGTGCGAGCATGAAAAATAGGATTGGAAGCCAACCATATGGCAGAAGTGTTCTCACAAAACAAGACATGAGCTTGACTTTGGTACACATGAAGATCTTGAAGAATTTCTCGCAACCAAGTCAACTCGACAGCAGTGTTAGCTAAGGCTTTATACTCTTCTTTAGTGGATGACCGAGCCACAGTCGCTTGCTTCTTTGCACTTCAAAAAATGGGATTATGGCCAAGAAAGATAACAAAGCTTGAAGTTGATCTTCTATCTACAGGATCTCTAGCCTAGTCAGCATCATTGAAGGCCTGTAAATGAAGAGGTCCAGGTTTAAAACACATGCCATGATCAATAATACCTACAACCTACCTTAAAATCTGTTTGACAGTAGTAAAGTGAGCAGTAGTAGGTGAGTGCATAAATTGATAGCAAAGTTGATATCAGGTCTAGTGAAACTGAGATACTGAAGATAGCCAATAAGACTTATATAAAATACTTTAACAAAATACCATGAGAAGTTCTACTAATCTCAAGCCCTAAGAAATACTTTAACTCTCCAAGCTCAGACATATCAAAGTTCTATTGTAAAGCATGAACCAAATGATCAATATATGCAAAATCTATACCACTAATCACAATGTCATCAACATAGAGCAGAACATAAGTGAGAGAAAATGAGAGGAAGCATGAACAAACATTGATGTGTCAGCTTGGGAACCAATAAAGCAAAGAGATAAGAGATGACTGGTAAATTTCTCAAACCAAGCTCTAGGAGCTTGTTTAAGACCAGACAAAGACTTATTCAGTTTACACATATATAAAGGACAGTTTTAATCTACAAACCCTGGAGGTTGACACATGTAAACCTCTAACCATGCAAAAAGGTATTCTTGACATCAAGTTGACATAAAGGCCAATCAAAAGTAGTAACCAAGGATAATAAAATTCTAATAATGGGTTTCGTAATAACTGGACTAAAAGTTTCCCCATAGTCCAAGCCAGGTTGTTGGTGATAACCTTTGACAACAAGCTTGGTTTTATGCCTAGCGATAGAACCATCATGGTTATACTTGATTTTGTACACTCATTTACAACCAACAAGGTTCTTATAAGGAGGGAGAGGCTTTAGAGTCCATAGCTTGAACCCATTCTGGACATTTAGAAGCCATATTATAAGAAGTAGGTTTAATAGTACTAGCTGGAGGACAAAAGACAACAAAGGTTTTCTTTTTAAAAATCCCAAATTCTGGACATTTAGAAGCCATACTATAAGAAGTAGGTTTTCATTAGGTGATGAAAATGTGTGTGATGTATAAATTTTGTGTGTCTAATGCTAGAAACAGGTGAGGCTGATCAATAGATAATGCAACAGAAACATCAGAATAGGACCGAGCATGAATATGAGAAGAACCAGGAACCAAACCATCTTGTAGGTCAGAATTAGAAGTAGAATGATGATGCAAAGTAGTAGAATCAGAATGTAAAACAACCGGAGAATTATGATGCTTAATATGCACGCCAACAAAATTAACAGCAGGAGAATTTAAACCAGTAGTAACATCAGTAACAGTCTCAGTAGTAAGTATACAATCTGGTTCAGTAGCAGTAATAGATGTGGAATTATAACTAGGCAGAGTGCTAAGTAAAGGAAGAAGAGAAGATAAGTGAGTACTTGAAGGATAATATTAGTAGAACCAGTAGTAGAAAAAGGCAAGGCAGAAGCAGTAGCAAAGGGAAGCTGAGTTTCATAAAAAACATCTCTAGAAGTGTAGAAATGATTTGTTGAATGAGAATAACAAACATAACCTTTTGATTAAGTGCATATCCAAGAAACACACATTGAGAGCTTTTAAGTTGAAACTTGTGCTGCATATAAGGTCTAAAATTTGGATAGCAACTACATCCAAAAACTTTAAGCAGTCTATAATATGGTGGTTTACCAAATAATAACTCATAAGGAGATTTATTACTTATAGTTGCACAAGGCATTCTGTTTATCCGATAAGAAGCAGTAGCAAAAGAAAAAATTCCAAAAATGAGAGAACAGAGGAATGATACATAAGAGTAAGGCTTGTCTCAACCAAATGCTTATACTTTCTTTCAGCAATGCCATTTGCTGAGGAGTATAAGGGAAAGTCTTTTGATGCAAAATACCTTTTTCAGCAAGGTAAAACTAAAAGGAGAGGTTGTTATACTCACTTCATCCATCAGTCTGTAACATTTTTATTTTAGTTAAGAAAAGATTCGCAACAAGGGGTTGAAATCTCATGAAAATAGATAGAACTTCAGATTTATTTCTAACGGGGAGAAACCAAGTAAATCTTGTCATGTCAGCAGTAAAGACCACATAATATCTATGTCCTAAAACAGAAGCAATATGGGATGGTCCCTGAACATCAGTATGAATAAAAGACAAAGGTAAATAAAAAACAGTCACAGAGTTGCTAAAGGGAAGCCTTGACAATTTATTAGAAACACAACAATACAGATACATGAGTTTATAGCAGCAGAATCAGTATAAGGAATATCAACTTTAGCAAGAATTTATTTAATAATGTTGTTACTAGGCTGGCCTAAACGATAGTGCCAGAGAGAAGCATTTTGTTTAGAACTAAGAAAAGAAAAATTATAAGTAGAATACAAATCAACATGTATAGGATATATACCATTTATGCAAGGCCCTTTATGCAAAGTTTTGCTTGTTTCCCTATCTTGAATCCAAAAACAAAAGGCAACAAATGTAAATTGATAGTTATGTTTAAGACAAAATTGATAAATAGAAAGTAACTTGACAGATAATTGAGGCACAAAAAAAAATATTTGACAGAGGAAAAGATTGAGAAGAAATATTAAGAGAACTCAGATTTGTATGAGTGATGGGTGAAATGTGACCATTTCCAACCGAAACGCCATCATCACTTGTGTATTCTGAAAAGGTATTCAAGTTGTGCAGATCAAGAGTTAGATGTATGTTGCATCCTGTGTCAGTAAGCTAGGCTTGCGGATCAAAATGTGTGACTTGACTCAAGGCTGTCATGGCTGTCAAGTTAGAGGAAGGACTCCTTCCTTGATAAGCAAAGTTCATACGGTGAAAATAATCTACAACACTATGTCCCATTTCTAGAAAATCTGGCATTGAACACGATTGTGCTGAAAATTTGAGAATTCTTGGCTATTGTTAGTTGATTCCTTGAAATACTGATTGTATTGTGCAGGTGGTGCCCCAAGAACCGAGGGAAGAGAGGAAGGAATCCAGTTTGGTGTTCTTCATCCCCTGCTTGAATTGAATCCCCCTTGAATTATTCATGTTACCTCAAAATTTTTTGAAACCGAGACCTCTATTCGGTTCTTTGTTGTTAAATGTTACAAGAAAGGCAGTATTATGGGCTGGCTGATCTTGTTGTTTATGTTGAGTCTCAAGAAACTGTTCCTCTGATTTTAGAAGAACGTGTAGTTCTTCTAAATTCAAAGGTTCTGCTCTTGTTCGAATTGAGGTCTTGATAGTATTATACTCAATTGGAAGCCCTTTGAGAGTGAAAATCAAGATGTACTCATCTTCAACATTAACGAAAATGGCTGAGAGCTTATCCTTGATTTCCTTGAACCTCTAGATTTATGCATCAATGTGTTATGTGGGCTTCTTGAAGACGGATCGCATATCTGACTTTAATTGTAGAATGTTGGTGCGTGATTGGGAAGAAAACCTTACTTCCAAAGAATCTCAGACTTCCTTTGAAGTCTTGCACCCAACGACGTACGATAATCTCATTGGAGAGAGAGTGTCATTTATTAGTGTTACAAGGGCTTGATCTTGCGTAAGCCACTATTCGTGCCTCGGGTCCCTGTCGAAGGTGTCTTCTCCATTTACATCTTTCAGAAAATTTGTTGGGCATGCGATCGTGCCATCAATATATCCAAAAATGAGATGAGCTTTCAAAATTGTATTGATTTGATAATTCCAAATAATGGAATTAGATGAATCTAATCTAATCGAAATAAGATTGCAGATATTTGAGAGGAGAAATATAGGGGAGTGAGGAGAAGAATCAACGATACCCATTGCCGAGGAAGGAACATAACAGGAGATCTGAGAATTAATATTTTTTTGAACAAGATTCGAGAAAGACAATAAAAAAATTGGGAGTTGGAATGATTTATATTTTGGGAATTGATCTGAGGACTAACATTTTGAGCAAGGTCTTAAGAATCAGGGCACACTTTCAATAGGTTCAGTCATGGAGGTTGACATGGGTTAGATATGACTCTGATACCATGTGGAGAAATAAGATTGAATGAAAACAAAAGTAGAAGAAGAGAGAGACGAAGGAGAGGAATAAGATTAGGAAAAATAATCTTTCTATTAACTAAAACCAGTCAACTAAAACAATATTAAAAAGGATAAAGAAAGCCACAAGAGCTAGGAGGGTAGAAAAGACAAAAAAGTCCCTTAACAAAACTAATGAAAACATAAAAACCTATTTTACTTAACAAATACTACAAGATTATTAATTAGCTCTATTTAATTGTAACGGATAATTAATGATTGAGTTATTTATATCAAAATTAAAAGATTCTCCTCTAATTAATTAATTAATCTACTTTTTAAAGGATTGGCGACGATAGAATATTGATGATTCATCTTGACTTGTCTAATTTAGAATTGACATTAAACATTAATTAAAGTTTAATTGATTCATAGTAAATCGTTACATAATTAGATGTCAAAGTCCGAGTTGGAGGATCCCTGCATGCTAGCTGTGTATTAACAGACAGTTTATTTCCTGACCAATTCAGATTGGAAGAAAATAAAATAATTATGAATTTAATTATTAAACCACCTATCATTTAATACTTTGACACGTGAAACAATTTATGTGTCTTTCTTTCAGAATTTTGTTAAATTTTTTTTTGTCATTTCATTTGGAATTGAATTTTTTGATCGGTCAGAATTAATTCAATCTATCGAATTTTGAAATAATAAAAGAAATATTTCCATTGCAAGGTCCCACTTAATGATATATGTAAGCATCATATAAGCCACTCTAGAATCTTCTCACATTCTAGCAGTGAAACTTAAAAATATGTTACTGCTGAAAATAATTGTAATAATAGATGATCATTTAACTTCCCAACTCCTCAAACTTTCACCTCCTCATTCTTCCCCTTTAATCATAGCCTTATTGAAAACTTATAAATAGAGTTTTTAAATTATAAAAAAAATACAAGTGAATAGAGCAAATCAATAACATCTCTTTATCTCTTATTGTTTTAAGGAACTATTTTTTTATAACATGATATCAGAGTCTCTAATTTTTATTAAATCAACTTTTTGGATATAAGACTCAAGTTCAAAGTCTAGCCTTTCATTTTTAGCATCTTAGTACCATGTCGATCGATCTACAAGGCTCAACTTCTAAGTTTAGACATTCATTTCTAGGACTTTAGTGATGTGTCAATCGATCTTCGAAGAAACAAAGATCACATTTTGATAAGTAAATACTTGTGTGTTCTAACTAATAGAACAATGAATATTATGTTTTCCTTATATTTGATTGATCATACTGTGTTATATTTAATATGTGAAACTATTATGATATTTGATGAAAGATGTTTCATCACTAGATATTTTTATATAATCGATTATGATTTTGTTATTTTAAAGAATCTCAAATCAATTTCTGAATGCTATTTTCGTGAACTGAATTTACCGTAAAATCTTGTGTATGCCAACATCATAATTAAATTTCATGAATTTTGGATACCCATGTAATTTATCATGAACTTTTCTTTCATACGCGCACAATATTGTAGTTCTACATATTATCGACTTTGAAAGATCATAATTTATTACATGAATCGATTTCTAACCTGAAATTTGGTATGTAATTTTATCAATGTGTTAAGATTCGTAAAATTTGAGATTTTTTCAGACGTAAATTCGATGATATATGATATTTCTATTAATGGTGAATTTATTAGACAGCTTTTCAGTATATTTCTTCTAACAAGTTTTATGGCACGAATTGACTTCATTAAATCTAAAAAAAATTCCGAAGTGAATTAACGTGTTAATCATGATATAAAATCCGTTTCACATTTTACTGCATTATATGAAATATGTATTATACTAAGAATTCTTGTACTTTGTAGTATTCGTCATTTTAATTATTACAAAACTTAAATTCATGACCCTTGATGTTAGGAGGAAAAACTATCTATCACAGATCCTAGATATTGAAATCCATCTAAATGATATGGGTCTTGGAGACACCATAAGAGAGGACTTAAAAAGGAGTACCTCACAGTAAAAGATTCATATGTCCTTTGTAAAGATTTGAAGGAAAGTTATGACCACCTGAAAACAATAATTCCCCGAAAAGCTTGTAATGATTGAATGCACTTAAGCTTGTAAGATTTTAAGATTGTTAGTGAATATGATTCTGCATTATTTAAAATTACTTCTTAATTACAATTATGCAGGATAAAAGTCAGTGATGAAGATAGGTTAGAGAAAAAATCACTATTGTGCATGCCTTGAATGTGCTAATGCAACAACAATATCAGGAGAGAAGTTTTAAAAATACTCTAAATTGATTTCATGTCTTCTTGTGGCTGAACAAAACATACTGAACTTTTTATGAGAAATCATGAATTATGTCTCAGTGTTCAGCTCCATTACTTGAATTGAATGCTACATCCATTAACAGTCAAGGGAGTGGTTGAGGTCGAGGCCGCTTAAGAAATTATTATCAATCTCGCTGTTCAAAGAATCCAAAAAATTTTCTACAATAGATGTGTGTAGATAATAGACCACCTCATCACGAATGACGTGTCTGAGTATGCACGTGGCACTCAAGGACGGGATTAGATGACACCTACGTCGCACGATAAGGCTGGAATAGGATAATAGCGAATATGTTTGTAAGGGCCGTGTCTGGACCTATAAGAGTGGCGAGCCCATTTCGAGATCGTATGTCAAGTGTTGAGTCTCACTTTCGAGTTAAGTAACAAAGGCTCGAAGGCTCTTCCTTGTCTGGGAACAATCTGGAGGTTGTGGTCTGGTAAGATTAGAATAAAGTTACGATATATCAATAGAGAAAAACTACTCGACAGGTATGGCCTCCTTAGGTACCTTGGATGTGCCCCCTTCCGGGGAAGAAGGGTAAAAAAGACATGAACCATCTCTTAAGAGTCAATTTGGTCCCGTGGCAGGTTGAGGCAGCTCAACCCACCCCCCACGGCAGGTTGAGGCTGCTCAACCCACTCCTACGACTGATTGAGGTAGCTCACCTCGCCCCCACACCGGGTTAAGGCATCTCACCCTGCCCCCTCGATGGGTTGAGGAACCTCAACCCATCCCTATGGTGGGTGGCCGTGCTCTGCCGCACGTGTCTCACCGTTCAATCCACAGCCGGAGAAACTCGACGGCAGGAAGTCTCATTTAGGGTCCGTTGTGTAATGTGAATCCAACGTCTGTAATCCGACTGCTTGATATCACTGAGGCACGACCAGTTGAGAGAATGAACTATGACCACGTTTATAAATGTGGGGTCATTTTAAGTTCGTGAGCACATGTTAGATGTGGTCACATTGTTATCACGTGATTACAGTGAGGGCGTACTAGTGGTTTTCACCTGGTCCCATCTATATAAAGACAAAATCTCACCGATCCCAATTCTCATTATTGAGGCATTCAATTCTCACCGATCCCAAGACAAAATCTCAAGAATATTCCCTCCTCCAAGTTCTCACTTTCCTTAGAGTTTCAAAGGCATTTGTCACCTTCCGGCGGTAGCCTAAAGTTACTTGTCATTCACTCTCCGACCACCAACTCCCACGATCCCAGGCTTGCTTGTCGTAGATTATGTCACTCAAATCACACTTCAACCTTAAACATCATAAACATTTTGGTGACTTCACTAGGGAGTGACCTATCTAAACTCCATTTGTTCTTAAGTATGGTTGGACGTGGAAGAATCACGAGAGCTTCTTCTCACTTAGAAGAAGATAATGTCAACCCCAAATATAAATAATCATGACCAGGAAGAGGCTACTTCCAGGGAGAGAACTGACCTCCCTGGTGTTTCTACTACTACAATGGCGACGACCGAGTAGACTAACGCCATCAGAGAGCTCCGGGCCTCTAACACTGAAATCCGTAACTTGTTGGGTACGCTGACTTCTTTGCTTACAGCTGCCAAAATCCTCCACCACCGCTGCCCATTGTTCATGTTATCCCTCCTCACATTATGAACCAGACTGACACCGATAGACAGATTCCACCTATCAATCATGGGGGATCGTCTGGTTAAGAACATCGAATAGTGACCAAATGTGGGTCACTCGAGCAACCTCGTAAATATTTTCATTCGGCCAACAACCTTCCCAACAGCATTCACGCGTCCCATGCTGGCACATGATGTCCTAGACGATGGACCTTACACTGGCCCTTTTGTTACCAATAAGACATTACAGAAGATGTTGGAGATGGAACACATCAAAGCCTCTCTAAAAGCCTGGATCAAGGATAAAGTTATACGGAGGCCTTGGGTGGACAATTTGCCTACCAGAAGTAATAGAATCACCTCAGTATTGTCTCTTTCACTGAGACAGTAACCATACAACAAAATATTATAAAATTTTGAGACAGATCTTCCACGACAAACTTCAAAAAAGAGAGATCACTACTGAGGACATGAAAGCCGTGGGGAACCATCCTCTTCCACCTCATGCCACATGATCAATATGGCTAGATGACCCTCTATATAATGGTGGGCCACGACGGATGAGTAGACAAAATGGGATGAGAGCGGATGCTTTCCTAGAAACATCGAGAAGTAGGACATAACCTCATCCAAAAAAACAAAAATAGCATTAAACGCCTTCCCCACTTGGGGAGGGCGTGTTAAAGCCTTCCCACCTCAAAGTGGGAAGGCAGACACACTTTCATTCCCAGTCCAAAGTGGGTTGCCATAGCCTTCTAACAAAAAAAAGGTTAGATGTAGCAGTGTGTTGAACAAAGCAAGCTCAAAGTAATTTACACTATCAAGGCATGAGTATGTGAAATTAAAGGTGGTTGTACTGATAAAACCCAAAGACGGGTACACTGTAAAACTCGAAGGCATGTATATCAAGTACAAAGGTGATCATATGTTCTAAAGTCTAGAGATTTATATCTGAAGACATGATATGTATGCTTATACATGAAATGCCTACAATGAAAATTACATTTATTTGTCTATCTATATACGCGCTTGTACAAATGTGTAGGGCCACATGAGGTGGCCTCCATAGTTGATAATGGACATTACCGACGGACTGACTCCAAACCCATCAAGTCGCACCAACAACAATCAATTTCCAATGCATAGAGAAATATTATGTTTAGTGTTGTAATATTCACTACAACTTTTGTACTTATGAAAATAACCCGAAAAATTATGACGGGTCTGTTATCTTGGAATGCATTTAAGACGTTTCAGCAAAAAAAATGTTCCTGAAACGCATTTAAGATGTTTCAGCAAAGATTGTTTCTGAAACGCGTTCAAGACATTTCAGTGAAAATTGTTCCTGGAACACATTTAAGATGTTTCAGCAAAGTTTGTTCCTGAAACGCGCTTAAGATGTTTCAGCAAAGCTTGTTCCTGGAATGCATTTGAGATGTTTCAGCAGAGTATATCTCTGGGATGCACTTAAGAGGTTTTAGTAAAGTTTGTCCCTCAAATGCAATAAAGACATTTCAGCAAAGGTAGTTGGGCAGAACTTGATCGTTGTTGCAAATCCCTTCAAAGCGGAACTTGGCCGCCATAACGTGTTTGAAATATACAAGTTGTCTTAACCGCTCACTTCGCTCATTACCACAGAATAAGACCGTTGTCATGTAGATTAAATGTAACATAGAGATTTATTATTAATATGCTCACACTTAAAGTCGTATGTAAGAGCGAGGTATGTGCGAAGTAGCAATGCACGATAATGAGGCATGATAACAGTTCGAAGTAGGAAGGAATGAGCATGTCTGATGAAAGCTCAAAGTAGGAACTTATGCATGATAAAATCTGAAGTATGAATGGGTATATAACCCTTTAAGCATGACCATTACGGATAGTTCAATATGTTGGTCATCGCGGCGCGTGCGTGACGGAAGCGTGTGACGCGAGGCCATTTTCAATAAAAATCAAAGATTTTAATAAAATAAAATCATACAACGCTACAATAACAAAAAGATTTTATTCAAAACTCTTTTCAATCAGTTAGGATCCATTAGATATTTATATATATTAAATTTATAACATACAAGCTTAGGAATCATATACCTCTTGTAGTCTAAATCAAGCGTCCTTACAAAACCAATCGATTCTCCATTCCCATGAAATCGTTCCAATGATCAGCAGACATTGAGATCCACACTAAGATCTTCCAAGTCAACACTCAACGCACTAGGACGTGTGCGGACACGTAGAATATAACAAAGACGCTTTTCTGTCTCTAAATGTACTCAACACATGAGATCTAGAGATTTTACTGAGAATAATTTTTGTGAGACAATTCTCTAAAAGAATGTGATGATTATTCTTTTAAAGATTTCGATTAACTTTTAATCGTAGAAAAACCACTACTTGAGAAATTGCGTTCTTCTCTCAACTTTTGATCGATGAACTGATTCTCTCGTTCAACTAATTGATTGATTCATACATCTGAGGCCATCAGAATAATATATGTATATTTTTCTTGATAATTGCGTATCAGATATTTTGGGATGATTAAAATAATATTTTATTATAAAATTATCAATAGTAGTGCGGCCTACTACTATTGTGCACAATTACAGTGCCACATGGCATTGTAGTGTCGTGAGGCAGCACAATGCCTCATATCACCACTGTAGTGCCACGTGGCACTACAATATTGCACACTCACTACTCTAGTGTCACGTATTGAACTACAGTATTGCACACCCACTACTCTAGTGTCACGTATTGAACTACAGTATTGCACACCCACTACTCTAGTGTCATGTGACACTACAGTAGTTCATGTCAATATTTGATTATGAATTAATTAATTAACTTAAGTAATTAAATTAATTAATTTAATTATTTAATCATACATAATTATTTTATAATTATGTACTTGTCCCAGAATAAAAATTTCTTTACAAGTAAGTCATTTTCTTATGTCTTGAAATATTCACATCCTAGACTGCATAATACATAGGTGACTTAGGGATCATGAACATATATCCTAAGCTCTAATAAATCAGATTATTAATTAAACTCTTTCATTAAATAATCTTATTTAGTAATTCCATGATTACTCCACTATAAATATGGAATTACACACTTAGAGACTATAGATTGTATTTACAGAGTATTCTTATGTAGTCCACTGATATAATCATTTCACGTAGTTCTGCCAACCAATTATTGATTCGTAAGTTAAAACTGATCGAAATTATCATTTTACCCTTCTAATTTCCTCTTGATCCTTAAATATCATTAATCCACTAGTGAATGGTTGATTTATAATCTTGTTATAAAATTAAGCTTAATAACCATTCAGTTCCAGAATTAACACTTAAGAAAACTAATATACGATCCATTAGGAAAGCTTAAATTTTAAATCTTGTAAGATCATGTTCCCAGCCATCCATATCACTGAATCTCCAAAACAAAAGTCACTAGCCTGTTTTACAAACAAACCTTAACGAGTAAATCAAAAGATCTAAGACATGCATAGGAGTTCATGACTACTCAGGATTCAGACTGATCTACATATGATCGTCGAATTGATGTGCATTAAATCTTTATGATAAACGGCACGTTGATAAAGTTATTAATTCACATCGGTCCAGTCATATATAATATCATTATATAAAGTATATTCACTAAGAATTACTATCCACATCAATGATCTAGATATAGATCACATGCATTCATGATGTTTAGTGAACCGTACTAGCAACTATTCATTAAAGATTCTATAATTTAATATGTTGCTGACAATTTTAGTCATTATCTGTAATCTTAATACTCTCATACTAATACAAGATCATAGTCTCATTAATGCATATTGAATTTTCAGATATTTATATAAATTATTCAACAATAATTTAAAAGAACAATTATAAGAAAATGTAATGCTCATTAAATTTCAAATCAAAATGTCAATACACATGCATAATCCCTAACACAATATGCACATTCCTCTTTAGGCAACTTTATTATATTTTTGTGTATATGCACGCCTTCTTAGGCAGTATCACGCAAGTTCCTACGCCGAGCCATTTTTTAATGGGCTTTGCCCTGGTTAGTTATATCAATATCAGAGAGCAATGGTACGTTTGTTCATGATTTTAATGAATTATCTCTAGAAATGATTATGAACACATCATTGAGTTGTATCTATAATATACGAGAATAATGTAGGTAGAAGGTGTTGTTTGACTCTATTCAATTGTCATGATACTTTGATATTTGTTCACACAATATGAACATGCATATGATACATATATTACCATGTATATTATCTTATGCTAACATTGAACTTGAGACTCTGCTTCGCTAGTGTACATGTTTTTTCAGCTAGTCATTCTTCCGTGCCTAGCTAGCTACTTCTTTCAACTCTTACTGGAGGCTAAATGAAAGCAATTGGTACATCATCACATCTAGCTAGGGACTATAACAACAAGGATGACCATCACAGTTGAACATGTGGCTCATCAATTAAGAACACAACACATGCATGGACTATGTACAAGTTCAATTGCTACACATTTGAACTTACATAAGGGACTAATGCAGATAGTGGACAACATCATCACGAATGACGTGTCTGAATATGCACATGGCACTGTAGGATGGGATTGGGTGGCGCCTACATGGCACGATAAAGCATAAATAGGATAATAGAGAATGCGTTTGTAAGGGCCGCGTCTGGGCTTATAGGGGTTACGAGCCCATTTCGAGATCGTATGTCAAGTGTTGAGCCTCGCCTTTGAGCTAAGTGACTAAGGCTCGAAGGCTATTCTTTGCCTGCGAACGATCTAGGGGATGTGTTCTGATAGGATTAAGACAAAATTATACTATACCGAGAGAGGAAAAACTACTCGACGAGTATGGCTTCCTTAGGCACTTTAAATGTGCCCCCTTCTGGGGAAGAAAGGTAAAAAAGACGTGAATTGTCTCTTAAGAGTCAGGTTGGTCCCATGGCAGGTTAAGGTAGCTCAACCTACCCCCACGGTGGGTTGAGGTAGGTCACTGAGGAAACTTAACACACCCACACGACGGGTTGAGGAAACTCAACCCGTCTCTTTGGTGGGTGGTCTGTGCTTTGCTGCACGTGTCTCGCCATTCAATTTACCGCTAAGGAAACTTTGTGAGAGGAAGTCTCATTCGGGGTTCGTAAGGCAATGTGAGTCCAACATCTATAATCCAACTGTTCGATGTCGTTATGGGATGACCGGCTTAGAGAATGAAGTATGACCACGTTTATGAATTCGGTGTCGTTTTAAGTTCGAGAGCATGTGTTAGACATGATCACATTGTTATCACGTGATTACAATGAGGAAGCACTAGCGGTCCCCACCTGGTTCCATCTATATACATGACCTTTAATATCATTATTAGGGCATTCAATTCTCACTGATCACGAGACAAAACCTCAAGAATATTTCTTCCTCGAAGTTCTCACCAACCTTAGAGTTTCAAAGGCATTTGTCACCTTCCGGTGACTGCCTAAGGTTACTTGTCCTTCACCCTCCGACCACCAACTATCATGTTCTCAAACTTACTTGTCGTAGATTAGGTCACTCAAATTACACTTCACCATAAACACCCTAAACAATGTGGTACGAAAGGGCATCTCAGTCATGTACATGTCGTACATCTAAACACCTTACTAAACTTTACCAAGCCTATTTAAAAGAGAAATGGAAAGAAATAGAGGTTAATTTTACACACCACTGTATTGATTCTAGAGTTGATCCTATAATGACTCATTTTGATGCATCAGATTTCTTTGAAACCCTGAAAGAAATTTTGAATACTTGATTCGTGATAGAAAAGTCTGACAATTGAAGTTTATTTAAATTTCAATATGTTTATTTATTTTTAATGTGTTTCTTTAATATGATATGATAGCTTCTATATTATGTTCATACTTATGCTTAACTTAAATAGATATTTTATAATATATTTTATGTTTTCAGAAAAGAAAACATGGATATTCTTCATCCTTAAGTTGATTCAAAGTACAATGGTGAATAAATATGTCTCGTAGATAGTGCAACTTCTCACACCATTCATAAAGATATAAATTATTTTTCGCCAAATACAATTGCCAAATACATTTACTGACCTAAAAATAGTAAGAATATCTCATGTTCCAGCTGCAAATGCTAAAGCTCAGGTCGACATCCCAGAAGGATGATCCATCAGTGCTGTAGTTAATCAGTCTATGACACACCTGAAGCGTGGTAGACCAATCAATTCCAAACAAAATCCTCAAAAAAGAAAAAGAGCAAACAATTCAAATAATAATATTAAGGAGCAAGTACTCTTGAAGATACTCTAAACGTAACTAGTGATAAAATCCTAAAAGAGATTCAAGTACCTGAAAATGATGAAAATAAAAAGATCTCAATAAGTTATATTTCTACGGGCAAAAGATGAAACCAAAAAGAAATAATTTTCGATAATATTTTTGCATGGTGTAGCATTTGATGTCATCAATGTGCATCTTGAATCTAATTTTATTGAAGAATACAAACATATAAATAATTGATGAAATTGGAAAGATGCAATTCAAGCAGAATTAGGTTCACTTGCAAAACATGAAGTTTTGAACTGTAGTTCGTATATATGAAGATGTAAAACCAATACTATAGAAATGAGTATTTGTACAAAAATGAAGCTGTAAGCAATAAAGCACAATTTGTAGCACAATATTTTTTGTAAGAACTGGCATTGAATATGAAGAGACATTCTCTATAGTTTAGCCTGGCAATGTTTGAAAAACTAGATGTACGACTAATGGATGTGCGTAAGCCTATTTATATCGTTCATTTGATAGTGATATTCATATGAAAATATGAAAATATTGAAGCATATAACTCAAATAAATTATATAGATCTTTATACTAATTAACAATCTAGACGCATGTGCATAATCGTCTTAGTGAATGTTTGTCGAAAGAAGATATGAGAATGATCATATTTGTCCATGCATTTTTATAAGGAGATCAAAGTCTGGATATACTATTATTGGTTGGGGTGTGTGTTGATGATTTAAACATTATTAGAAATCCTTAAGAACTTTCAAAAGTAGTAGATTATGTAAATAAGCAATTTGAGATAAAAGACTTTAAAAAAACCAAGTTTTGCCTCGACCTACAGATCGAGCATTTGATGGATGGTATTGTTATTCATCAGTCAACATAGACGGAAAATGTCCTTGTTATGGGTGCTTTCCTTTTAATATTTAGTCGAGCATGCTATCATCTAGGAGCTTTTTCCTATCCTGGTGAAGCAGATTGAACTTCCTTGATTTTTTGCCAGGAGGCCTTCCCTTTGTTACCTATCCATATGTCAATGTTCTAGATAAATCCTTGAGTTGAAATGCTCATCGATGGGTATTATCCCTACTTTTTGAACTCTAATGATTAGTAGATATCGTTACTCCTGGTGCTGAGATTGCCTTTACGAACTATAAAGCTTTCCCTTAGCTCTATCAAACGGACATGAATGTCTGCCCTAGCTAGATCTTTGATCTCGTGCGAGAGTTTTAGCGCTTGACAGTCATCTTTCCTCGATGTCTAGCCAAATGTGTATGTTCTAGCTAGACTCTTGATCACTTATCGATATCTAGCCAGTCGTGCCTGCTCTGGCTAGATCCTAAATCCCGTCCATGAGTTAAGATGCTTGGCTGACATCACTTTTCAATATCTAGCCAAGCGTGCATGCTCTGGCTATATCCTTGATTCCGTCTGTGAGCATGAGTGCTCGATAGACATCAGTTGTCGATATCTTGCCAGGTGTGCCTGCTTTAACTAGATCCTTGATCCCTCTCTGAGCTTAGATGCTCGACATACATCACCTAATGATATCTAACAATGTGTGTCTACTATAACTAGATCCTAAATCATGTCCGCGAGCATGAGTACTCGGCAGACATCACCTGTCAATATCTAGTCAGGTGTGCCTGCTCCAACTAGATCCTTGATCATGTATGGAGCATGAGTGCTCGGTAGATATCACTTGTCGATATTTAACCAGGCGTGCCATCTCTGGTTAGATCATTGATCTCGTATGTGAGCTAAGATGCTCGACAGGCCTCACCTGACGATATCTAGCTAGACATGTGTGCTCTGGCTAGATTCTAAATCTTGTTAGCGGGCATGATTTCTTGGTAGACATCACTTGTTTTTATCTAGCCAAGCGTGCCTGCTCTTGCTATATCCTGAATCCCGTCAGTCAGCTGAGATGCTCGGCAAACATCACCTGTCAATATCTAGCCAGGCGTGCATGCTTTGGCTAGATCATTGATCCCATCCACGAGCATGAATGCTCGATAGATATCATGTTTTCCTTGATGTCTAGTTAGGTGCGTCTGCTCTGGCTAGACTCTTCATCCCGTCTGTGAGCAAGAGTGCTCGGCTGACATCACTTTTTACCTTGATGTCTAGCCACTCTAGCTAGACTCTTGATCTCATCTGCGAGTAGGAGTGCTCGACATACATCATTTTTTGTCTTGATGTCTAGTCAGGCGTGTCTGCTCTGGCTAGACCATTTATCCCATCTGTGAGTAGGAATACTCAACAGACATCACCTTTTTCCTTGATATCTAGCCAGGCGGGCATGTTCTAGCTAGACTCTTGATCCCGTATATGAGCATGAGTGCTCATTTTTTGTTTAATCTCGACTGGTGGCTAGAACACCTCACCAGTAATACTTTTTGTTTAATCCTGACTAGCTGGCTACGACACCTTGACAATCATCACTTTTTATTCAATCCCAACTGGTGGGTTTGAGAAGATCACCGATCTTCACTTTTTATTTAATCTAGATTGATAGGATTAAGCACCTCACCAATCATCACTTTTTATTTAATCTTGATTGGGAGGCCAAAATGTCTTGCCAGCCATCATTTTTTGTTTAACCTCGACTGACGAGCTAAAACACCTTATCAGTCATTATTTTTTGTTTAACCCTGACTAGTGGGCTTGAGCACCTCATCGGTCATCACTTTTTATCTCATCTCGACTGGTGGGTTGGAGCACCTCACTAGTCATCACTTTTTTGCCTTCGTCGCATGTAGTAGAAGACTTGGATCCTCGGAGGCTTGTAGAACAACTAGAAAATCTTCAGAAAACATAACATGTTCCATCTTTTCATAAAAAATGATTCATACAAAAAAGACCTTAGCATGAGTTATTTCTAAGCGATATCTGTTATCTGATGCTCTAAGGTGGGGGTGGGGCCTGGGGGAGTATTTTCGAACTTTTAGCCTTCCATCTTTCATCGGGGCGTCCCTCTCCAAACTTCACATTTGTCTCTGCAGTAAGAAACTTCTAGCCTCACACGCTGCTCGGAGGCGTGCGCTGACTTTTCTTGAATCATTTTTCCTTGGCGATATTGTGGGAGTACGACCAGCTTCCTGGCTCATTAAGTTCCCTTTCGGGGTCCCCTCTTGTTAGTGCGTTGACCACCTGCTCTCTATCCATGTGGTTCCAGTTGCCTCATATGCGGGCCTGAGAGGAACATACATGTGTAGGGGTCTTGTGAAGTTCTTGACTTCATCGAAAGTTGGTATGAGGGGGCTAGCGATTTCTCTTGCCCTCTCATTGGGACTTCATGTCCTTGGGTGACTTGTCTTGCGCTCCAATTTTTACACAATCCTCGTCCTTCCGTTTTACACGGTTGCGAGATGCGAGGGCCTAGGGCCACGTGGTCAGAGCTTGCATTTTAGCTATGGGGGAGAGATGATATAAGCCTTTGTATTCCAGCTGGGACTAATACCCGGCTTGTCCAAACATATCACGCGGCTTCTTCCTGGCGGCCAAAGGGATACCAAAAACCCAGACGGTAGGCGGCCCACTAATATCTCCGTAGCTGCCTGTATATCGCCCACCAAGGGTTCTTTGGCGATTTTCCCCTTCACCTAACGGGGGTGGCCCCAGCTAGGGCCTCATAAGAGAGGAGCCTAGTTCTTCATAGCCCAGGTTTACCTTGGTTCTGGTTCCTCGAGGGGTGACACTCACCCCGAGCTCGGAGCTCATCCCGCCTTCCCTTGGGTAGTTTCCCCCGGAGCTCCAAGAGCGTGTGGTAGCTTTGCTGGCGATAACTTTGGACCCATCTTCTCCTTGCAGGAAGAGAAAATGGCTAATCATGCTTCGGCGAGGATGATTTTATAATTGTCTCTCACATACGACGCCAATTGTTTTAGCAGGACACTTCAACAATACACATGTCAGCCTTTATTGTTAAATGTGGTGGTGCCTTATGGGATCTTTCCTTTCTGTTGGACGTCCTCCTCTTCCTAGGTGGATCTCCTTGCAACCTCGACGTCTGTAAAACACTAACAAGAAACTCTAAAGGCAAGGAACCAAGGGTGGTTGCCCGGCCTCTGATGCCTAAGTCAGTCATTTGTCGATATTTTGACATAGTTTTGTAGGGGAGAGAAGACATTCCTCCTTTGGCAATTAAGGGAGGTATTTATACATGAGTCCTCAAGACAGTTGGTAGCGTGTCGAAAGAAGCATTGTGGGACACGAAATTTGTATTGTCTGAAACTGATTGGATGAAAATAAGGTGATCTTTGACATAAAGCTGGTGGAAATTAAATGTTGATGTGCCTATGAGATTACCAGAAGAAGATTATCCTATCATTTTGTTACAACGATTAGACTGGTTGGGCGCTCGGGCTTAGGAAGGAGTGCCACCTTGGTCATCACCTTCGGTAGGTGATGCTGTCGACTTTGCACTCGGGGTTGACAGGGCTTTCTTTGCGCTCTTATTCCTATTTTCCCATGAGCTCGGGTCTTGTGCGTCCCAAGCTCCATAGGAGCCGATCAGCTGAGGTCAAGTTCCGCTCCTTTCTTGGCGTAGAGTGTTTCCTATTTTGACGCGGCATGTGTCGATGTGTTATTGAGGGTTGGAAAAATACCCATAACAGTCCTCAAAAGATTTTAAATAGATAAAACGCATACATTGAGTATCCTAGTGACTGTTCGATCACTTATCACATCATAACACTAACTTCATAAATGTGAGGTAATCTTTATAATTGAAAAATTAGTAAAGACAATACAAACATTTCCTAATATATAGTGGCGCTATTAATATTTTTCATGTGTTCTTATGATAGATCAAGGACTCTTAACATCACTTTTGCCGTGAATCTTGTGAAGTTTTAGACTAATCAACAAAAGCATGTAGAATAAGTCAAGATGTCAGGGCGCCTAATTAAAAAAAGTTATAAGTTAAAGAAATGAAGTTCTCAAAAATCACTTGTTGTTTTGCCAAAGTTAGTTCATAAAAACAATGAGCTTTTGGGAAGGCTCCTTGAAGAAAGAAGGTAGGCAAAAGAGAAGGCTTTTTCAAAAGCTTATTTCTTTCAGGCAATTAGTTAAAAGCTTTCTCCGGCCATCTCCCCACTAACATATAACAAAAAGTCTTACTATAATCTAAAGCTTTTACCTTGGAAACCCTTAATAAGCATGCACATGCGTAATCATGTATGATACATGCATGTATATAGCCCACACCACGTGTCGATATTTGTAGGTAAAAAGACACGTGTGAATGTATACATCAATTTCTCATGCATATGAGTCTCAGAAAAACTCACACATCCATATGTGGATGATAATTGTCCAAATGTACATTAACACATATACATCAAGGTTTTATTTTTATGTTTTTATCATCCTTAATATAAAATGTGATTGCAATGTATAGCACCATTACAAGTGAGGGGGGAATTTAAGGTAATTATGTAAATTTTAGGGCTCCAACAAGAATGAGAGTAAAGAAAGGAAGAGAGCCTACTGAGAGCTAGCCTCAGTTGGCTCATCAAAGTTTTATTTTATTTTACATCTCTAAAAATAGGCAAGATAATGAATATTAACATGTGTTTTACACATTCGACGGGATCCAAGATGCAACGTGGAATACAATTATCTTTTCTAATATATGAGCGATCAATAGATGTCGATTTGTTTACAATTTACTATTATTATAATCGGACATTGATATAAATCAATGGAAATTGGAAGGAATTTAAGATATGGCCTGGTAATCTGTTTAAAGCTTTTTAAATTAATATATGGATTGAATGATTGATTGATTCTAGATTTGTTTTACACAATTACAATTATTGGACATTTTGATGAATGCATGGATGTTCTTATTTCAGTTTACATAATTGTTACATGGATTACAACTTCATTAAGCAACTAGATTTTTTAAGCTAAATGCAGAATGATAGGACTTCATTAGATTTTCGATTATCTTAAAAAAAGTAAGTGTAGAAAATGACCTTTAAAGAAAGAGTTGGTGGAAGGCAGGCCCAGTGTGTTGATCAATTATTGAACCCCACTTCTCTCTCTAAACCGAAGAACATACTTTACTTTGGCAATTGGAGTTATGTGAATATTCTATAATTAATCGTTGAATGCACGAGACACATGAGCACAATGTTAATCATGTACTAATATTTTAAACAATATTTTCCTTCCAAATTAACCAATTTCGCTCTTTAAATTTGTCATTTTAGGCGACTTATATATTAAGAGGAATTAATTAAAGACAAAGTACCCATCAGAGATTGATATACATTACCTCCACGAAACAAATTTAGAAAAGGAATTTGGACTTGCTTTCAATAAACTGTGGCTGGGGGAAAAAACAATAAAAGCTTGATTAGGGTGAAATATTATGAAAATGCTTTACTGTATGCAAAACCATGATATTGAATATTGTTATGACTTAACCTTATACGTATATGTGGTCTCACATTATACGTGAGAGTTAACTAATTAAGCCAATTAAGAAGAGAACAAATAATCTTCAATTATGATATGGACATGGGCGGATCTACTATAGGGACAGGTGGGGCAGGTGCACCCCACCATTTGGTTTTAGTTTTTCTTTTTATGTTTTTTATAGCAATTAGTTTTATATTGTATTTATTTTTAATTTGTAATATGTATTTTGTGGATAATGACATAGCTCATTGGTCATATATATTCTTGGCTCAATTAGACAAATAGACCACTATATGAAAATAAAAGAAAAATGGCCCAAAAAATTATAATTTACACAAATTGCCGAATTTTATAACGGCTTATCTTTAAAACCTAAAAAGCATTATAAATAGACAAAATTACCCTCACTAATAAGGGACGAAAATCACCTTATTCGCGTAACAACCTCAGTGTAAAATGTTATGTAGTTTATAGATATATACGTTATAGTATATAACGTATTTATTGTGTTATGCATCTTTTTGGAATATATGTAATATAGTACATGAACAAGAATGAATGATATATAATTACATACTGTGTTATACATTATTGTATATCTTTTGTTATATAGTATATATTTACATATTGTGTTATGCAGTTTTTTGTCTACAATTCAGTAGTATATATACAACGTTTTATGATATGTTTACCATAGTATCTTTTAATATACTATCAGTATATATGTAGTATATTTTACATATTTATCAGTATATCGTAGTATATCTGTAGTATATTTTTATATACTATTAGTATATCATAGTATATATAAAATATATTTTTATATATCATCCAGTACTATACCCCTTCCCGCACCCAAGCTCGGCACCTCCTTCTTCTTGATCCGTCTCACTCGAAAACCAGAAATAGAGGAGGAAGAGAATAGTTACATAAAAAATGAAGGAAGATAATATATTTGATTTCAATTGTTGATCAATTCCGTATAAACTTATATTGAGGATGAAGATAAATTCGCAAAGTTCGCAAAAAAAAAAACCAAAATCAAATTCGAATAAATATAAACAATAATGTTCGAATTGTGCTACAATAGAGTCGCCACAACCGATGAAGAGAGGCAATAAGCTGCAATATTTTCTAGCTGTGAGAAAATCATTAAACAATAATAAAATCTAAAAGAGGCAATTAGTTATAATAATGGCAAAAAAGTAAAATACTATATAGAATCCTAACTAACCTAAAATCCCTCCTAAAATCCGGCTATGTGTGTAAAAGTAAAAATTAAAGGACATAATATAAAACTTAAACTTAAACTAGCTTAATTCCTTAATTTTCCCTATGATCGTTTCTAAAAGAGATATATTGGGTTGAAATCCCATTAGTCTTCAATTTGGCAAAACCCACTTAACTTTTTGCACATGTTGATAATGTTAATGTTTATTTTATATATTCAATTTATTTTATGAAAATATGTGAAATACATTATGTACCCATCACAATTACCTCTAAAAATATGAGATGGTCTTATTCGAGACTCCATAGAGGTTGCCGCTAAATCGTGGTAAGTATCAAAGAATCCTAATTCTTTTATTTCCTTGAAGATTCTATTTTTTTATTAGTTTTACTAAAAAAACATCAAACACTACCTAATAAACAAGTTTTCAGATATTAAAATTTAAAAAATAGTTATATTAACCTTTATACTCTTATGTTTAATGATGCCCCTTAAATTAAAATTCATAGATCCACGACTAGACAATGGATGTAAGATTCTACACCACATACATTGTGAGATCGTATCCATGTTCAATAACTTTTTTTGTTGCATACATAAATATATTATATTTGATGCGGGATAAAGAAGACAGCTTCTTCTTCTTCTTTTTTTGGTTTTGACAAATAATAATAAATGGGAAAAATAAAGCAAAAACTTAGTATAACAAGAAACCTTGTGCTGCCTTTGTCTTTGCTCAACATTATATAATTTATATTGCTTGCTAAAGTTCCTTTAAAAGCTCTTGCTTTTAGCCAACTTTTGCAATTGTTTTATTAAAACATTTATTTATTTGTTATTATTATTGTTGTCACTATTATTTAAAGGCTAAAGTTTCATATTGGTGCCAAAATCTAGTGCTCAATCCCTCCCAAGTCCCAAACAGAAACAACATAAAATAATGAGTTTTCTTTTAGTCATTAGCAATACTGTTGGGGTTAGAGGTGGCATTCTCCCAATTCTCATCTCCTACAAATAATTTGGAGCCAACAAATTCCAAAGCATGTACGGATAAGAAAGCTGTTTGAATTGGATAATCTACGTGGAGGGATCTCCATACATCAGTCTTATCCCTGACTGACCATTTGCATTTGGTTCAAAGGTTAATAATATTCTAAAGCATAATATACATAATTACTTTAAATTGGAAGTTTTAGATTATTTGCTCCCTTTGTTTCTGCTAACAAAGTGGTTTGTGCCATGGATTGAACCTGGACTTTGGGTTTCGCTCAGTAAAGAAAGTGATGATCATTATTGAACCTAAAGTCTAATTACACCCTTCTCGTTTTCTTTACCGTAAATAGATGTTGGATAGGCAACTACTTAAAGATTAATGATTGAGGACGTAAGTTGATACAATCTAAGAGTGAAAAAGGAACCTGGAGGATTTAATCCCCACGAATGCGGTCACAACCACCTTCTCGTCGACATCAATCAACTTATAACGTTTCTTCATTATTTTTCGTGATCAGACTTTCTCTCTTATTCTGATGTACATTGAGTAAATAAATCGTCTATTTCTTATGGCATTTTCTTCCGATGAAATGACTCATAAATGCTTTAATTAATTGATCAAATGTCTTAACAGAATTAAGCTTCAACTTATTAAACTACACACGAGCTAATCTTTTAGGGCATGTTTGGTTTGAGGTGATATTAGATGATGTGCAGGGAAAGTGAAGGTAACTATAAGATTTTCTTGTTTGGTTTAATTTTTTTGGAGTTTTCAAATCGAAATGTAAAGATTGAGGGTATCTTTCACTCGATTCAGAGAGTGAAAGATACCATCAATCTTTACATTCTGAATCGAGGAGTATTCTCATTCCTGCCATTTGGTCTATCTTTCACTCGTGGTAACAATAACACAGAGAGAATGGAGGTGCAGCGGATGAGTCAATTGATGATATTATGGTCTAGAGTACAAAGCTCTCGTGTGCCCTCGTGGGTGGAAATTGCATCGCCGCTCGATTTTGCACTCTCGCTGATGTTCTTCTACTTCTTTATCTCCCTTTCTCTGATTTTCTCTTCCCTTCTCCTTCCATTTTTCTCAGAAAACAACCAATAGTCTTCTCTGAATAATTTTTTCTTCAAAAACTCATTGATTTTTCTAGTTTCTGAATAATTATTTAAAATGGCAATCAACTTGATCTTTCAAGGTTTTCAGAGTGAGAGAAAGAAATAGTGAGAGAGAGAGGGAACAAAGAAGAAAGAAGAAAGCAGTTAAATAGTATATTAATTTTAAAAATTATTAGTTATAAAATTAACTATGTTAGTTTCTGGGGTCAAAATTGGTTACCTCTTTCTCAATTTGTTTCTTCGGAAATAATTTTTTTATTGATATTAGGTTAACTATAAATGAAATTTTACTTAATATTATGATTACAATTTGATAGAAATTTATTTTAGTGTTATAATCTTGATCATTGAACTTAAAATCATGGGTCTCTTTCTTATAAGAATTATTATCTTATATTATAAATTTTATACCACATTAATACACTTGGAGCGGTATCGACTCAATTGTATAGACTATATCTGATGAAAATCTACATGATGTATCATAATATAATGGTTATTTCTAATACAATGGTCGAGAAATCAATAAATATATACGAAAAAATTCATGATTTTATTTGAATAAAAAATTATATTTTTGTTATTACTTATGTTGTCATCTTATTATAAATTAAGTAATAACTATTCATAGATATTTTTAATCCAATGGTAAAACAAAAATTTGACAATAATATTTATAACATCTCTTTGCCTATTCTATCAAAATAAATAAAGTAATTTAACATCATCATCATTATATGAGAACATTCTTAAGTATTAACAAACAAAGTAATTTTAACTTTCGGAGCATAAGTAAAAGATTGTCCACCTTTTTACCAGAAGTCCAGCACCGATGCATTAATCATCTAACATCTTTATAAACTAACACAGCTAGCGCCACTAAAAAGTAGTGTAACATTGGCGTCTTAGTTACATTTTCAATGCCATGTCCTTGAAGATCGGCAAAGGTTGTGGTGCCACTAGTGAAGCTGTCACCGTGTTGCTTAGTCTTCCAGTTGCAATCCTCTTCAATCAAAATTTAGGATAAAAGATGCAAGGAAACCAACATCGTCGTCACACATGAAGTTCGTCTCAGTCACAACAGGAAGAAGTGGAAGAATTGAGAGCTCTTATTCAGGAGTTCAAGTTGATGGAAAATGAATTGTAGGCATTTTGGGAAAGTGATGAAATGAAGCAGCAAGAAATTGGTGATTGTGAACTTAGTTTAATGGGTTCATTAATAACAAAAACAAGCTTTAGTATAGCATCCCTAAAGAAGAGTCTATGTGCAGCTTGGAATCTAAAGAATGCAGTTATATTTATTGAGGTCCGAGATAATTTGTTTCAAATTATCTTTACAAACAGAGAAGATATGTCATTTGTGCTTGAATGTGGCCTTGCTTGGTTGATAATCATTTAATGGCCTTTACTCCATGGTACAAAGGCATAAATATTCATAAGCTGCAAGTTCGGAGGAGCAAACTTTAGGTACAGCTCCATAACCTCCCTCTAGATTGTAGGGGAGAAAATCTGGTCAGTAGACTTTGTCATTGACTGAGTGAAATTATTCGCGTTGATTATGGGAGGGCAACGAGTGGGGTTGAACAACGTGAAAATATACGAGCCCTAGTCGATTTGGATATCACGCAGCCATTGAAAACGGGAATACTTCTTCAGAGTGCTAACATTCATACCTGGGTCATATTCAGGTATAAGAGGCTTCTCAATTTCTGTGTGGCCGAATAGTTCATGAGGACCAAGTTTGTTTCAAAATGAGGAAGGTCCAACAAAGGGGAGTAGACATCATCTCTCGGTTTTATGATATTCTTGTAAAGGAAAAAATTCACGATCTTTAAGAATTGATCGTGAATTCCCTATATCATAATATAAAAATATAGAGAATAATTAAGAGAGAGAATGAGAGAATAACAACACCATGATTGACGTGAAAACCCCTTAAAGGGAAAAAAACTACTAGGAGATTTTGATAGTATTTCATTATGGAGAAATGATTTACAATACTAATGCAAGTAGCATAGTGATCAGCTTGCTTCTTATAGGTGTTGAGAGTTGTTGTCTTCTGTTTAGAGTTACATCTCGCCTCTATTTATAGGCATTCAATCGGTTACATAGAATCTGATATGGCTTATCTAATTCTATCTGAAAATAGGATCAATAGAATATTTCATGAGATCTAGCTTATCAACATTAACAACTTAGTAAAGCTTGACCGTCTGATCAATCCAATGGTCTTGATTATCTTTTCTTTGGATTGGCACATCGGCAATCCATGTACTTTCTCCTGATTGGTATGTTCATCATAACCGCCTAGTTGATCCAACGGTTCTTGATCTATCTTCTCTTCGATGGAGCCTTCGATCTAGATCTTATCACGTGTCATGTGAAATTTTGTCAGTGCATTAGCCCCCATTACACTCGACAAAATTTTATTCGTTGATGAGTAATGATCATCTTTTCTTGTTCTGATGTTACGTCAACCCGTTTCTATTCTCACGCGCTTCTTAGAAACTTGTGATATAGTTTTCCAAGAAATTTTCTTACAATCTACTGACATCTTCTTCTTTTATTTCTGCTGTTATGTTCTTCTATTTCCGTTTACATATGCTTTGTGATTGTCGAGTAACTTATTTGTCAGCTTGTTGTTGATGATGATTATTTCTCATTCATTTGTGGTTATGCCATTTCGTTCCTTTCACTGCAGGTTCATTGATAAAAAAATTCTCATTTTCTTCATTTTTCAGTTTCCTTCTCTCGTATGTTAAGATCTGTGACAAGAATGTTGTACAAAAACATAATAATTGATATGAGTAAGGAGCAAGTGTACCATTCCATAATTGCATCGCATGAGTTTGAGTTTTACGTTCCACATTTGTTGGTAGAGTTTCAAAGTTTCCTTATTTTCCTTTTGTATTTCTGCTTCGATCAATATGAATTACTCTATTTGTGCAATTTTTCTTCTATTGAACTCCTTTTTGTTGTACTTCATAAGACTTAGTAAAATTTGAGGATCAAAATCCTTACTATAGAACAAAGCAAGGGATTGAGCTGCGCGAAAGCCGTTGCGCGTTAGCGCTTGACTAAGAACATAGAAAGGGGCAGAATTGTGCTAGCCTCTATATCACGGGAAAAGGGTGGAAGAGAGATGGGGCAACTACCTTTGGGGCCCTACCCAACCTAGATAGACCAACACCTCAGAACAGTGAATTTTGAATAGTAAGAGCTCTCCTGGGTTCTACTGAAATATGAATTCAGCCTGAGGTAGGCTTGCATAATTTGACTTCAAGCTTTCAACGAAATCTGTTCTTAAATACTTATGAAACTTTTGTCTCCTAGTTCTCTTGAGAATAACTATGTTCTTTGTGAAATTTGTTCCCGAGGATAAGACTTTAATTTCTTTATGATATACATGTTTTCTCAAGGACTTAGGTTCAAATAAAGAACCATGATCTCGTCTTTATTCTAAGAAAAAATTACGAACTGTCATTTTCTTTTTAGAGGAGGACTTAGGTTCAAATAAAGGATCATGTCCCCATTATGAGAGAAGGGACTTACGAATTGTCCGTTTTCAAAGACTTAGGTTCAAGTAAAGAACTATGACCTCGTTTGCATATTTCGCATTCTGGGAGAATGTCTCACGAACTGCCCGCTCTTAAGAACTTAGATACAAATAAAGAACCATGACCCCATCTTCATTCTGAGAGTAAGATTTATGAATTACCCCTCCAAGGACTTACGCCCTTAGCTCTTTCTGAGAGAATGACTTAGGTTCAATTAAAAAACCATGACCCCATTTTTATTATGTGAGAAGGGACTTACGAATTGTCCGTTTTCAAAGACTTAAGTTCAAATAAAGAATAATGGACTCGTTTGCATTTTTCGTATTCTGGGAGAATGTCTCACGAACTGTCCGCTCCCAAGGACTTAGGTTCAAATAAAGAACTATGCCCCTGTCTTCATTCTGAGAGTACGATTTATAAAATGCCCCTCCCAAGGACTAAATCCCATAGTTCTTTCTGAGAGTAGGACTTATAAACTGCCCCTCCCAAGGACTTACGCCATTAGTTCCTTCCGAGGGTAGAACTTATGAACTGCCCCTCCCAAGGAATTATGCCCTTAGTCCCTTTTGAGGGTAAAACTTATGAACTGCCCCTCCCAAGGACTTACGCCCTTAGTTTCTTCTGAGAGTAGGACTTATGAATTGACCATCCCAAGGACTTACGCCCTTAGTTCCTTATAAGAGTAGGACTTATGAATTGTCCCTCCCAAAGACTTACGCCTTTAATTATTTTTTAGAGTAGGACGTACGAATTTTCCCTCCCAAGGACTTACGCCCTTAGTTCCTTCTGAGAGTAGGACTTACGAATTATCCCTCCCAAGGACTCACGCCCTTAGTCCCTTCTGAGAGTAGGACTTATGAACTACCCCTCCCAATGACTTATGCCTTAGTTCCTTTAGAGAACAGGACTTACGATCTGCCTGCTCTCAAGGACTCGCGCCCTAATTTCCATTGTTATTAAAGAAGAGATAAAATTGACGCCAAGTATTTGTCTTGCAAACAGTCTGCACGTTATCATGCCATAAGTTTTGATCGAAAATTCCAAATTTAATTCCATGAAACTCTTCGAGAAGTTGATTTTTATATGCTTCCGATGATATATAATTTGTCATGTAATTGGCTCACAGTCGGTACAGTTTAATTAATGAATTTGACCGTTCCAGATAATATGCTTTCTGTGACTTTTGATCGAAATCTCCAAATTGAATTCTATAAATTTCTCCAATAAGTAGACTTTTGTATATTTTCGATATTATAAGATTTACCGTATAGTTAGATTCCATCAAATACAGTTTAATTTCTGAAATTGACCGTTCTGCACATTCTACTTTCTCGAACAGCCTTAACAAAAATTGTTATAACTTTTGCTCGAGAGCTCCAAATCGAGTTCTGTAAAAATTTTCAAGAAGTAGATATCCATAGTTTTTAATGATATATTATTTGTTATGTAATAATACTAAAAATTGATACAGTTTAAAAATTAAATTTGAGAAGTATTCATATATTTACTTTCCTGAATAGCACCAACAAGAACTGCCATAACTTTTGATCGGGAGTTTCAAATTAATTTTCATAAAATTCTTCACAAGGTTGAATTCCGTATCTTTCCATTGATATAAGATTCGTCATGTAGTTGGCCCCCAGTAAATACAGTTTAATTCCGAATTTAAGATTTTGCATTTTCTACTTTCTCGAACAGCCTTTACGAAAATCATCTTAAGTTTTTGTTGTGAGCTCCAAAATCTATTCCATAAAATTTCCCAAGAAGTAGACTTCCATATCTTTGTAATAATATATTATTCGCTGTGTCCAGCTCCCATTTGTAGTATAATTTCCCAAATTTACTATTCTATGTAATCTTCATTTTTGAACAATATGAATTGAGACTATCATAACTTTTGATCGGGAGCTCCAAATTGAATTCTGTAAAATTCTCCAAGAAGTAGACTCTTGTATCTTTCTTATGGTGTATGATTTACAACGTTATCTGGCCCCAGTTATTACAGCTTAATTTTTGAAGTTGATAGTTCTGCATTATCTTCTTTCTGAATAGCTTGTATGAGAACTGCCATAACTTTGGCCCCGAAACTCCAAATTGAGTTTCACAAAATGCTTCAAGAAGCTAATTTTTTATCTTGTTCAAAAGAAGTATGATTTGTCATAAAGTTCTCTTCCGCTCACTTCATCTTAAACACTGAATCATTTTTCACGTCTAGTTCCGTTGTCATGCAATTTTCGTTTCAGCTTCCAATTCATTTTCATTTTCATTGTCGTACCCGTTACCGTTTTCGTTCCCATTGGCACTACTTTTCCATTTCCATTGCCACAATGTTTTCTGTTCTCGTTGTCACAACATTTTCCGTTCTCAATGTTTCCCGTTCCCGTTGCCACAGCGTTACCCGTTCTCAACGTTTCCCATTTGCTTTGCCACAACATTTCCTATTTTCAACATTTCCCAGTTGGCACAACGTTTCCCGTTCTCAACTTTTCCCATTCCAGTTGTCACAACATTTACTGTTCTCAACTTTTCCTGTTCCCATTGCCACAACGTTTCTTGTTCTCAACGTTTCCCATTCATGTAGCCAGGACGTCTCCATTTTCATCGTTTGTTCATCTTTTATTCTCTACACTTTTTCATATAGAATAGGAAAGAGCTAGTCTCCAAAAAATACGCATATCAAAGTTTATATTTTCGTTCATCAACCGTTAAGAGAGATTTTTTTATATTGCTTTAGAAAAGCTTAAATTTAAAATATAGAATTGAAAAATTCATTCTTCGTGCAATACGTGCATCAAATTAGTTTGAATATCATTAACAACATTTCATGTTATCCCTAATAGGGTCAAATTATGAATTTTATCAAAACAAGTGACCTAAACAGGATAAATGTAATTTCTATAATTACATCAAAGCATGATAAAGTTTAAACATAGAGAGCTAGTTAATTATGCTCTACTCAATTAATATAGAATTAATTCCTACTAATTTAACATGCTATAACGATTGTGTAAATGTATTTCAAGGCGTTATATGATACGCTCATGCAATCATTCAAATTTTTAACGGATAATATATGTATTTAAAGACAAAGTAATAATTTAAAAATAAATACTTAGCTTGCAATTTGATGTCTTTCATATGTTTGCATAGGACGATCCGTGCGTTTGAAAGTGGTAGTATCACCGTAGTTGAATTTTGAATGAGGTTGAACTAATTCATTTTCTGAAATTTTTCGTGAAAGCTTTGAAAGCTCATCGATCAAATCCCACAATCTTAATGGAGATCATCGATGTGACTCTTGATTTTGAGAAAGTATGCATATCCGAGCTATGATGTTTGCATCTGAATCTTGAAACTCGTTCTTTGTCCAATAATATTGATGCAAATAATTGCATTATGTTCTCGACATTAACAGCACATCAAATAGTGTAAATTAATCAAAGAGAATTTATGCATTAAGTAATAAATAATACTTAAATAAATCTTCCATTTAATATTGTACTGATTGTTTGGGAATCAGCTCTGCATCAATTATTTTATTATGAGGAAAGCTTGTTGGACATGGATTAAATTTGCAAAAAGTGACTTATGAAGAGCATTGGGCTAGGAGCTCAGTTTCATGAGGAGGTGAGGCTTAGGCTACCTTTGTGGGAAGGCCGTGGAGGAAAGGCCTTGGGCACGTCGGCTGGCCTAGTGAAGGGCCCAGCGCCAGGCCGCGGGTTGCTTGGGTCGCGGGTCAACCCGGGAGTCGCGTTCATGCTCTATGGGCCACACGCCTGTGGATTCATCATGACTTCATAAACAGTGGGTTGTGGAACGGTTAGGTCTACCCGTAAACTTGAAACAAGTTAGATAAGAAGATCTCTGCCACTGACAACGCATGGTGGCGCGTGCGACAAATCCCGACAGCATTTTCAACTGAAAAATTACTCTGGCTTGATCGAAATCTTCGTTTGAACGACGCCTTGGGTGCCTTGGAGCCTGAAAGTGCTTCGTTTTACGTAGATCTGAGTTTCATTTTTTTGGAAAATGGGGATGGTTTCGCAGCGACCCTGTCAACTCTAGCGGTTATTCTCGGTCTAGATAAGGCCTTACGTCGCCGTGGCGAGGCCATGGGTGTGTTGCCGGTTGTTTCTCGTGACTATTGCATCAGATCTGACAGTTGAGGTAGTTCTTGATGGTTTTTTCTTTGTCGTTGCTCCCGTGATGGAAGTTTTCACAGTAGTGACATTTTGTTGGCAGCATTGCGTTCCTCACGGTTGGTGATGACGGCGGCAGCCATTACCACAATTTTTCAGATTCGATCGCTGGCGAATAACATTAATATTTTTTAAATAATAATAATCATAAAAAAGAAATAAGCTAATCGAATATGTAATAAATGAATTTACCGTCCTTCGCTTCCAGTTCTGTAGCCGTTTCCACTTTTACTTTTGTTTCTACTTCTGCTTCCGATGTTGAGGGGACGTTTGATTTGGTTTTGAGCGTCTTTGGAATGGATTTCTTGAGGTTTTTCTCATCTCTCAATGAAAGCACCATTTATGTAAAATAAAAACTTCACGGTCTTTGAGAATTGATCATGAATTCCCTACATCACAATATGAAAATATAGAGAATAATTAAGAGAGAAAATGAGAGAATAACAACACCATGATTTACCTGAAATACCCTTAAAGGAAAGAAAAACCACGGGGAGATTTTGATAGTATTTCATTATGGAGAAAGGGTTTACAAGGCTAATGTAAATTGCATGTTAGCTTGTTTCTTATGGTTGTCAAGAGTTGTTATCTTCTGTTTGGAGTTATATCTTACCTTTATTTATAGGCCTTCAATTGCTTACATAGAATACGATACAGCTTATCTAATTCTATCTGAAAATAGGATCAATAGAATATTTTCTGAGATCTAGCTTATCAACATTAACAACTTAGAAAATCTTGACCGTGTGATCAATCCAATGGTCTTGATTAACTTTTCTTTGGATTGTCATGTCGACAATACATGTACTTTCATCTTATTGGTTTGTTCTTCATAACCGCCTAGTTGATCCTATAGTTCTCGATCTATCTTCTTTTCGATGGATTCTTCGGTCTAGATCTTACCACGTGCCATGTGAAATTTTTTCTGTTCAATGCTTAGAGCAGCGTCAGGCAGAAATAAAACACAATCTACCTAAGCAGTCAAGAAGAAAGAAGGGATTTCGTGAAGTTAGGAAGCTTCTCAGAAGAGGAGTCTGACAGCTAATCAGAAGCTATCTGGAGAGGAAGTGCACCCGTGACCACCAGATCGAAGCAAATTCGAGATTCCAATATAGTTCTCTGATCGCCGAACGGTCAAGAATCCGGTTTACAGCTTGATGATCCTCTATGTTGGCCCTTCTCCCAACCCAATGATGATTCCTAGACCTAGCTGAACATATGCCATGTACAAAATGAAGGAAATGGAAACAGAATGATAAAGATAAGGTGATTGGGCATATTACCAAACGTAGTCTAATTGATATGGACGTTCTCTTGTATGGACCCACAGTTCAATTCAAAGGCAAAAAATAGGACAGATTCAATCGACCAACAAAGCAAGCTGCAAGCCACATCCAAGGGCAGAAATATGAAACGAGTTCGTCCAAACACGAGCAGAGGGAAAGTTGAGGCCATTTTCACAGAAACCATCTTCAACAACGAGCAATGTTGTACATCCCAAAAACGGTAATGTATCACAAGCATCAGGAATCAAGAGGTGCTGGAGACCAACCTTAATGGGTCCCCACGTCAGCCATGAAACTCCTATGTTTAAACTGTGAAGGCATTGGAAGAACCTTGATAGTTCATAGCCTTCACCAGGCAGTTAAGAAAATCTCCCTGGATATCATCTTCCTCCAAGAAATGAAGAATAAAGTAGTGAAAATGGAACAAATTAAAATGTGCCTGAATTTTATATCATGGTATTTTTGTGGATCCTATCAATACCAGATGGGGTATCAGCCTGTTATGGAAGGATCACCACTTAGAATAGGTAATCTCATATGATTATTTTATAATAGAAGCAAAAATAGTTAATCATTGGAGCAATCAAAGCTGGTATTTTTTAGGGTGGATGGTTGCCATGAGCCTAAAGAAAGGAAAATTCAATTTGAATTACCGATTCAGAAACTCTTCTCAATCCCGAAGCCAATCCTCATTGTGGGTGATTTCAATGAAGTTCTCCATGATTGGAAGAAATCTGGGTGTAACCTAGTGGAATTCAGCAATGGTGAAAACCTGCGTAACTTAATGCGTTCTTGTAACTTACTGGATTTATGCTTTGTTGGACCTCAATATACCTGGTGTAACCGAAGAGAAGCCGATACAATTTTTTGTCGGTTGGAATGAGCCTTATGCTCATGCAATTGATTGTTCAAGTATGAGAAATCGACTGTTCAACATTTAAACTTTCCTGGCTCAAATAATTCTATGTTGTTGATTGATACTTGGCCACAGACTAAAAGCAGAGAGTGGTTAAACATTTTCGCTTTGACCTCAGATGGATGAAGTATGATAGCTGTAAAAAGGTGATAGTCCAAACTTGGGGTTCGAAAAAACATGGTTCGGTTGGGGAAAATGTAATTCGAAAGCTCCAAAAAACCAAGGAAGATTATTGCAATGGTGAAGGAAAACCCAATGTAATTCTCAAATTCATATCAAGGAGTTGTCCTCCCAACTTCAAGCCTTTTACGCACGACCAGGACAGAATCTAAGGAAAATTAAAGAGCTGGAAAAAGATATGGAAAAAGTTATTCTTGATGAGGAGAAATTTTGGAAGGATAAAGGACATGCGGATTGGCTCAATTTAGGGGGTCGTAACACTATTTATTTTCATGTTAAATTTAAACAAATAAGAAAAGGGCTCCAACTTCAAGGCCATAAAGACGAAATGGGTGTGTGGAGAATGGAACAAGCTGGATTAAAAGGAATAGCTGTTAATTATTTCTCCAACCTTTTCTTGTCTCAAGATCCAAAAGATATTGAAAATGTTATTGAAGGGTTGACAACTCAAGTTATGGACAGCCAAAATGCTACTTTGATATCCCCTTTTAAGGAAGATGAAATTACAATGACCACTAACCAAATGCAAGCTTCCAAAGCACCTCGACCACACAGATTCAATGCTGGTTTCTTTCAATGCCAATGGGGAATTGTGGTCAAAGACATCTTATCCATGATGTAGGAGTTTTTTGAGACAGACCAACTTCCTCGAGGTATCAATTTTACGCATATTAGTCTTATTCTGAAAATTGCTGCTCCTAAGGCTATGAAAGACTTTAGGCCAATATCATTATGCAACATGATCTATAAGATTATTTCAAAGGTGTTATGTAATCGTTTATAATCGGTGCTTCTAGACATAATATCCCTTCACCAAAGGGCTTTTATAGCTGGTAGAAGAATCCATGATAACATTATCATAGTACATGAAGCAATTCACTCTCTTCAACTATAAAATCGAGTTAAAGTGGGGGATATGGTTCTAAAACTTGATATGGCTAAGGCTTACAACCGGTTAGAGTGGTCATTCATTGAAGTTGTTTTGGTCAATTGAATTTTCATATAAATCGATAACATGGATCATGGAATGCCTTAAAACAATAGCTTTTTCAGTGATAATTAATGGTGATCTCTCAGATACAATCACTCCTAGCCGTGGCATTAGATAAGGTGACCCATTGTCACCATATTTATTTATTTATTTGTATGGTGAGATGCTTTCGAAATAACTTTCTTTAGCTGTGGCAGCCAGGAAAATTCACGGATTCTCCCCAATGTGATTGAACCCTTCCATCTCACATTTATCTTTTGTATATGACGCAGTTCTTTTTGCAAGGCTTCAGAGTCTAAAGTTCTCATGGTTAGAGAGATTCTTCACAACTACTACGAAGCTTCTAGACAAATGGTAAATTTTCAAAAAAACACTATTTGTTTCTCTCATAACACCCATTTACATATTCAAAAACATCTTGTTTCTTTAGTTAACATTATGCAGTGTGGGGGTTTTAGCAAGTATTTGGGGTTGTCCTCGGCTTTTGAAGGGTCAAAAATAAAAAAATTTGATGACATTAGAGAAATATTGAAACCAGAGTTCATGGATGGGTCGAACGTTTGCTTTCACCTGCAAGTAAGGAATCTCTTATTAAGGTAGTAGCGTATGCACTCCCGATTTATTCTATGCATTGCTTTAATTTCGCAATTATAAATTATAAAGACATTTGTACATGTTTCAGCCAGTTTTGGCAGGGTTCCTCGAGTAACAAACGGAAAATCCATTGTACTTCGTGGGACAACCTTACTAAGGACAAAGCTTATGGTGGAATCGGCTTCAAAGACTTTGAATGCTTCAACAAAGCTCTCTTGGCCAAGAACTATTGGTACATTCTATCTAACCCTTCCACCATTTATTTAGAGTTCTGAAACAAAAATATTTTCTCAATTCTAGCTTCCTAAAGGTAAAGCAACAAGCAATGACATCTTGGGCGTGGCGTAGTATGTTATGGGGCAGATTTCTCCTCTTATAGGGTTTTATATGGAAGATTGGGAATGAGAGATCTACAAATATATGGAAGGATCTATGGATTCCAAGGGAGAGAAATTTTATTCCTCGGTCCCCTAGGAATGCTTCCATTAAATAGGTTTTGGACCTAATAACTATTTCTAGGGGCTGGAATAAAGAACTTATCACTCAAGTGTTGAATTCTGAGGAAGCATCTATTATATCTTACATTTCCCCTCCATTTGGATCGTATTTGTTTGTATGTTGGTGGGTTTATGATACAAAAGGAATTTATACTCCTAGTTCAGGCTACAAAGTTGCTCTGTTAAGTAAACAAAATAACTTAGCTAGCTTCACCTTTAATAATAGTGAAATGTGTGATTATAAAATCTGGAATTTTATTTGGAATCTGGACGTTGCCCCTAAACTCAAATTTTTTATTTGAAGAATGTTGCATGATTATTTACCCACTAAATCTAATTTATTGAAAAGGAAATTGACCTTCGCTGATCCAAGATGCCCATTCTGTGAGCAGGAAGAGGAATCGGCCTCTCATATCTTCTTTAGATGCCATTTTTCTAAGAGGTTCCGGTTTTCTTGTGATGTCCAATTATACATAGATCATTTTGATGGATCTAATTGTTGGTTTATTTTGGAAGAATCTTATTAATCTATTGAGGAACAACCTCATTGTATTAATATTTCCCTCTTCTGGACTATTGAGACTATGGAAAGCTCGCAATGATCTAATTTTTAAGGGCTTGTGTTGTGATTTTACAAAGATCGTTAGAGCTTGGAGGAGTGATGTTAGGGCCTTCTTGTCAGCTAAGAGTTGTCTGTCCAATTCACATTTACGGGATTCCAATTCTTCCTCTTGTTCGCGGTCTATGCGCAATCATTATGGTAATTTCAATATTTTGGACAAACAAATATGGCAGAAATGGTCCCCCTAACAATTATGTTAAGATTAATATTGATGTTTCTTGGTATCTTTATGTGGTTGGTTTTGCTAGTGGCTAGGTTTGTCGTGGACCTTCAGGAGAATTTCTTGCTAGTGGCTGGATTTCGGCAGTTCCAGAGCCAATCTTAGAGGCTCTTGGTATGGCTTTGTTTGAAGGGCTCCAACATTGCTTTTTTAGATTCTGGCTCTTCATTGAAGTTGAATCCCCTTGCCTGGACCTGTGGAATCCGCTGGTGAATATTGGAGTTGATTATGATAATATTTATCAGTCCATTTACAAAATTTTGCACAATTTCTCTGAAGTTAGATTATTTTTTGTTAAGCCTTTTATCCGTGATGTAGCTAAAGAAATATCATCTCATACTAACAGATATCTTACCGTTGTACTTTAAGTTATCCTCCTCTTGGGTGGATTACTCCTATTGTACTCCATGAAATTTTTAATGAGAATTAACTTTCTGTTAAAAAAACTCTTTGGACATATACTTTCTCACAAACATATTTCAGTAATCTTATTGTGAAAATCATTTACTCGCAATATTATATCAAATGACCCATTAAGATCTCAACATGATTTCATCGGGGACCGCTTGAAGTACCTCGAGCGCCTTGAAGGTTTTGAGATGGTCAAGCAAATCTTTTAGTTAATTAAAAGAGTCTACACACAACACCTTAAACTTTGGAAGAAGTGATTAGGTCAGAACTTCTTATGTGAACGGGATATCAGTCTTCTAGATGAGGGAGTTAATGTTTTTTTGGAACATGGGATTTCAACGCATTCTTGATATCCCCCATTATTGGAAAAATATGAATTAAATGGTTAATTCTTTTTTATACCATTTTGAGACCTGATTTCGAGTGAGATACGCATCTTATTTTTACAAGTCATGACGGATTTGTGTTCTATTTCACGATATGTTCAAAGTGCACCCTGGAGCTTGAATTTTTGTAGGAAAGTGTAATAAAATTACACTTATCCCACATTGGAAAAAGATTAGCATCCATTCTTGTACATATAAGATTCCCCTCACCAAGTGGATAACCATGTACAAACGAGATGCTCTCTCACACATTTGCAAAGAGGTGCAAATCCAAGAGTCTGATAGACTTGAATCATGGCTTCAGGGCTTGAACTTGTGTGCAAACATGATTTGCGGACACGAATGCCAGACAATTGATCCTCCAACCTCGTATGGATCAATTTTTACTTCTTCCAACTCAGATTTTTTCAAAAATCAAGAGCCTTTTCAAAACTACCATAATAATTCTAGAAAATTAAAATTGTAGAATTATTTTTTAGTATATAAGCTGCATATTAAGTTTTAAAACGAAACTGCTGAACTGATTTCAAAATTAAATTTTCAATTTGAAAATTGACCTCCTATCTCGATCATGGTTCAATCATTTCTATTTTTGGCTTAGTTCTTTAAAAAGATAGAGTTCAGGTATGAATCTGGTTTGTTAGAGCAGTTTTCGTGGTGCACAATTCTCGTTCATTCTGTTGTTGCATCCTAGGAGAAATATGCCTAACGAACTCGAGCACCCACTGGGAGGAGGTGAATCTATTTTAAAGAGATTATGATACATAGGTCTCGACTCGATTTAAGGTTCCAGTATTCTCAATTTACTATTTTCCTCATCATATATCTCGATTCGTTTATTTAATATAGTAGATTCGTTCATCTTCAGATCCGTATAGTCTTTAATTTCTGATTATATATATGTATATTACATATGATGTCTAACACTCACTTAAGCTTTAACAACTCTCAACTCCTCACTAAATATTGACAACATTCTTTTATTGGCCCTCACTATGATTTCCTGATTCTGGCACATGGGATCTAGTTTTAAAGACACTCGTCGGACTATAGGACTCATCATCCTGCCATACTCCCTCTTGACTTAGCTCTACATTTCGAGTCCTATTCAGATGTCATTGTCGGTCAAATCAGATTGATCTAAAATTTATTGATTCTGCTATAGAATGAGTTCCACAAGTTGAGTCAAGGTCTAAACTTGATCTTCAAGGGCCTACATTCTATCATCTTGTGGTTGTTTCTATGATTGATATTGTTCGACCATAACGTCGTCACCATTTTCTATCCTCCTAGCCAGAACCATATTAAGGTTCGGGAAAATTGCCCTACAAGAAGCGCTAATTGTTGATACATAACCCTCCTGAACTTACACCAAAGATAGCAAGTGAGTAGCTCATTTGTTTACTTTCGAGCACATGTGTGTGATCTTCTTGTTGAGAGAATATGTACTTCTGAGGCCAAAGCTCCAGTTGAGTACTTGCAAAAAATGGTCGAAGTTGGCTCGTTCTTGCAATCACCCTTAGGGATTGTTTGGTACTGGTTAAGTAAGAACACTAGAAAAGTTAAGCTACTGGAAAAGTTTCAGGGGTAAAGTTAGATGACGAGATATTAAAATTATCATGTTTGGTAATGCATGGTCAAGTGAAAAAAGTTATTGGAAAGTATGATTTCATTGTTTGGTATGTAAGATACTTGGGTAAAGTTGTGTGAAAAAGTTTGATAAAGATATTGAAAAAAGTTATATAAATTATATGAAAGTAATACAATTATTTATTATTTATAGTTTCTTTTTATCAACTTTTGATTTATTGTCAATGATTATTTATAGATTCTAATACACACTATGTCTTATATATATTATTTTACACACTAACTAATTAAATAATTTTTATTAACCCATCAATAAAATTAAATAACCTATTTTTCTCTTACTATGCCAAAAATAAAATAATTTTTTTACTTACACCGTATAAATAAATTCAATGACAAGTTGTTCAAAATCACATAGCAAAATTGTATACAGGATTCTTTATTAGCATCTACTAAAAATCTTAATAATACATTTTGTGTTTGATTAAATTTTCTCTAATATCATAAATTAAATCATATAATTTTCTTCTTTTATATTTAAAAATAAATCTGATATAAATAGCGGTCATTTATATTAACACATTAAAATATTTAATAATACATAACAGTTTTTCAGTTGCATGTACTTTTCTTCAGTAGATGTGTATATTATGGTTATCAATATTCTTCCGCTCCGGCAAGAACATGTAAAATATTTTAGTTTTGTAACAGGAACAAAATAGAATAATGATGTAATTTTTTGTTATATTTTGGTTAAATATAATCTAAAACTGAATATAGATGATTGCGGGATCCCCCATTAGCAGGCCAATCACGCAACCATATAAGGAAGATCCTAAAGTACACTTACTTGTCCCTCAGTTTGTCGTCGATGCTCGAGGAAGCAAGAGCAGGATGAATCCTCTGTGCTGTTGGTTTGACCCTGCCCGGTAACGGGTCCTTGAATATTCTCAGGTTCATGGTTTCATCCCAAAGGTCCAATCCTTCACACTAAAAATGAGACGTGATAAACAATCCAATTGTATTCTCCTTTATAAATTTTGTATCTTTTAAATATTGATAGTTTATGAATAATATTTATTTTAGGAAGAAACAAGTTTTAATTTCAAAAAAATATTTGATATTATTAACATGTATTCTAATTATTTATATTTTGTATTTTGTATGTATGAAGAGTTTATCAATCCTTAATTCAAATTTAATAATTTATTTCATTCATTTTATTTAATGTGCATATCTTAATCTCGCGAGTAGACCATGGGATGAGTTGGCAGACGAGTCGGAAGGGATGAAAAAATCTCAAAATTCTGTATCAGGATCGTTTCGATTCCACCAGGATCGGGATATTTTATGACACTTTTGTGAGGCTTTGGTCTTAAAAAATAAAAAATCAAAATCAAGTAGGAATAATTGAAATAAATAATGATATTTTTATGTGAATTTGAGAAAGTAAAAGTTATGTTGAAAAATGTGTAGATGTGTTGTAAGATGAGAAAGTTATTTGGTAAAGTGGTAGGGAAAGTAATATGAGATTGTTATTTTACCAGGCTAAATAATTTTACCATGACAAATGAGAATACTTGTAACAAACATGAGAAAGTGCTGAAAAATAAGTTTACCATTAACTTTACCACGCGGAAAGCCGCAAACAATTGGCTCCTTAAAGTTAAGCTAGTTCTCTACATTCTTTATGAAGGTTTCCTCCCCCTACCCCTCCCCTATTTTATTATGGGTAATAGATTTATCAATTTCAATTTCATAAAGATATCATCCCACTATTTATTAGGGATTTAACAGATACTGACCCCATCCAATTCTTCTCAACTGATTACATTCAAATTTATCTCCAACATAACTGATCACACCTCATTGCTTACACTAATTAGCGTGGATCTGAATCATATTCTTATCTGCTTAAAATTTGTATTTGTCAAAAATAAATTGGAAAAGTATTTTGACACCCCTTCTAGTTTACTTAAAAGACACAGACACTCATTCTAGTTTAAAAAATGACTCACACAAATAGGTCCAGTCCATTAGAAATGTGTTTGTTTTATGGCAAAATACCCTTGATTGACCAAACTTATGACTCGCGCCCAACATTTGACCCGACTCAACATATTACTCGGACTCAACCAAAAGACCAAAATTAAAAGAGCTAAATGCATTGTGATTATTCAATTTAAAGAAATCCCGAGACGCCCAAACTGGTTTTTCAAGTGGTAATTTTGGTATGGTCGAAAGCAGTGACAACATCAGCAGTGAATATTCAAAAAGAAAAAAGAATAGTGACCAAAATAAAAAGTAGTGCTTTAAGGGGATAATGTGTTTTTTCTTTTTCATCTTAAATAAATTTGGGATTGTTCAATTCAGGTATAGTTCTAATTCACTCGTTGTTTCCCAAATATGGAGTCCAAATCCTTGTCAAGTGTTTAAACCCGTGTGAAATATCGCCAGAAATTTATTATTAGGTATAATTAATAAAAACCCCACTCCTTGATTTTCATTTTGTAGAGAAAACTATGATATAGGTTACGTGAGAAAGTGTTTGGAAGTACAGAAATTGAAAGAAATATATTTCGTTGTAGATTAAAAAAATGAAAAGTAATTTAGTGTAGATTAAAGAAAAGGAAAGTGTACTCTGACACCACATGTAGTTTGCTTAAATGACATAGACATCCTTTATAGTTTGAAAAATATCTCAGGCCTCACTTAATGTTTGCTTTCGGTGACATAAAACCCAAAGTTTGGTCAATCAAGGGTGATTTGGTCATTTTACTCTAAAACCAACATTTATGTAGCATACTGACCCTATTTATCTTTTTTCAAACTATAAATGGTGTATGTGTCTTTTCAGCAACCTATAGAGGCGGGCATAGTACTTTTCCCAAAATTATTAATTACTTAGAGAGTTATCATACTGAAGATTGCTAAGTGCTAATGTACAAGGCTAGAACATGGGCTGGTTTGTCTTGTGTATAATAGAAATCTAAAAAAATTGAGAAATAAAAATTAACGAACTTTTCACCTTAAACTATAAAAATGACTGGAAATGTTTTTTTTGCAAAAATGGTAAAAGTAAATAATTTAGTTACTACATTACATAGGCGTAAACATAAGTTATATATTTTCGCATTTGTAACTTTCATAAATAATCTATTTACCTTGGTCAGTTTTTACCATTTTTGTAAAAAATAAGTTTTCCGACCATTTTTACAGATTGAGATGAAAAGTTGACTTTTTTTATCATTTTCCGTAATTTATTTATTTAGAATTTAATAATGGCCCATGATTTTAAATGGTGAGAAAATGACCATTTGTACTTCTTTGAAACCAAAGCTTATAAAGAAATTTACCCCTTTGCCTATCAAATGTCACCACTTTTTCACACAATCATCCACTTTTTCACACAATCATCCAAGAACTAAAACTAAGAGGCTCTTTTTGGTATTTTCATTTTTTTAATGGTTAATTAACAATTTTTTGTCAAAGATTAATAGTTATTTTTATCAATACAAAATTATTCTGATAAAAATTAACAATTATAATAGGTGATTTCGTCACATAGGCGATTGTAAATATGACACTAAAATAAAACTTAATTGCAAATTTGCCCCACCTATTTTAGATTAAGCAAGAATAACATATATGATAACGAACCGAAAATCCCTAAATACGTCATCTTCTTCTCCTGATTACTCTTTACTTCACAGACCAACTCGGTGATTTGCAAATCTCACTACGCGCTATTCAATGACTCAACCATCGATCATGCCACCCCCATAATCACCATGCCACCGCCATCACACCACTGCACTAGCATAAATTGTTGTTTACCATGCTTCAACTATTTTTACCACGTGTAAATGTTACTTACTAAGCAAACAGTCTCTTTACTCTATGTAATAGATTGTTTACCACGTCTGAAGATGAAGATGGTGAACAGAAGAAGATGATGGGAATGATAGAATAAGAGAAAGATAGAGAAGGAATGTGAAATAACTGGAAGAGATAAAAAGAGAGAATATGAAATGGCATGTGAGCAAGAGAGAGATTTTTGTTATGTGACATATGAGAGAGAGATGAATATTGAATTTAAAAAAATGCTATATTTTGTACTTGAAAAACTTGAGGGCCAATCGTACATTTGAAACTTAAAATAGTGTCATTCACCATAATTTTCATAGAAATATTGCTAGTTGATCTTCTAATATGGTATATGTATAATGCTTCAAAGGCCAAAAAATTCCAGACTTACGGTCATGGTTGTCACCTCAAGCACAAACTATAACTATGATTTTGAACTACAGTCGTTCTACTCTATTCTTGCCTGTAATTTGTATCTTTTGAAAGTAAAACTTACACTAAAAGTAAAATTGAGAATTTAACTTCTATCTCACTTCAACTGAAGTACTAATCATATGTTTTTTTTCTAGATTTAGAGTTGTGTATGGGCGGTCCCCAGATTTCTCATCTATGATAGCCTTATATTATTGAGGAATTCTGTGGAGGATGTGAAGGAGATCATTAATATTTTAGAGGTCTACTCTAGAGCATGGGGTCAATGTGTTAACATGGATAAATCTACTTTGGTGTTTAGCCTCAAGGCTGAGCATAATCTAAAATCAAGAGCGGCTGCCTTTTTGGAGGGAAGGATCTCCCCATGCATTTAGACAGCTGAAAGAAAAGGTTTGGAAGCTTCTTCAAAAGTGGTAAGAGAGGCAATTTTCGGTTAGGGGTAAAGAAATTCTCATCAAAGCAGTAGCTCAGGCTCTTCCCATCTATTCTATACAAGCTTCCAAGCTCCATGTTCGCTCTTTGCTATGAGACTAAGGCCTAATTTGCTCGATTCTGGTGGGGTTTTTCTGATTCAGGGAGTAAGATGCACTGAACCTCATGGAAGAATCTTTGCTTACCGAAGTTTAAAGGGGGCTTGGGATTTCAAAATCTGATATCTCTCAATAAAGCCCTCACAGCTAAGAAAGTGTGATGACTCCTCTCCAACCCGAACTCTTTAGTTGGCAGAGTTCTTAAAGCGGTTTACTTCCCTACTTCATCTTTCCAGCATTGTAATGGTAAGGCTACTGGCTCGCCATCTTGGAAAGCAATTCTTTTGGGTGGACTTGTGGATTCCTAGGAGGTCTTCCTTTAAACCTATTCTCCCTTAGTCTTTAGTGGCTAACCTGCATCTGAATGTGTTGGATCTGATTGTGGTTAGGACATTAAGTTGCTTCAGGAAATTTTTATGGAGGAAGATGTTCGAGCCATTCTGTCTATTCCTCTTGTCTCGTTTAACGGGAATGATTTAATGCTTCCGTACTTTTTGAAGGATGAGATTTACTCAGTCAAAAGTGGTTATCATCTTGGTTTTTAGTTGGCCCTCTAGGGAGTCCTTCATGCATTACGTGCTTTGATTCTGGGCAGAAATCTCTTTGGGCGCTTCGAATTCCCAACAAAGTGAAGAATTTTCTATGGAAGGCGTCTAATAACTTCATTCCTACCATGGTTAACCTCCTCCATCAAGGTTTGAAAGTTAGCCCCTTCTGTAAGTTCTGTAATGAGATTGACTCTATTGATCATGCTGTGTTCCTTTTCCCTCTAGCTTTGAGTGTTTGTATCTGCCTGAGTAGGAGTTTATGTCTGATGGGTTAGGTTCCTTGGACTTTTGTTGGTCCTTTGTGGGTGATTTTTTGAGCTGTTTCTCTGCGTGTCCCCACTCCTCCATGAGAAAGCTGATGTGGTTTGCGCGGTTTATCTGGTTTTGGATGAACTCTTGGCTTCATGATGGTCCCCTGAGTAGTGGTGAGGAGACAAATTTCCATGTTGTCTTCCTTCCTCACTTCCTAGACAGCCGCTTTCGAGTCTAGAGATCCCTAGGTCAAGACTTGCTCGGCCCATGCTGCGCCGGTCTAGTCCCCTCCCCCTCCAAGTATGTTTAAGCTGAATTTTTATGCCTATGTTTCTGTGGGTTCGTCAGGTTTTGGGATGGGCCTCCGGGATAGCAACGGTTCGTTGTCGTTAGCTTCTTCAAAATTTTGTGAGGGGGCTCTCGATCCCCTGGTGGCCGAATCTTTGGCCTTATTTAAAGGCCTCTTACTTAACAAATGTTTGGGTCATCCTGTTCATTTGATTGAATCCGTTTATTTTTAATTGGTAAATTTAGTTAGGGAGTTGAAGCCAGTTCCCGCGGATCTCATGCCCATTATTTTCTCTATGAGGGAGCTTCTTTTGGATTTTCCTAATTATTCTCTACTTTATTTACCTAGACGTTGTAATGAGATAACGGATAGACTCGCTAAGTTTTATGTTATTCATTGTTCCTCCAAGGTCTGGGTTGGGATTTGCCCCCCAATTATTACAAACTTGGTTGTTTCCTCTAGTCGTGTGTTTTAAAAAAAAAGTAATAATCATATGGCTTTTGTAATTTTTTTCTTGCTTGAAAACAATGATTCAAAGTTGAAAACTTTCAAGATGTGGTTACCACTATGATATACCTTTTACCACGAAGGATTCCCAAATCGAGTTGGTTTTCCTGAGAAGAGAAGAAAATCGGTGCAGACTAGATCTACGAATGTGCAATTTTTTATAGGTTTGTTAATGATAGCTATTCAGATCAGTTAGTAACTAATTGAATTGGCTCGAGCATATAGAGGACATAACCGAATCTTAAATAATATATCAACTGAATTGAACTTAAGTAAAAGTTTCTCGGCTGGGTTCGATTATACGGTTTCCCAGTAAGTTTGTAAAAAGTACATGAAAATTTTGACATGAAACCTGAATCTTTACATAACACTTGAAATATGTAATTGCTACCCCAAAATTAAAATCAATAATTGAAGACATCTGCAAAGTAAATCAGTACAACATCAAACTTAAAACTCGTAATTGAAAACATCTATAAGAGAAAATCATTACAAATTAAACATAAAATTTGTAGCCGCAAATCCTAAATCAGTACAAAATAAGCTTAAAATTTGTAATTACAAATCCTAAATCACTAAAAATCAAATGTAAAACTGGATATCTCCATCTCTATTTCAATCACATTTTTTATGTTTGTTTATATTATTTCTCACCTCTCTTAAATATTTTTTTTTAAAACAAGTTTTACAAAAAATCATACTTTCAAATTCTTTGTACGCTGCTTACTGTCTCTCTCTCTATTCTATCTCTACCTCTCTCTTGTGAGATCTCCATCTCTGTTTCATTTTTTATTATGAAAAAAGTAAAAATAGAATGAGAGATCTCTACGTTCATTACTTGTTCAATTGCATATATCTCATTAATAAGTAAATATATGTTTACTTGTTGTTATAAATTCTTTACTTAGTGTTATGCTGCATTTTAATATATCATATTTTTCATCTCTCCTATCTTTATTAGACGTTGACCAAAAAATAAATATCATCTTCAATTCTACAGTTAATTATATTGTGGATGAGCATACAAAAATAATTGGAACGACCCCTACTAAATAAACAATTTGTAAGTGAATAATTATTTAATTCTCTTACAAATTGACAATTACCAATACATGTCTTTTTAACTTCACTGTTTCATCAACAGAAGCCTGGCCACCTCAATTTCCACTCTAAGAATAAACGGGAGGTTAATTATACTATGTCAAGGAAGCTTACGCTCTGTCTTCCACCCCTTCTTCAATTCTAATTAACCACTTCCATATTATACTCTTTTCTCCGGATGATATTAAATCTATAAAAATGACGCCAACATTCACTTTTCTGTTAGATTGCTTACTTTCTCACTATGGTATTCTTCTTTCATTTTTTGATTTTTAGACTTCTATTTTACATCGCTCTCGAGTTCACTTCCTAATAACGTGGTAGAAAAATATACTTTCGAGTAATGTTTAATTCTTTGTTTATTGTAATACAATTTAAGGTAGTTACGCAGAACTTATGTTAGTTTGCTTTTGCATTACAATTTAAGGTGCTCTCTTCATTGTATTCTTTATTAGTTATTAATCATAATTTACTTTCATGTTCAATGTTGTCTTCTCTTTGTTCATGCGATTTGATTCTTTCTTTTACCATAAAAATCTAATTTCACTATTTTTTTTGTCTATACAAGATTTATGTGCCCAAAAGGATGAGTATAAAAGTTCACAAAATTGTGACGACGCAATGGACAATTAACAACAAAGTGCAAGTAAACTATACAAATGTGATACATAAAATGTGGTATTTAATTAAATTTTATCCTTTATTTCAAATGTCATTAGGGTCTGCTATAAATTTATATACGACTTCTAATATGTCCATATCTTATTTGCATTCATCTGAAACTTTCATTAATTTTATTAAATAAATGGTGTGTTAGTTTTAACTTAAAAATGATATTATATATTTTTCTAATTAAATTTTTCATACTTAGTTTAAATTTTAAGAAGAACAATACAACGCAACGGATGCTATAGATAATTAGGCTATCTACTACAATTTTTATTGTTATTACGTGCACTCAGTAAACTTTTAAAATTTGATTTCTAAGCTGTTAAATTTTGACTGGAGCGATAACATCACTCTTTTCTAAACTCTCTTGTTTTTTTTTCTAAATTACTACATTGCCATCAGTGGCGGAGCCACTTGTACGAGGGTATTATTAATTTTTAGAAGGAATTTTTTTTGACATTTTTTAACCCCATTCAACTTTCAATCGTGACCCATTATGTTTTAAGTTTTACTCTTTAATGTTTTAACCCTAAATCTTTTTTATTTTTAATCCCATCAACTAAAGACGCCGCCGCTATCTTAAGAAATCCTCAAATTTCTTAAACTCCCTAAATTTCTCAACTCTCGATTAATTGACCATCCACGAGTCACACGTTCTCTCTATCAACATGATATTTTTCTTCGACGGATCTTCTTCTTCGCAACTCTCCTAAAATTACACAAATAATTTTTTTGCAAAGAGAAAGCCAATCTTCTTCTTCACGAGCTTGGACTAAGGTGAGAGTTTCTCATTCAAAGAAATTATGCATTCTTTGTAATCTGAAATCTCTAAGATTGAAGGGCAATTTATGCATACTAAAATTTTGTAAGAAAATTGTTTGTGTAATTTTAAGGTTTTGTACAGTTCCTATGACTTTTCCCCTTCTCCCCTCTCTTTGCGCTTGTATATGGACTGTTAGAAACACTCTCTAGGTTCTGAAATTTTACAAAAAATTGTTTGTATAATCTAAAAATTTCTGACTGCTGATTTCTACATACTCAAATTTTGCAAGAAAATTATTTGTGAACACAAAGAGAGCTTCTTTGATTTGAGTTTCCAATTGTCCGTTTCAAGCACCAAAATTAAGTTTTTGTAATCTCAAGATTTTAACAGACATTTTATTTTGACACTCAAATTAATTCGATTGTTCATAATTATTTTATAAGATTCTCATAAATGATTGACTTGGGATATTTAAGAAACTTTAAGAATAATATTTAAGCTTAGTTACTACAAAAAGAATAGTCCTACCTAAAATATTCATTTCATTATGGCTAGAAGTCAGAACAATCAAGAGGCGCGTGTATGATATTTAGAGTTGCCCAGTCATAATGTATGATATTTTTAATTATCTATACTAAGCAATTCATTGATTCACAACTATACTTTCACTTTTATACTAGTGTTTTAGTTTAAAGAAAAATTGAGTATAGATATACTCAACTAGACACTTTTATACTTTCATTTTTATACTTTCACTTTTATACTTTCACCTTCACAACTAGACACTTTTATACTCGTGTTTAAATGAAAAGAAAAATTGAGTAAAGGCCATATGAATTTCATTTTGTCTATGCGTAAGTGTCTAGTTGATGAAATGAAACATCTATAACCTTAGGCTTGAATGAGTGATTGAATTACTTAACATATAATTTGGATTAAATTATAGGCTTAAGCAAGGGTAGGGGTATTTTTGATATTTTAGAATAATATAAAATACACCGTAAATAGAACACAAGAAGAGCGAAACCAGTGACCCCACTAAAATCGAGTCATGGCCCCGCCCCCTGATTGACATCTACTTATTTTAGGAATCATATTTTTAAAGTAGAGTTTTAAAAATTATTACTTAAAACTAAGACAAACACTGGTTTTCAATTGTAAAATATTTGACAACATATTTTTAATATGCATAATACACCATCAAGATTTTGTAAAATAAGAAAGTACTATATTCTTAAGCACACGATCTTTAATGAATCATCATAACAAAAAAAAAGACAAAAAGAATTAGTATTGTAATTTAAATTAAAGACAAATGAAGAAGATCAAATTTCATTATATAGTAAATGGTCTATCTTAATTAAATTCTTTAGATATTTAACAAAGGACTACAAGGACACGTGATATCATACAAACTATAGAGTGTAAAAGATAATGACCTAACAAATACATTCTTAACATAATGTACAGAGGTATAATTATTTAGTTTTAAACTTTTTCATAATAAATTACACTATTTTCATATATAAAATAATGTGCTTACATGATTTTTTAGTTTGTCTACATCAAAGGTTAAAGTTAATAGAAAAATGTGTTTTAGCGTATTTATAACAATTAAAGAGTTTCAAAAGCAATTTAAAAAAAAATAAGGAATGTACTCACAAATTATTAAAAGTATTTTCCTTATTTTACGACTTCGAACATTTCCGTCAACATTTACTCGATCCATTTCACTCCCAATTTCCTATGAAATGAAAGAAAGTTAAAAGGCAGTTCCCAGCTTATTGATGAATAAGAATCTGCCACGTAATAAATAAATTCTCAAGAGAGAAAAATCCCGATCAAAATTTTACATTAGTATTCGGGAAGCTTTTCGTTGTTGATCTTCTCTTTCCGTTGAAATCCCCTCGAAACCCTAATATCAGAGCTGTGATTATCGGTGTTTCCATTATCTGGTTCCTGATTCGGTGCTTAACATAATCATCGTTAGGCTCTCGCCGTGTTTTTCTGGAATCAGTGTGGTTTGGGGATTTTCGATCGTTGTGCTTGAATTGGTTTTATTTTGTGGTTTGGCCGGGTTGTTTTTGAAGGGGGGAAATAGAATTTGGTTTATTTGTAGTTGTTTTCAGAAAGTTCAGTTTTTTTCGGGGTTTCGAGTTGAGGATGAGATTTCAACAATGAACGATGCCCGTACTTCGTAGCGGAGTACGCAGGGGCCGGGCAAAGCACCGGCAACAGCATCAGGCGCAGGACTTGATACCGATTGAACCATCAGGGGAGGCTATTGCGACGAGGACGAGAAGGAGGAGAGCAGCCGCGGAAGCCGCAATTGTAGCCAAGAATAGCAACAAGAAGAAGCTATTGTTGCAACAACAGCAGGAACAGGTGGTCGAGGCGAACGTAGCTGTTGCGCCAGTGAAGGAGGATAATAAGGTTTTGGAGGAAGCTCTTTGTATCCTTGGTAAAGGCGGAGCCGGAGGTCAGGTTGACCAAATAGGTGGTGTAGCTGGTGTGGCGAGGAAGGAGGACGTAGGAGAGAAGAAAATGGATGACAATGATAGCGGAGCTGGTAGCAATGACAAGGCTCACGTTGGTGAAGATGAAGGAAGCACGGCCGCGATCCCTGAAAAGGTTTGGGTGCTTTCTTACGTTCATATAAATATGAACATATATTCCATGTTTAGTTAACTTTTGGTATTATATATGTCTAGTTGAATAGTGTTTTGGTGTTACATAATTGAAATAGTTACGAAGATAGTTTATTGCTTGGGTTCAGTTTTCAATTTTGTCGTCTGGTGCTACGTGATAAATAGTACCAAGTAACAGGTCAAGAGACAACGTGGTTTACCTCCGTCATTTTTCTGGGGTTACTTCTTTTTCGCTCAGTGCACTTTATTATTAATTATGAGGAACTCTGAGGAAATGCACATTACAGGTAATGAGTCCACCTTTTTTCTTGTGCCTGCCAGAAACTAAAATCGAGAGCTTTAACATGCTTTATTTATAAGCATTTAGGGGCGTAAACAGGAGGTTGGATTGCTTTAGACTCTGTTGGGTCTTCTGGGGAGGTATTCTTATTTGTTGGGAGGCGACTATTTTTAGGCTCGTTCATTCTTTGACTGGCATTTATTTTTTGTCGGCTGTCTTAATGCTTGTGGATGACAATAGGGAGTTGCTTTTTACCGGTGTGTATGGTCCTTCTGATGTGGGTTTAAAAGCTGATTTTTTGTGGGAGTTGATTGATATAAGGAGGGGTTGGATCCAACCGTGGTGTATTGGAGGTGATTTCAACTTGGTTAGATCAGCCAGGGAGCGATGGAATAGCAGCGGGTTCACAGCAGACATGCTGGCGTTTTCAGATTTTATTGATGACAATTTTTTGTGGATATTCCTTTGCGGGGATGTTTTTTTACGTGGTCCAACAGTATAGAGAATCCTTCTTGGTCAAGATTAGACAGGTTCTTATTTCGCCTTATTGGGATGTCCTTTTCAACAACATACGGCAACATGCCTTCCAAGGGTAGTATCCAACCGTTCTCCAATTTTGTTAATTACGATGAGGAGTGTAGTAGGAAGACTCCCTGATGAGGAGTGTAGTAGAAAGACTCCCTTTCGGCTTGAGGCTATGTTTCACGCGTGAAGGATCCATGGATTTTGTGGACATAAAATGAAATTCCTATAGGGTGGAGGGAGATCCGTCTTTTTCCCTTGCTAAGAAGCTCTCCTTTTTGAAATCTGACCTACATCGTTGGAATGTGGAGTGTTTGGTCATCTTCACAAAAATAAGCTAGCTTTGCTGAAGGAGTTACGAGATTTAGATATCGAGACGCAGTCGGGTCCTCTGTCTCTAGATAAGGTGGAGAGTAGGGAATGAATAAAAGGTAGGTTGAGCAGAGTTATCATGCTTGAAATTCATTGGTAGAGCTCTGTGGCTTAGTCATGAGGATGGAAACTAGAAGTATTTTCATGATGTGAGTCGAGCTCATAGACGGTCTAATTTAATCGGAGAAGTGTTATTCATGGTACTCGTTTTTCCTGAGGAGGCTGAGGTTCGGGAGGGGACAATGGGGTTCTACTCGAGGTCGTTCCAGGAGAATCAAGAATGGAGACCGAAACCTGTGGAAGTCGATCATCCATCTTTACCTATGTCTGATAGGAATAGGATGTGTCTAGAGGAACCTTCTACTATAAAAGAAGTGCATGTTGTGGTGATGAGTTTGAATGGGGATAAGGAGCCTGGGCCCGATGGCTTACCGTTTAGATTCTTTCAAAAGTGTTGGAATATTGTGAAGAGGGATGTGCTCAATGCGGTGGCTTTCTTTATGGAGAATGGGCAGTTTGAAAGGAGTCTCAACTTAACTTTCTTAGTGTTGATTCCAAAGAAGAGGGATGTGATCAATATTATGGCGGTTAACCTTGCTGAAGAGTGTGTTCTCTAACCTTCCCACTTATTTTTTGTCATGCATACCCATTACCTTTGCTATTGCCACGATGCTAGAGAGAAAAAGGAGAAATTTCATTTGGGGATTGCTCATCCGCTGAATTTTCTAAATATTTATTATTTAGCTTGGACAATGGTGTGGTGCCAATCTTACTATGGACGTCCTCAAGTGAAGGGTTTTTTTTCTATTTAATACTTATCTAGTCTGTACCGATAAAGAAATGGAATTTCATATGGATTATAGAGGATTATAGATGTTTATTAGGGACAACATTGAGCAACTCACCCTTGAAATTTCAATGAAATACTGATCATCCATGTACCTCAGTGATAACATTAACGATCTAAATTTAATGGATGTTTTTGGAGGATGTTTTTGTTATGCTAGATTATTTCTAACTTTTATTGCAATTTGAAAACTATATGTTTTGACTCTCTACACATAATAATGTTGAATATAATGATTTTTTGTACTTTATTTATTTGTTTTAGTTTAGGGATAGTTTAGTAATTGCTCTTATTGCTTTTCTCCTTTGAGTATAAATACCCCTTTGTATCTGGATTTGTGTTAACTTAATACAACATTTCTTCTGCCTTTTTTCTATTTGGCATCAAAGCCAATATAACCCCTACCCTAACCCTAAACAGGCACCCACCACTACTACTGCCCTTGACTGCCACTACCGCCTACCTCTGCTAGTCATCCATCGCTGTCCGCCCGCGGCCTACCGCCACCCAACCACCTCCAGTGACTTTTTCGGCGACTTTTTTTTCTTTCCAACTTCATTTTTTAAGTGTTTGGTTGCCCTAGCTAATGCTGATCAAACCTAGGGTTTCACGTGTTTTTCGGGTTCCTATGGTTGTAACCACAGTTTGGTCACGTTTTTTGTGACTTCTTCATGATGTAGAAGGTTGTGAACAATCTTTCTTCGTCTCTCCGTCGGATTTTTGGCACTTTGTGTTGCTTTCTTGGATTCGAGATGTTTGAATCTTTAGGTTTTACTGTTGCTTCTAAGCCAGATCTAGATTATCCCTTGTCCGATGGGAGAGTTACTAGTGTCCTACTTAATGGACACAACTTTGATGCCCTTCTTGCCTCTTTGGCCTCAGGTACTCCCATTGCTTTTCATGTCCACTCTTAGACACCTAAATTGGGTTTGGATTCCGATGCTAATGATCACATGACTAGCGAGTTGTCTCTATTCTCCACGCCCTTGGATCCTGTTCATAGCTCTGTGCATCTGGCAGACGGTTCAATGATTAGTATGAGTGGTATGGAGAGTGTACAACTTTCACTTGATCTTACTATTTCCTCAGTTTTTCATGTTCCTAAATTTGCATTGAACCTTTTATCTGTTTGCCGTCTTGCTAAATCTTTTAACTGTGCCGTAATTTTCTTACTACAGGACCTAAGTTCAGGGAGGATTTTTGCCAGGGGATATGAGCGAGACGGACTATACTACTTTAGGGACTCACCACCTCTCCAGCCACCAGATTTAGTATTACAAACTGCTTCCTCTACTTAAAGACATACGCCTTTTGGAATGCGTTTTGGGACATGTCAACTTTCAGTATCTTTGTTTGTCATTTCCCACTTTAGTTGATGCCTGCAAACATTTTCATTTTAAATGTCAGATTTGCGAACTCTCAAAACATTGTTGAAAATCTTATATTTCTCGCATGCATAGGTCACCCGCTATGTTTGACTTGATTCATTCTGATGTGTGGGGGCCCTCCCCTGTTATTTCTATGTCTCGACATCGTTATTATGCTACTTTTATTGATGACTTCTCTAGCTGTACTTGGGTTTATTTACTTAAGAAAAAGTATGAGGTCTCGTATGTGCTTAAACAGTTTCTTGCCATGATAAAAACTCAGTATGTAGTGCGTGGTATTCGGTCTGATAATGGGGGAGTACATTACTAGTGATCTTGTCACTCATTTATCCAACCTTAGTATTCTCCAGCAGCTTACTTGCCCGTATACCCTTGTACAAAATGGGGTAACTGAGCGAAAGAATCGTCATCTTATGGGTGTTGGCCGATGTCTTCTAAAGGGTATGACCGTTTCTCAATCTTTTTGGGACATGGTTGTTCTGACAGCCACATATTTGATTAATAGGGTGCCTAGTAGGATCTTGGGGGGAATCCTTTAGGTGTTCTTCATCCTGAAAAGCCTCTTTTTTCCATTCTTCCTAGAGTTTTTGGTTGTGTTTGCTTTGTTCAGGACAAAGGCCCTTCTCGAACAAAGTTGGATGACAAGTCAATTCGGTGTGCTTTTATGGATTGTTCTTCCAAGTCAAAGGGGTACGATGTTATGATTCTTCCACTCAGCATTTTCTCATCTCCTTAGATGTGACCTTCTGGGAGGATACCCCCTTCTTTAGCACGCCTGACGTTCGTAGGTCTCATATTTCACCTAGTGAGGATTGTCCTCCTCCTGTTCCTATTATTGATCCTTCTTCTATGGATGTTCCTATTTTTAACCCTACTTATATGGATGTTCCTATTGTCTCTTCCTTTGCTTTCTTTACCTCCTGTTGCAGGTTCTCCTACGCTCATATTCCTGCGCAAAATTCCTCATTGAATGAAGGTACTGGAACTCTTGCTCTCCTTTCCCTCAACAATATCCTTTAAGGGATCGTCGTCCCCCAGACCGTCTTACCTTATCTTGCTTTACTAATCACCCTATTGAGAACCATATATCATATAATGCTTTGTCTAGTTTTTTTAAGGGGTTTATTAGTCAGGGTGATTCCTAGATCTGTGGGGGAGGCAAAATTAGACCCCAATGGGTGACTGCAATGCAGGATGAGATGACTGCCTTACAAAATAATCATACTTTGGACTTGGTTGCTCTCCCTGAGGGAGAGAAGACAGTTGGTTGTCGTTGGGTGTTCAACTTGAAATATAATGTAAATGGTACGGTTAATCGATACAAAGCTCGTCTGGTAGCCAAAGGCTTTACTCTGATTCCAGGCAAAGATTTTACTGACGCATTCACCCCGGTTGCTAAACTTACTACTGTTCGACTCATTATCTCTCTTGTTGCTTCCCACTCTTGGCCCTTGTGCATCAGATGGATATCAAGAATGCTTTTTTGAATGGCGATTTGGGTGAGGTGATTTATATGGATCCAGCGGGGTTTCGGGCTGAGGGGGAGTATTTTGGAAAAGTTTGTCGTTTGAGAAAATCACTGTATGGGTTGAAATACTCTCCAAGAGCTTGGTTTGCTCGATTTAGTGAGGCTGTCTTTCGATTGAGTTTTTTGAGATGCCATTCTGATCACACGTGCCTTTTCAAACAGAATCCGACGAGAAATGTGTTATTTTATCAGCTTATGCGGACGACATTATCTTAACAAGTGATGACACTTTAGGCATTGTTGGGGTCAAGAAAGATCTCAGTTCAGTGTTTGACATCAAATATTTGGGTGGTCTGAAATATTTTTTTGGGGATTGAGATAGCTCGTTCCAGGAGTGGTATTTCTCTCTCTCAGCGGAAGCATGTACTTGATCTTCTCAGTGACACTTGGATGACAGATTCGAGTATGTATCAGAGGTTGGTCAGGAGACTTATTTATCTGACAAACACTCGTCCTGACCTAGCATTTGCTGTAAGTCTTGTGAGTCAGTTTTTGCATGCTCTCCGAACTTCCCATTTGGATGTTGTTTTTCATATCTTGAGGTATTTGAAATCTTTGCCTGGTCTTGGTCTTTTCTATGACTCTAAGAATACGTTTGACATATCTTGTTTTACTGATGCTGACTATGATCGGTCTGAGACGGATAAAAGATCTACATCTGGTTTTTGTTCTTTTTATGGTAATCATCTCATCTCTTGGAAAAGTAAGAAGCAGTCTGTGGTTTCTCGATCTTCTACAGAGGCTGAGTACAGGGCTATAGCTTAGGTGGCATGTGAGGTTCTTTGGCTCCAACTCTATTCTTGGAGAACTTGGCTTTCCTGCCCGTTTGTCGTCGACTCTGTATTGCGAAAATAAGTCAGCTATCATGTTAGCTTCAGATTCTGTCCTGCGTGAGAAGATCAAGCATAATGAGGTTGACATCCACTTTATTCGGGAGAAAGCTCGGTCTGCAATTATTTCTACAAAGTTTGTTCCCTCATTTGAACTAGCTGCTAATGCTCTTACGAAACCAGTCGGTCCATCTATACTTAAGGCCACTCTTCGCAAGTCGGGCATGATGGATATCTATGCGCTAGCTTGAGGGAGAGTGTTGAATATAAGGATGTTTCTACTTTATATATTTGTTTTAGTTCAGGGATAGTTTAGTAATTGCTCTTATTGCTTTTCTCCTTTGGGTATAAATACCCATTTGTATCTAGATTTCTGTTAACTTAATACAACATCTCTTCTACTTTTTTTCTATTTATAAAACATAAAAAAGAGACTGCTTATTCGAAACTTTTAAGTGTAGCCAAAATATGTTTTGGTGGATATGCTAGACGTGTTTATCTCAATAGCCTAACGTGTGTGTTTGGTCAGCTCATCAGAATATCTTTTTTGGGTGATAGCACATTCCTTAATATAAGCAATATTTATCTGCGAGAAGGATACTAATAAACTAATTTGACTGAAAAATTGTTGAAAGCTAGTTAGACTGTTTGTTCATTTGCTTTGCTTGTTTGATATATAGGGGCTCGCCTCCTTTTGTGGAAAACTAATAGTTTCTCAACTGCATGTCTTGATGCTTCACAGTTGTGAATGTTAGTAGTCGTAGTCCTTATGTATTACTATTCGCAAGTGCAAAAACTGTAGGCTCTTTCTTGAATAATGGTAGTTCCCTCTCTCTACGTGAGCTTGTTATTGTTGAAAGCTAGTGCTTTGCTTGTTTGACATATAGGTGCTCGCCTCCTTTTGTGAAAAACTATAGTTTCTCATTTCCATGTCTTGATGCTTCACAGGTGAACATTAGTCCGTATGTATTACTATTCACAAGTGCAAAACTGTAGGCTCTTTCTTGAATAATGGTAGTTCCCTCTCTCTATGTGAGCTTGTTATTGTTGAAAGCTAGTTAGCTGCTTGTTCATTTGCTTTGCTTGTTTGATATATATAGGGCCTCCTTTTGTGAAGAACTATAGCTTCTCATCTCCATGTCTTGATGTTTTGCGGTTGTGAGCATTGGTAGTCCGTATGTGTTACCATTTGCAAGTGCGAAACTATAGGCTCTTTCTTAAATAATGGTAGTTCCCTTTCTATGTGAGCTTGTTATTGTTGAACGCTAGTTTGACTTTTTGTTCATTTGCTTTGCTTGTTTGATATATGGGGGCTCGCCTCCTTTTCTAGAAAACTATAGTTTCTCATCACCATGTCTTGATACTTCGCAGTTGTGAACATTAGTAAAATGGTTGTTCCCTCTCTCCATGTGAGCTTGTTATGGTGGTCAATTGTTTATCAAAAACTGTGGTTTCTCTCTTCAAGCAGGTCATTGAGAAACTACTAAGGAATAGAAAAAATGATACGTGGGTATCTCATTCAAGTTTTTTTAATCTAGCAGTTGACTATTGTCTTTAAAGTTTAGTCATGCTTAGTCAACATGCTCGTAAGTTCTAACTTTATCCTGACTCCCCTTTGTTTGGCTAAGTTCTAGGTCGGAACTTTGATAATTTGGTTGTAAGGTGCAGCATGCCCTTACCCTTATTGTATATATCGCCCAGTAACAACCTACTTGACTCCAAGTTTCCAATTGTTGCAGGTTCAAGTGGGTGGTTCCCCAATGTACAAAACTGAAAGGAAGTTGGGGAAGGGTGGATTTGGACAAGTTTATGTTGGGCAGCGTGTTTCCCCTGTAAATTTAAATGAGAGAACAGGCCCTGGAGCTGTAGAGGTATGTGCTTTTGAGATGCCAGAACTAGATTACAAACTCTCTCTCTGTCTCTCACTCAGTCAACTTACGTGGTACATCTTAGGTCGCCTTGAAATTCGAGCATCGAAATAGTAAAGGGTGCAATTATGGACCACCATATGAGTGGCAAGTTTACACGTAAGCTCTCTTTCGCTCTCTCAGTTTGATTTTGTTAATAGTTGTGAATTTATTTCTAATTTCTGTTTACTTCCACAGTAATCTTGGTGGCGGTCATGGTGTTCCCCGGGTACACTACAAAGGAAGACATGGCGATTACTATATTATGGTACACAGTTATTTGCTTTTAGTTGGTTTCTCTAGTTTTGGTATCTGTTCAATTTTCTCTCACTGTTTCTGCTGGTTTTTGAAATCTCATTCAGACTGAAAACCTTAATATCTGCAGGTTATGGACATGCTGGGGTCAAGCCTGTGGGATATTTGGAACAAGAACTTTCACTCGTGAGTTGAATGAAAATCTATAAATCAATGGTATCTCTTGAAGCTTATAAGTTGCCTAACAAACGTATATTGTGTCCTCCAGAATGTCTATTGAAATGGTTGCATGCATTGCCATTGAAGCAATTTCTATATTGGAGAAGGTGCACATAAAAGGGTATGATTCGTCACTATCTGAATAATGCGCAGAATTTTGTACGCTAGTAATTAAAAAGAATTATTATTCAATGTCTGGCAGGTATATTCATGGAGATGTCAAACCTGAAAATTTTCTGCTGGGAGCTCCAGGGACTCCTGACGAGAAGAAATTGTTTTTGGTTGATCTTGGATTAGGTATTTTATGTTCACATTTTTGTTATGTAAAGCGCTCACGCTACAGAATTTATTTAACGCATAAATTGTTTTCTGTCATTAGCAACTAAATGGCGAGATCATATGGGTCAGCATGTTGAATATGACCAAAGGCCAGATGTTTTTAGGTACGACTTATATCTTCTACCCACTATTTTTTTTGCTTTATCCAAAATGGTCTAAAGAAATACGCTTCGGATGTTTTATTGGTTATGATTCAAGTGACACGTTTCTTCGTCACTTTTCATCTTTTATGAAAAGCTATCCCAAAACTCTCTCAAACAATCCAACCCAATATTCTTCATTCTTCTTAATGGTTATATTTCGCTAAATGCATACAGTTTATGAGTTTATTTAAAAGCTTTTACTTACATCAATTTATTTTATTTCTTCCAGTATTAAAACAAATTAATTTCAAATACTTCTTACTTTATTTATTTTCGTTTCTATTACTATTATTATTATTACCGTAAAGGTTTTTATTCTTTAACTAAAAAAGTATTTCTCGTTTACATTTTTCTACGGAGAAAGATAGGTGCTTAAACTTTCGGTACTTTCTTTAGTAATTATGTATGTCCTACTCTAAAAAAGTATAGCTATTTCTTGCTCAGGCAAGAGTTACATTTTTCTTTAGTATTTTATTTTTAAACTATACTAGTCAATACATACTGTGTGTTGCATGTATAAATGAATATATAATATTTTTAATTATGATTATTACTTATGGTCATGTTTTATTTATGTAAGTTAAAAAGAAATGTATTTAGCACCATATTTATTTTGAATTTATGTGAGTAAGATCAAGAAAATGTTATATTGTTATTTGCTGATATATTTTTATTCAATTTAGTTGTAGAATGTCACTTGTATGTTTTTAAAAAAAGAAATAGTATATAGTAGAAATGTGCTATCAAAATTTAAAAGAAATAGTGACTTCATTAGAATTAAATCATTTTTGTGTTTTATTTTTAACTTGATTTTAATTTTTCATTTGTATTGTAAATTTAATCTTTTTTGTTTGTAGATTTGATGTAACTATATTTATGTAACTTATTAATTATACTAACATATAAAATATAGCATGGATAAAGTTTCTTAAAGTGTTTTATAATTGAATTATATTTTAAATTCTATTATTTAAGTTTTATAGAGATAATTAACTTTTCGTCTATATTAAAAAAATATTAGTACAAAGTTGAGCTTTCTCTATATAACTTCTTAAATAACTTGCTACAATTAATTCAAATTTAGCAAATTAAAATTAACTTAAAACTATATATTAATTACTTTTTCTTCAAGTTCATAAATAGGTGAATGAGTTTTGAAATTAATGCCTACTTGATCAATTTATTATAATTTTTAAAATAACAAATTATTAAATGGCACATGTAACTTATCATGTTATTTTTGGTAATGCATCTAGAGGTGTTTAAAAACCGTCAGACCGTATAATCCGATCCGGACCAGACCGAAGTTGATCGGTCTGGACGGTTTTTTCTCATATTTGGTCGGTTCGGTCCTCCTTTTAAAGAGGATCAAATTTTCGGTTCGGTCAAGAATTTCAACCAATTTTGGACCGGACCAACTATACTGACCGTATAATAAAAATAAAATGCTTTTTTAGGTAAAAATGAATTTTCCCCATTCCCACATCGGAAAGGAAATAGAGAGCTAAGGTGAGAATGAGTTATAAAAGTACTACATGTTCTTCCTCATGATGAAGTAAGTGCTCACATGTGTGTGCTATTAAAGCATGCCTTGAAATAAGGCGTATTTATCACGCGTATAATACGTTTAATGTATTAACCGTGTATTAAACTTTTAATCTGAAAATTATGTGTATTTATCACACGTATAAAACGTGTACTTAGACCGAAAATCTGTCCGAACCGACCGTTGAAGTTCGGTCTGGTCGATTCGGATTTTTTGTAGTGTTTTGGTCGGTTCGGTCCTCCATATAGGAAGACCGTAATTTTCGGTCTGGTCTCGTTTTCCTCCAAAAATCCGACCAGACCGACTGTTGAACACCCCTAAATGCATCAATAATAAGTGGAGAAAATTGTCCAAAAATGATTCTCATCTCCTCTCTACTTTTAATATAGATAGAAAATAGATATAGATTTTTTTATTGCTTTAATGGTCTCGCTTTCCTCAGATGTTGATATTGAATGGAATAACAACTTTTACTTTTTATTTACTTTATATCATAACACACTATTCCGGGAATATCAATGAACCCGATCATTGAAATTGCTCAGGATACCCTTTTTTAGTTTAATTTATTGATCTATTTCTTAGTTCAAGTTCCCTCTTACTAACTGGAATCAAAGACTTACCCTTTGCTTTTCCAAAGATTTTTACGAATTCGTTTTTTTGATAGAGAAGTATGTTATTTTGGAACTGCCATTAAAAAATTAGAATTGATTATTCATTGCTCTAGTTGGATGTGAAAGGCATCTATTGTTTAAGATCAATTGTTCGTTACTATTTGTTACCATTTATTATTTAATTATCCATTTATTATTTAAAATGAAGGTGTAAATTGTTTAGAAAAAGTTCAGTCATTTAATTTTTTATTTTAAATAACTTCTTTGGTATGACATATATAATGTCTTAAGAAAATATAATTTGTTAAACCACTTGCGATGCACGTAAGTATTGCCTGGTGGATAAAAAATGGTTGGTTTGATGACAATTTTCTTGAGCCAATGTTTTGTATCTTTTTGTCTGAGCTTGTTGGTTCTTCGTTCATTTGTATATCTGATAGGGGAACAGTGCGTTATGCAAGTGTGCATGCTCATTTAGGGAGAACTGCTAGTCGGAGAGATGATCTAGAATCCCTTGCTTACACTCTAGTTTTCCTTCTTCGTGGTCGCCTGCCTTGGCAAGGATACCAGGTTGGTCCTTTCTTTAGCATGGGTCCTAGGCCTTTGGGCCCTCGTTTTTTAACCACGTTGCTGATTTCAGGGAGAGAACAAGGGATTTCTCGTTTGCAAGAAGAAGATGGCAACATCTCCAGAGACATTGTGTTGCTTATGTCCACAGCCTTTCCTGCAGTTCGTTGAATGTGTGGTGAATTTGAAGTTTGATGAAGAGCCTAATTATGCAAAATACATTTCTCTGTTTGATGGAATCGTTGGTCCAAATCCAGATATAAGGCCAATTAATACTGAGGGTGCTCAGAAGGTATTGCGCACACACACACACATGTATGCATTTGTCTTCACTTTACTGACAAAAACTAATTTGTTTGCTTTAAAACTGTGTAATTTCTTCAGAAGTTTTTAGGTAAACTGGATATGGCTAACTTGAACTTAACATCTTGTGAAGCTTATTTCTCTGGTTGGGCATAAGAGAGGCAGGTTAACTTTAGAGGACGAAGAAGATGAAGTATCAAAGAAGAAGGTCCGCATGGGTATGTCAGCAACACAATGGATTAGTGTTTACAATGCTCGTAGACCAATGAAGCAAAGGTATTTTTGTGCATTTAGTAGTATATTTTTCTTTAATCACATTTCTGAGTAATTTCTTTGAATAAGATCAATAAGTAAAAAACTATTTAGCTTAGATGAATATATTTCTTGTTTCATTCATCTTCCATTATTCGCTCTCTTATCTTTAAAGTATGTTTATTATGTAATACTGTTTAGTCCAATGATAGGGTCAGTGTATGTTGTCTGCTGTTGTAGGTATCACTATAATGTGTCAGACGCAAGGCTTCTCCAACACATTGAGAAAGGACATGGGGATGGATTGTTTGTAAGTTGTGTATCCTCGTATCAAAATCTATGGGCCTTGATCATGGATGCAGGCACTGGTTTTACATCACAAGTTTATGAACTCTCACCGTATTTTCTTCACAAGGTTTGTGTGTTATTTTTCTTCACCGGCTTTATATAACTCTACATCATTTAGTTGTTTAACTTTTTGTATATACCAAACTTTGTGCATTTGAAAAGCCTGTATACTATGGTTCCAACTTGAATAATACTGGTTCTGAAAGTAATTACTATACTACTTGGTTGGTTGTGTTTGAAGGAATATATCATGGAACAATGGGAGAAGAACTATTATATCAGTGCGGTAGCGGGAGCGGCAAATGGGAGCTCATTAGTTGTAATGTCGAAGGGTTAGTTTTTAATATACTAATATATATCTCTCCCTCTCTCCCTTTTATTGGGATAATTTTTAACTTTATATCAACTAAATGTTTCTAGGTACGCAGTACTTGCAGCAGTCTTACAAAGTAAGTGATTCATGCCCTTTCAAGTGGATTAACAAAAAATGGAGGGAGGGATTCTATGTCACAGCACTGGCCACCTCAGGAAGTAGATGGGGAGTTGTGATGTCTCGTGGTACCGGTTTTCAAGACCAGGTCAATTTTATGGTTTTTGTGATTACTATTTTCCAAATGGATAATATAACCTTTGATACTGAAGAAGCATAGATGACAAACTGACAGGGCTTAAGTTTCAGGTAGTGGAACTAGATTTCCTGTATCCTAGTGACGGTATTCATAGACGGTGGGATGGAGGGTATCGTATCACAGCAACTGCAGCAACTATGGACCAGGCTGCTTTTATTCTTAGTGTGTCAAGGCGTAAGTTTGCTGATGAAACACAAGAGACTCTCCGGACAACTGCTTTTCCTACTAATCATGTCAAGGTGGAAACATGTTCCATTTTTTCTTCTTACTTTTTCTTTTGAATCTTTGGGATGGTTTTGGAGATAATTGTATGTGATTCATTTTGGCAGGAAAAGTGGTCAAAGAACCTTTACCTGGCATGTGTTTGCTATGGAAGAACAGTTTCATGATCTCCGAACTTCATTCATGGTGGTGCTGCACCCATAAATTCAAGAATGTTGTCAGTTAACTTCTCTCCGTGCAGTCCAGTTGGGGAGCCTGACACCTTGGTTCAGTAGTGGTTGACATAGAGCTTTAACTAATTGTAAAGGTGTAGAATCGTTTAGTCTGATCTCGTCAATCATAAATTAAAGCCTCTCTCTCTCTCTCTCTCTCTCCGCGCTCGCACAGTAGCTTGTATTTGGAGATTTTTACAAGAGAACGTGGGAATTCATTTGGTTGCAGAGTCATGAAGATTCAGTGCCCATTAAGACAAGTTTAATCATCACCAAGCTGCTAAATAATATTGAAAATAATAGAAAGAAGACGGAAAGAAAAACCTTGTAATTTATACAGTTAGATAGGGAGATGATTTCCCCGCACTAGTTTTCGTGTAGGATACACGTTAAAACTCAAAAGTAGTAGAGTTCGCCTACACGTTAAAACTCAAAAGTAGTAGGGTTCCTCAGCGACGTGAAAAGAAAAAATGAAGCATCATTCTGTTCTCACACCCACTTCACGGATTGGATATCTAAACCCATAAATTAATGTTTAAGTTGATCTCCAGTTGTGATTCCTATTCACTTCTCTCCAGGAAACTCAATTCGGCCTGAAAATCATCCTGGTTTGGCCGGCAACATATCCTCCCTAAGCCAACCTTTTCCTGCTATATCAGCCATCAGGCAGCATCAATTGATGTAATTTATGTAATGCAAAGGACAAAGTTATGAGAGAGAGAGAGAGAGAGAGAGAGTTGCCTCAGAATAGTCATGGTCATAGCGAACAACAAAGATGCACCTACAGCCCTTCATATCATGTAGCCTCCTTTGGATTTCCAAAACATGAGCATCACAATACACTGCATGATTTTGCCTTTCCTGTTTATAAGCGCCCATAAAAACCATATGATGAAAATATGAATATTTTGGTGTGTTTTCGAGCTAGCTAGGGGATGGACCACAATAAATGTCGTCAATGTAAAAGACTGTCGAGTAATACACAACCATGTTTTTCTTTTCATAAGAATGATAAGTAACCATGTAAATACTTCATAGCTTAAGTAGAACTTTGAAAAAAATGATGGCAAGCCTACCTGGAAGCATAGCACAAGATCTCCAACTCTCACTCTCTGGCACTCTGACGGTTCTAAAGGAATAGAACGCTCACGTACTGCCCTTTTTACACTTACCCACTCGTCCTCCCCTTTACCAAAGCCGGCATATCGGACACGAACTTCCTGTAGTTTTTTTCGATAGGAAACAAAAATTATATCAAAAAGGAAAAAACAGCAATTTCTGTTTTGCTTCTCTCCTAAACAAAAAAAAACATAGAAATAACAATCTTATTACATCCATAAAAGCTTTCAATCCACAAAAAAAGAAGACAAACGAACGTCCATAAAAAATTAGACTTAGAAGACCAAGACGCTGACAGAGAACTAATTTTCTTCCATAGCTGCCTTCTCGGAAGCCATATTCCTGTAATAAATCACACACTTTAACTCCCTAACAATGTCAACAGGTAGTACAAACGTTGCTCACTCTTCAAAAAGGATAATTGAGAACCCCACAGATGGTGGTAGCCAGAGATGACCGTATGAACAAGTGCTTATGGATACAATCCGGAGAGGAAAAAAATATCCTTTCTATGCTCATTACAAGTTTGAAGAGTGGGAGATCTAAGAATTATTCAAAGCTGGACCCAATACCTAATGAAACACAACACAAATTTTACACTTTTCATAAACTATACATCCATGAAATCTTACATTTTTATAGAAGTCGAGGTTAATTTGGTTGTTCAGCTCTTTCTTTTTTCACTTATTAGTAAGTAATGAAGTTGGGTCTGAGCTGCCTGCGTTACCGAGTCACCCGCAGAAGCCCTAACTCTCCTAAAATAGGATCAACCCCCACCCACCATTGCGTAGACCTGATGAAAAAAAAATTTCATCGAAAAGCCCCAGAGGGTATACATAGGTCTGTTCAGCTCTTTATAGCCTGCAACAGATATCAGAGGGTGACTGACCCTAAAACTGGATAAGTGCATATACTTGCCGTCGCCTAGAATCGTCCCAAACTTTTCCTTAAGGAGAAAGTAATTCCAAATACATAGTAGAAACAAAGACTAAGAATACAAAATCAACAAGAAAGAATCCTCTGCAAATTACACTTCACAAGTTCTAATTAATCAAGGACACTAAGAAGATTTCTGTTATGTAATGAAGTAAAAAGTGAAAAGGTGTATAACAAATCTTACGAGTTCTCCGGTGCTAAGAACTCTGTAAGTTAGAAATGAAGCAACATCATACCTGAGAAAGAGAGAAATATTAGCTATTCTTCTGAGTCAGATTTGACAAATCACAATGTTGTAACCAAAACTAATAACACTGCCCTAAGTTTCTGTTTTCCAGCAACAGAAAAATAATTAATTTCTCCTCAGTTCCACAGTTTCATTTATTAAGAAAATAACGGTTATGTTATGACAAATAAGCAACATTTAGTGAATCTTCTTAGACAATCCAGACATGAACACACTGCTTGAAATAAGAATCCTAAAAAATACAATATAAGATGCCATTTAGAAAAGGAAGCAAGAAGGGAGACAATCATCATATTTAGGCTGTAGGCTTGAGGAAGGAGGGAGATGGAAGTTTTAAAGGTTTGAAGTTTGAACACCACCAATACTTGGTGACAACATGAGGACAACATCTTGAAACATCAACTAAATAACATCAAGCATCAGCCATCAACTAAATAACATTAAGCATCAGCAACTAAGGTTAAAAATTATATGACAATATGATATGTCCACCACTTTTGGACATGCTTTGCCGCTGGGAAGTGTTAGACGTCAGGCTGTTTGGAAAAAACCTGTGGAAGGTTGTCCCTATTTGCATATTTTGGATTTGAGGGGATAGAACATCAAGTAGATTTAGTGTTTGAATCCTTTTCTTTTCTTTGTAAAGAATGGATTCTCTCTCTGGATCCACATTTCCAATCAAACCTTTTTTATGGTTGGAACATTTTTAATTTTTGGTTTGTTTCTAAATCTCCTTTTTTCTAATACAAATACCTTTACTGGTAAAAAATTATGAAATGTCCACACCCAAAGAAGAATGGTTACTCATACTTGAACTTGCGACAAATTTCAATCCTTACCAATATACTTTGTTTCTATAGGTAGTCCTTAACAATATACTGAAGCCAATTTCAAAAGGATATGCTCAAACCATATTATTCACGACAAATCATGTCACATATCTATATAGTCTCTCAAAGTAGCAGATAATGCATCCATATAAGGCTAGTACAGTGTAAGAGTAAGCACTATATGGCAATAGATTAAGTCTCACCATGCATAGTCTTTTGATGATTTTGCTTCAAATGCCAACTCTGAGAGATCTACCTTCTTTCCTGTCTTGAACTTTCTCTTTTTAGATGCTGTTGGGATCCAATCGTTCAATTAGCAGTCTGAATGAAGTTACATGCAGAAAGATTGCACACAATAGTATTCTAGTTAAGCACTAGGACTGAAATTCAATACATGGCATGTCACGAGAATATAGCAATAAAGCCAGCCTGATGCAGTTCCTATTTCAACAATAGAAAATTAACTGTGAAACTTTCGTCTAAGTAAACTTAAGTTCAAAATGATTCTTGCTGTTAGAGAATATTACAGGATAATACTAGCGGTCAATTACCTTATTTTAGAGATCCTAATTTTATAGTAATTAGCTTAACTATAGGGATCCTAATTATGTAATTTCCTAAGATAGTTCCCTAGCTTTGTATATATATGTGTATATTCTTCACTGAAATACAAGAGAGAATATAATTCTTTTCATCTCAAATAACATGGTAATAGAGCCATAGACGTGCAAATCGAGATTCTCTTTTTCATTCAAAATTAGGGTTTAGTGTTTTTTAGGGTTCCACCTTGGACAACTCTTTTGGAGCGGCCCTTTGTTCTCACCGCCCATCCAGAAAAGAAGCCCAGTCGCCAACCACCGCAAGCCCGAAGTACGGTGCCTGGAAGCCCTACGCGTGAATCTCACACGCCACCACGATTTTCTGTGACTCTCCCACGCATCAGCGCGACACCTAAGATCGTCTCCAGCAGCCCTCGTCTGTTTCATCGGCGTTTCCCAGTTTCGTCTGTACCCGCTGCCTTGTGTTCGTAGAGGTTTGGGTTCTTCTATCTTTGGGTTTCTTATGTTTCAGCCCTATTTTTTCGCTGCTGCTGCCTAGTTGGTTATTTTTTTATTGGTCTCTTCTGTTTCTGCATATTTGGTATTATGGCTGAGAATAAATTTTCTGTCACAACGGATGTGGTACCTATAATGTCTAAAATCGCGGACCATAAGTTAATGGGTTCGAATTATTTGGATTAGAGTAAGACCGTTTGACAGTATCTACGGAGTATTGACAAAGATACTCAATTAGCTGATGATCCTCCTCAAAGTGATTCGAGGAAGACATGAGGAGTTTTACCGTGTGAAAAAACAAGATCAATCCCTTACGAATTATTTTATAGAGTTTAAGAAGATGTATGAGGAGCTTAATATGTTGCTGCCTTTTAGTTCTGATGTGAAGGCTCAGCAACACCAACGAGAGCAAATGGCCATCATGAGTTTCTTGGCTGGTCTTCCCTCTGACTTTGATACTGCTAAGTCGCAAATTCTTTCTGGTTTTGAGATCTCCTCTTTACAAAACATATTTAGTCGAGTACTCTGTACAGAAGGTACCCCTCTTGTTCAACTCAATGGTGCTTTGGTAAGTCGAAATAATAATTTTGAGCCGGGGAAACAAAGTGGAAACAAAGGAGGTGGCTCACACGGGTTTGAAACTCGAACACAAGAATCTAGCGGCATTGTGTGTCGATATTGTCATAAGTCAGGACATACAAAGTTTGAGTGTATAAAACTTGTTCAAAAATCAAAAACCTCACTCGGCACATGTTGCGTTCATTAATGACGCCCCTGAGAAATCGGTCCTTATTTCTACCAGTGAATTTGACAAGTTCTCATAGTATCAAGAATCACTAAAGCATTTATCTCCCGCTGTCACTGCTATTGCTGATTCAGGTAAACCAAATACGTGTCTTCTTTCCTCATCCTCCAAATGAGTCATTGATTCTGGTGCCACAGATCATATGACAGGTAATTCTGGTATCTTCCCTACCCCTCAACTTCCTCTGTCATCAGTCTTACATCTACCTAATTTATCCTATAATTAGATATCTCTAAGCCAACTCACTCGCAATCTTAATTGTCGCACCTCATTTATTCCTAATCATTGCTTATTTCAGAATCTTAGGATGAAGAAGATTATTGGTAAAGGACATGAATCTGGAGGCCTCTAAATTCTTGACACACCAATACCAAAATATGTTGCTTGCACTGGCGTCATTTCTCCTTTCGAGGCACATTGTAGGTTGGGTCATCCATCTCTCCCTTTGTTTAAGAAACTTTGTCCACAGTTTAGTAAGGTGTCTTCATTAGATTGTGAGTCATGTCAGTTTGCAAAACATCATCGTCTTAGTTCAAGTCCAAGAGTCAATAAACGTGCTAGTATTCCTTTTGATTTGGTTCATTATGATGTTTGGGGTCCTTGTCCTATTTTGTCTAAACCTGGATTTAAGTATTTGTTACCCTTGTGGATGATTTTTCTCGTGTAACTTGGTTATATTTAATGAAAAGTTGTTTTCTATTTTTTGTGTGTTTTGTGCTAAGATTAAAAGTCAATTTAATGCTTCAATCCGTATTTTGCGAAGTGATAATGCCAAGGAATACATGTCCGCTATAATTCAATCTTATATGTTTAAGAATGGCATGCTTCATGAAACTTCTTGTGTTGATACTCCATCCCAAAGTGGAGTGGCAGAACGTAAGAACATACAACTTCTTGAAACTGCATGAGCCCTCTTATTTCAAATGAATGTTCCTAAAACTTTTTGGGCCGATGCAATTTCTACCGCATGCTTTTTCATTAATCGTATGCCATCATTTGTTCTCCATGGTGAGATCCCTTACAAAATCTTTTTTCCCAATAAATCATTATTTCTTGTCGACCCTAGGATATTTGGTAGCACTTGTTTTGTTCGGGATGTTTGTCTGCATGTCACTAAGTTAGATCCCAAGTCTTTGAAGTGTATCTTCCTTAGTTATTCTCGTATTCAGAAAAGTTATAGGTGTTACTGTCCCAATTTTAACAAATATCTTGTCGCAATTGATGTTACCTTCATAGAAGACATTCCTTACTTTCCGTCTTCTCCTTTTCCCGCTCATCAGGGGGAGGATGATGATTTATTGGTTTATTCCATCGTATCCTCTGAACCTGTCTCGAAGTCAGTTCCTATCAAACCTTCTATTACTCAAGTCTACTCCAGGCGTAAACCTCCTTACTCATGTCCTGCACCAGCTCCTTTGTCATCAAATCCAGTCTCGAGCGATGATCTTCCTATTGCGTTACACAAATGTAAACGCTAATGTACTTATCCTATTTCTTCTATTGTTTCTTATAACTGCTTGTCATTTTCCTCTTGTTCGTTTATTGCATCCCTGGATTATATTTTTTTCCCTAAAACTATTCATGAAGTCATCTCTCATCCTGGTTGGCATCATGCGATGATAGAGGAAATGAATGTTTTAGATGACATTGGTACTAGGAACTTAGTCGATTTACCCTCAGGGAAACGAGCTATTGGATGCAAATAGGTGTTCACGGTTAAAGTTAATCCGGATTGGTTAATTGCTCGATTGAAAGACCGTCTTGTCGCTAAGGGATGTGCTCAGCCCTATGGAGTGGACTATTCTGACACTTTCTCTCCGGTTGCTAAATTGGCATCTGTTCGGTTGTTTATTTCTTTGGCAGCTACTCATCATTGGCCTTTGCATCAACTGGACATCAAAAATGTTTTTCTTCATGGTGACCTTTAGGAGGAGGTGTATATGGAGCAACCTCATGGTTTTGTTGCTCAGGGGGAGTCTGGGTGAGTTTGTCGTCTTCGAAAATCTCTGTATGGTTTGAAACATAGTCGTCATGCTTGGTTTGGGAAATTTAGTTAGACTGTTGAAACGTTTGGCATGATGAAGAGCAAATCTGACCATTCTGTGTTCTACAAACAATTGAAAGCTAGTATCATTCTTTTAGTTGTGTACGTGGATGATATTGTAATCACAAAGGACTTAAGGATGCTAAAGTATTTCTTGGGTATTGAAGTCATAAGGAGTAAAAAGGGTATCTTTTTACCTCAGAGAAAATATGTTATTGACTTATTAACTGAGACAGGAAAATTGGGGGCAAAACCTCGTAGTACTCCAATGTCTCCTCACTTGCACCTTACGGGCGATGGAGAACTAATGAAAGATCCTGAGAGATATAGAAGATTGGTTGGAAAGCTGAATTATCTAACAGTGACTCGTCCATATATTGCATATTCTGTCAGTGTTGTTAGCAATTTATATCATCCCCAACAGTTCATCGTTGGGCAGCGTTAGAACCAATTTTGTGTTATTTGAAAGGAAATTTGGGCAGGTTCCAAAATGGATAGAAGATCCACTTCAGGTTATTGTGTTTTCGTTGGAGGAAATTTGGTCTCATGGAAGAGTAAGAAGCAGAGCGTTGTGTCAAGGTCCAGTGCAGAGTCAGAATATAAGGCTATGGCACAGCCTGTGTGTGAGATAATGTGGATATACCAACTCTTGACTGAAGTAGGTCTTAAAACTTCAGTACCAGCAAAATTGTGGTGTGACAACCAAGCTGCCCTTCATATTACATCTAATCCTGCATTTTATGAGCGAACTAAGCACATTGAAATTGATTTGTCACTTTGTTTGTGAGAAAATTCAGCAAGGTTTGATTTCTACAGGGAATGTAAAGACTGGAGAGTAATTAGGGGATATTTTCACGAAAGCTCTAAATGAGGTTCGAGTTAATTATCTTTGTAACAAATTGAGCATGATTAATATCTATTCCAACTTGAGGGGGAGTGTTACAGTATATTACACGATAATATTAGTTGTCAATTACCTTATTCTAGGGATCTTAATTGTATAGTAATTAGCTTAATTATAGGGATCCTAATTATATAGTTTTCTAAGATAGTTCCCTAATTGGATATATATATATGTGTGTGTGTGTGTGTGCGTGTGTGTGTTCTTCACCGAAATATAAGAGAGAATATAATTCTTTTCATCTCAAATAACACTTGCTAACACAGGCGACTTGACCATGGCTAAAATTTTAAGAATAAACAAGACTTCATCAACTTTCTTGGTCTAAACCCAGTGAATGATTACTGAATTTTCACACTACAGACAAAAACCATAGACTAATTCTCTACAGTTTACTAGTACCGTAAATAAGGTATAGCTATAACCTTTAGGCATTGGAAATCTTTCAAATTCACTGCTCGTAATGGCTGTATCAGGAGTGTTCTTAAGCAATTTAAGAGCAGGACGTGAAGAAGTGACTTGCCTATTCTCGAACCAGCTTTGCACCTAGGATTTAATATTAATATATAACCATAGCAAAAGATTCATAACAAAGATAGAGAAAACAAGGATGTAACGAGACTTTTTTTAAAACCTGTTTCCATGTTATGGTAGATTTTCCAGCACGATTATCAGAGCAACTGCAAAGATAGAGCACACAATTAAAAACAAGATAGAATGGTGGTGGGGGCAACCAAAGGCCTGGAATATATATATATTAAAATGGAGCTACCTGAAACTGAGAGCAACATCTTCACAGAACTCCTGACCAAGTGATTCTTCCCCAATATCCTTAAATATATTCTCCAATTCCACAATCTGTCAAAAAGCACAGAACTAGTGAACTTGGAGTCCCAAGTTAATACTTAACCATAGCCATTCATTCTTTCAACAAGAGACCATCTTCTAGTGGTCACGCACTCAAGACTCAAAGAGAAAATGCTTGAGCTATTACGTACTTACCGTAAGGGGAAATTCCCAAATTAACTAAAGAGTAAGAACGTCGGAGCTTAACTGTCAGAGAATCCAATTGATATCTTTTTCTTGTTCTCATATTTTTTTTTTTTTTTTTGGGTGGGGGGGGGGGGGGGGGGG